>JARLTB010000130.1:4702500-5272500 GCA_030141615.1 Unio pictorum | reverse complement strand
AAGATCCTTTCCTTGAAAATTAGGGACAATATAAATAAAATGTCTAAGGCTAGCTACCACAACGGTTGGACTAGATAATACATGCTACAACATGCAGTTTGAGCAACAAGTCACACCTTTATGGGTTAAAGTCACACCTTTATGGGTTCAAGTCACACCTTTATGGGTTCTTTCGGACGTTGTTGCGTATAGAATGGGATTGGTTGTTAAGGGAGAAAAGAGCAGTTTTTGTAACAACATTGATATAACCACATTTTTTAGAAACAAATCAAAATGGAATCAACCCAATATCTATATCATTAGAAAACAAATCAAAATCGAATCTACCCAACATCTATATCATCAGGAAATAAATAAAACTCGAATCTATCCAGCATTTATATCATCAGAAAACAAATCAAAATCGAACGAACCCAATATCTATATCATCGGAAAACAAATCAAAAACGTAAATCCCAACATCTCTATCATCAGGAAACAAATCAATATATAATCAACTCAACATCTGTGTCATCAGGAAGCAAATATAATGGGATCAACCTAACATCTCTATCATCAGGAAACCAATCAAAATGTATTCGACCCAACATCTCTATCATCAGCAAACAAATCAAAATCGAATCTACCCTGCATCTATAGCATCCAGAAACAAATCAAAATGGCATCTACCCAGCACATTTATCATCAGGAAACAAATCAAAATGGCATCTACCCAGCACATCTTTCATCAGGAAACAAATCAAAATCAAATCAATCCATCATCTATATTGTTAGGAAATAAACACAAACGCAGTGGCGTAGCGAGGGGGGGGGGAGAGAAGGGTAGGTCGGGCATTAGCCACGGGCACCGGTGGCTATGGGGCGCCAAATGGGCGCCCAAATCGGCCCAAAGTATCAACAATGGATTTGTTGGATTATATATTGAACCCATTAGTGAAACTTGAAAAGTACACTTATTTTAAATAAAACCCTATTTGTAATGTAATGTAATGTACTATGTGCAATCTCCAGATGACATAATTAACATAATTAATTTTTTGGATATTATTTTTTCTAAATAGGCTAATATTGTTTCATAGGGAATTTAACCTATGCTATACTTTTTTCTAGCAATTAAATTGTAATAGTTTAATAATTATATTATGACTGATAATGATTATGCTTCGTTTTGGAAACAAGGTACATAACTGCGCAGCAGGGGTAGCCGGGGGCGCAAATTTGGGTGTTTTGCCCTGGGCGCCAAATATCCTCGCTACGCCACTGCACAATCGTGAAACCCAACATCTCTATCATAGTAAACAAATCAAAATGGAATCGAACCAGCATCTCTATCATCAGGAAACAAATCAATTTCGAATCTACCCATCACTCTATCATAAGAAACCTTCATCAGCTCAGTTTGCAGAGCGTGTGACTCGTTATCAACGGGTCGCTGGTTCAGTACCTGTCTATGACAGTTTATGTCAGCACTTACCATTTCCTCTAGGTGATATGGCTAGTAGTGTGCTAACGTGCCGTTGTTAGCAAAAAAGTTTTTTCGATTCAATATTAACTCAGTTTCCTCCTTTGTAATGCAAATGTGATTGAAACACAGCTACCATAACAAAAGGAGTATATTTATTTCTTTCGGAATAAATTTTGAACTGAAAAATTAATATTCCTAACTTTATCTAAAGGTTTTAGTATTTAAAAGAATTAATGAAACTTCTTCTCAAACATGTTGATGAATTGGAGATGGATATCGTAGTAGTATTTCCCTAAAGTAAATTGCACAGAGTGATGCAATTTTCAAACAAGGTAAGTAATAACATGTTTTTTACTCTAGATTTTAATACGCATCTCCACAGCAACCTCTTTTTGTTTAATCTGAGTAGAATAAGTCCATGATTTGATATCATCCAGGACAAGTAGGCTTGTATTTACACACAATGCCTAGCAACCACACAAACAAATGTCACAATGTAATATATTCAGTTACAAAACCGTAGTTTCAAAAAGGCTAGATGTATTAGGCCTATTAATTAAAGTTACGTACATATGTATTTTAATATAAAGTTACGGGCCTATTTATTTTGATATTAACATACAAGCCTGTTTATTTTAATATCAATATATGTAATTATTTTTTTTAAATATTAACTTAAGCACCTGTTCTTTTTTGTAATAACTTATGCACCTATTTATAATATTAACTTACGTACCTGTTTATTTTAGTATTAAGTTACATACCTATTTATTCTAATATTAAGTTACGTACCTATTTATTCTAATATTAAGTTACGTACCTATTTATTCTAATATTAAGTTACATACCTATTTATTCTAATATTAAGTTACGTACCTATTTATTCTAATATTAAGTTACATACCTATTTATTCTAATATTAAGTTACGTACCTATTTATTCTAATATTAATTTACGTACCTGTACCTATTTATTCTAATATTAAGTTACATACCTATTTATTCTAATATTAAGTTACGTACCTATTTATTCTAATATTAAGTTACGTACCTATTTATTCTAATTTTAAGTTACGTACCTATTTATATTCTACACAAATGATGGATTTACGGACCAATATAGTACCATCATATCGTTTATCTGTTTATCATTTCTTGTGTAGAAAATCATGTAACTCGCATGGCTAAAAGCATCCATTAAAATACACAATTTTAAGTAGATGCAAATAATTTCACAAAAATAGGAAATTAAGAGAATTTGAATTCGCATACGCAGCAAGGTTTATGATTCTTACATCGCGTTTGACCAGCGTCACGTGTGCCAGCTTGGTGTCCAGGTATTATTTTCTAGTCCAAATATAAATGTATGTATGTCTATATATAAATGTATGTTGTATACGTTGTTACAATGAAATACATCGTGATTGGAATGCAGTGGTCCTCGACGATAAAAAATATTGCAATCCAGTTGTAAGTAACTGTACTAAAATTAAAAAATACTATGTTTACTATGGTTCTAGTGACAAATCCAAAGGTGGTGAACTGTCGTTTACTATGATCTAGAGCTGCTAACAAAAGAGCAAGTAGCTATCATTTTATCATTTACAATGAACGTCCAAAGAAGTGTGGCCTTAGAATTTACCTGCAAGGAGAGATATCTGGGATACGGTAAGATGCGTCAAACATTCGAGCTGAATTTAAATACGTAAACAGCGCCGACTGTATGAAGCAAACGAATTGTCAACACAATTCATAGAAAAACTTTCAAAAGAACGCGCTATACCTAAATCCATTAAAGTTTAAAGGGATTAAAAGAAATATTCACTTAAGGATGTATAAATTATGTACAAATAGGTACTCACTTTTTTTGTTGTAAATTTCATGTTTTGCCTACAAATCCTTTACTTACCTGTCAGGTAGATGGATAGGTATGTTTATCCAGGACTTACACATGTATAAGTACGTGATTGATGTGGCTAGGGTGGAGTTCATTTGCAAAGATTGCACCAAGTCTCTTGCCATTATCTGTTTATTATAGAAACCCTGACATCTAAGTTAGACATTTGAACTTGAAAACGTAGAGAGAATTTGTTTAAACTGTGTCAAAATGCATATGAAATATGCTGTCAGGCACAATTGCATGTATATAGTACATGTGAAATATACAGCCAGACAAATATGATTACGTGAACACATAAATATACTGTCAGACAAATATGCCAACATTCAATATTCAATACATATGCTTGTATTCATAACATATGAAATATATTCAAGGACAAATATTTATGCATTCAATACATATTTAATATATTGTTAAACAACATAATTCATTCAATATATAGTAGCGACATGAAACAAATTAATGTGTTATTTTGATGTAATAATGCAAGGTATAACGATTGTGTACTGATTGCACACGTTGCAAAAAATACACATGCACAAAACATTCACTCAAAGCCAATTGAGTCCTCGACATTACATGTCCAGAGCAACAAATATCACATACACAAACACAGAAAGTCATATAGTCAGTGATTTTATATGTTGCATACAAAAACATGACATATATAAAGATAGGTAACAAGCAATTTACTAAAAGAGTCCTACTTATTTTATGAACTCTGTTTTTTTACAAGTACTACATGTCATACAAACTCAGCTATTTCTTAAAATAAATGCAATAAAAATATACGTTTAGTGTATGCCATTGTGCACGTAACATGTACTATATACATGTCTTTGCAATAATGCTATATTTGTAACGTAAAAATGCACTACAAACATGTTTTTATGTATGATAATATATTCGTGACGAACAAATTCACTTTAAACATGTTTTAGCTTATGACGTTTTATTTTATGCTCAGCAGTGAATTACTTGATTTTCTAGTTAAAATAATATTGATATTTCACTGTGAGCATAAAATAAAAAGAATATTTGCTTGAAACGAGTGAATAACGGATACATTTCATCTCTTGGATAAAAAAAACTCTAGTATTTTCACGAGTGGCGAAGCCACTCGTGAAAATACTGAGTTTTTCATCCACTCGATGAAATATATCCGTTATTCACTCGTTTCAAGCAAATATCCTCTATATATTCGTGACGTAAAAATGCGCTATCAACATGTTTTCGTGTATGGTGTTATAATTGTGACGTAATAAGGCATTATAAATAGAAGTTATTCATATCACGCTGATCTGCGTAACACTGGATCTCATTGGCTTTAACGCTTAGCTATGTGTTTCGCATCTGACGGAGCTTCTGCCGTACAGTTCTACGTATGTTGTTGTACACATCTTGCCTAGAGGTGGACTTGGGGTTGTTGAAGTAGCTTTGAAGGAGACGGTGTTTCTCATCCACAACTGCTTGATCTCGTCGCAGTTCTCATCAAGCTAGTATTGATGCTTTATCGTTGAGGGTCCTAGGATTTCCAAAGCTGTGTTGTATACCAGGTCTCTGAATGCCGGCCAGTCGGTCACTACATTCTGATTATCGAGAGGGGTGGATTTCAGACGTTCTTCCAGCGCATCTACCAGAGACTGTTTGGTACTGGTGCATTTCAGTTTGGTGACATTCAGTCGTTTAGGAGCCTTCTTTCCCTGTGGGCGTCTTCTGGGCTGAATGCGGGTGTTGAGCTTGGTGATGATGATGCGTTGATCTATCCAGCATTCAGCGCTGCACAAGGACTTGGTCACAAGCACACACTACCTGCCCCTCTTCCTGACAATGACGTAGTCGATGAGGTACAAGTGCTTAGAGCGAGGTTGCATCCATGACGTCCGGTTTCGGGCAGGGAGGCGGAAAAACTGTATTGGGGGTCAGAAGTTCGTGCTTGGCGCAAGTCTGGAGCAAAAGGAGAGCATTGCTTTTTCAGTTGCCCACTCCGTGCTTTCCTAGCACTCTATCCCAGGCAACGTGGTCACAGCCTACTCTTGCATTGAAATTGGCAATGGAACGTCAGCAGTGAGGGAGTGAAGATCCTCATAGAACTTGGTATATGGAATTGGAACTGTTCGTAGGTGGGATTGGTGTCATTGGTAGATTTTATTGGAATTGTTCGTACGTGGGATTGGTGTCATTGGTAGATTTTATTGGAATTGTTCGTACGTGGGATTGGTGTCATTGGTAGATTTTATTGGAATTGTTCGTACGTGGGATTGGTGTCATTGGTAGATTTTATTGGAATTGTTCGTACGTGGGATTGGTGTCATTGGTAGATTTTATTGGAATTGTTCGTATGTGAGATTGGTGTCATTGGTAGATTTTATTAGAATTGTTCGTAGGTGGGATTGGTGTCATTGGTAGATTTTATTGGAATTGTTCGTACGTGGGATTGGTGTCATTGGTAGATTTTATTGGAATTGTTCGTACGTGGGATTGGTGTCATTGGTAGATTTTATTGGAATGGTTTGTACGTGAGATTGGTGTCATTGGTAGATTTTATTGGAATTGTTCGTACGTGGGATTGGTGTCATTGGTAGATTTTATTGGAATTGTTCGTACGTGGGATTGGTGTCATTGGTAGATTTTATTGGAATTGTTCGTACGTGGGATTGGTGTCATTGGTAGATTTTATTGGAATTGTTCTTACGTGGGATTGGTGTCATTGGTAGATTTTATTGGAATTGTTCGCAGGTGGGATTGGTGTCAATGGTAGATTTTATTGGGATTGTTGATAGATGGAATTAGTGTGGTTGGTAGATGTTATTGGGCTGTTGGTTGATGGAATTTGCATTGTTGGTAGATGTGAATGGGATGGTTGGTAGATATTACTGGGGTAATTGATATGTGTGATTGGGGTAGTCGGTAGATGTGATTTTTGTAAATGATTTATGTGTGTTGCTCTGTGTGACTCTGGTGGTCAGTAGAGGGAATTTGGATGGTTCTATGTTGAATTTTGATGGTTCTATGTGGAATTAAATGGAAGTTGGATGGTTCTATGTGGAATTTAGACTGTTGGTACAATGGGATTCGGATCACCGTTGCTGTTTTCTTTTATTTCTTTTTTTTAAATTGGGCAGATTTGTAGATGTGATTAAGGCGATTTAGAATTAGGTATTGTGTAGTTATTATACACTCTTAAACCTTCCTCTCAAAGGGGAGTAACCTCAGAAAGTGAATGACAACCTTTCCTATTCTGGAACAAATTATTGTGTACATCTTTAATAAGAAGATGGTTAATTAGTTACTTGAAGAATCACGTCACTGTCTGTTTTATTGAAATTTATATCAATTCAATTCATTTTGAGCCGTGTTATTTGATGCTTACTTGAAATATAGTCTGCATAAATTGAACAGTATTTCCAATTAGTTGACTACCTCGCTATTTGTGTAACTGTTAAATAACCTACGTGGTGTTAATTTCCTGTCATTCACATCCTTGCTACCTTTGTAACTTTTAATAACCTGTTTGTATGTACATTTCATTGAATAAGTGGTTAAGAAATACCTGTGCTACTTTGATATGGTATTCTTTTACCGCTTGTATGCTGGACGTTTGCATAGCATACCATTACAGAAAATTTAGCGATCATAAGCAATCATATATCCTCATTTGTTCTGGTCTGTCTGAGCCCGAGTTCGGATACCTTTCATTTTCTTGTACAAGGGTTACGACTGCCAATAAAGGGTCAAACATAACTGTCATTGGTACGTTCTGCCTTGTGACTACCATATGCTGACAATACGATACGACTAACTTAAATATTTTTGGTGGGTTCTTTTAGTATATGAATTTCAAAACACCCGACTGCCATGTAATGGGAAATAGTGGTATGTATATCATATCAATGCATTATCTGTTTCAATTAATACATTTTTTTTATTGATGTTTTGCACTGCTCTTGTCAATTTATTTCTTAGCTCGTGTTCTTGTTGGGAAAATTACCCCCTTTGTGAACAGTGTGTCGCGCTGGAATGTTTATATATAACTGCGGATATTTAACAGCGACATTTAACACAACAAAAATAAAAATCAGGTATGCTCGCCCTTCAGATGATGATGTTATCAGTTATTTGTGTTGCTTGTGTGCAACATTATTATTTAATGTTTAACGAAGTTTTGAACACTTAAAAATCTGGACTGATTTGGCCATAATAGTTTCTTATCTAAGCAACATTGTATCAACACACACATTACATATATATATTACATATATATATATATATATATATATATATATATATATATATATATATATATATATATATATATATATATATATATATATATATATATATATACATACATACAGACAGAGAGAGAGAGAGAGAGAGAGAGAGAGAGAGAGAGAGAGAGAGAGAAAGAGAGATTTGCATATAACGAAGAAGAGCGATACCAAGGCATAAAATTTATAAAGGACATGGCCACTGGATTAATGTTTATATTAATTCCCCCTCCATATTTTTCTATACATAAAAACGTAATGGTGTAATAAAAATAATCGTAAATTAAAGCGTAATTCGTGTTACAAGCAATAACGATCCCTTGAATTTAAGAAGCTGATTTACAACAAAAAACTATCCCTTGAATTTAAGAAGCTGATTTACAACAAAAAACGATCCCTTGAATTTAAGAAGCTGATTTACAACAAATAACGATCCCTTGAATCTAAGAAGCTGATTTACAACAAATAACGATCCCTTGAATTTAAGAAGCTGATTTACAGCAAAAAACGATCCCTTAAATTTAAGAAGATGATTTACAGCAAATAACGATCACTTGAATTTAAGAAGCTGATTTACAGCAAAGAACGATCCCTTGAATTTAAGAAGATGATTTACAACATATAACGATCACTTTAATTTAAGATGCTGATTTACAACAAATAACGATCCCTTGAATTTAAGAAGCTGATTTACAACAATAACGATCACTTGAATTTAAGATGCTGATTTACAACAAATAACGATCCCTTGAATTTAAGATGCTGATTTACAACAAAAAACGATCACTTGAATTTAAGAAGCTGATTTACAACAAAAAACGATCACTTGAATTTAAGAAGCTGATTTTGAACAAATAACGATCACTTGAATTTAAGATGCTGATTTACAACAAATAACGATCACTTGAATTTAAGATGCTGATTTACAACAAATAACGATACCTTTGGGCAATACGAGCCATAATTATCTTTGTAATTAAAAACAAAGCAATCCAACGGTGTATACTCTACTGGTGTGTACAGGACCAGCCTTATGACAATACGGGCAAGACGTTTGTCTTTGGCCTGTGCCTTTGGGAAACCGGGTTTTTATTGAGAACAAGAACTAAGAAATATTGCAATAGCTCCACCGACCGGGTCCAGTACACGGCGTAGCGCCTTGAGCCTCGCAAACTGTTATACCAGGCGTGTGTGTATACTTCATTCGTGTATTCTCTCCTGCGTATACTCTATTCGTGTTTGCTGCTCTGTGTATACTCTATTGAATAGGTCGTTAGAACTATCTGGCTATGGCAGGCAATAACAAATTAGACACTGTCACTTGAAATTATTACTGTAACCACATTTATGTCATACGCACACTCCAACAGTATGATTCAAAGTATTAATAAAGATGGCAATAAATGAAAAGGATATCTAATGATGCCTGCTTTACATTTGCATAGCACCCGAAACCACAAAGCTAGTGTGGTACTTGAATGAACCGTGCATGCGTACATGCGTATATGAATAAACAAATGTCGCGTAATCCCTTCTATATCATTTAGAATTCGTTTTCAAATTTGAAACTACACACTGGTGTAATGACTCTCGATTTACTCCCTGTGTGACGGGTGCTTTAGAGCTAGGGAAAGGGGTGATAGAAGGGCCCGCGGTGAGGGAGGAAACACATATAGGCTTGGATGTGGGGGTTTCTCGCCGGTTTTCATTATTTCACAAATTTCAGATGAAACGTAGAATAGCAAACATACCAAATGATAAGGAAATACTAGTTAGATGCGCGCATGTGTGTGTGTGTGTGTGTGTGTGTGTGTGTGTGTGTGTGTGTGAGAGAGAGAGAGAGAGACGAGAGAGAGAGAGAGAGAGAGAGAGAAAGAGAGACCCTCTCCCACAAAACAAGACACAATTCGGTAAATTCGAAATGCCTTTGCTATTGTAATCCATGTTTGATATATATGTATTTATATCAACCCTTGTTGAACCTTAATACAAAACACGGAGCTAATTCTAGTTGAATGACAAGGATTGCGATGATACGGTGTTTGCTATTAACAGTTACAGAGATTCAAAACATAAAAACTTAAGTGCCATTACGTGTCTAGTAGAAGGATTGTAATTCATGAGAAGACAAACAACGATGGCATGATGTGCATATTTTGTACTCATATCCAAACAACCTACTTACAAATCTCTATCCTAAAGAGGGCCACGGAATTACGTGACCGAGGAGGTCCGAATATTTTAACATAATATAAGTGAGCATGTGGTCTTACAGCCACTTTCCAACTTTTTGATTTATTAAATTAATTTAAAGATATTTTATATTGTGAATGATGTTATCACATTGCACATAATGTGACACGAAATCAATCAAACGCTTACTGGGGCAAATATTTATATCTTCAGGGGCTTCTAACTGTGTATGGTCGTCATAATTGTTAAAGCTGATTGGAAGCCTTCCTGAAAAAAAGCTGAATATTAATATATAAACAAAAAACAGAAAACGTTACCCCCCCCCCCTCCGAATCCCATTATTTCACATACAACCTATTTCAAAGCCCGTTTTGGTGCCCCCACTAGTCTGGTAGATGTACCCTTCTTCCCCCCCCCCCCCGCCCAGCTAAGTCAGTGAAGCAAACACACACCCAAAAATAACCAGCTATCTGTACTACACCATACGTAAATATTGATATTTAGTATTAAGGATATACTGTCATTGTCAAAGATGGACGGAATCACTGTTCACCATTTAAACAAACACGCTGTACTGCATTACCATAATAAAAAAAAATCGCGCTGTCCTGCATTACCCTAGAAAACCGCCAAAACGCTATTCTGCATGACCCTAGAAAACCGCCAAAATGCGATGTTCTGCAGTACCATTTTAAAAAAAACCGCTGTTCTGCGTTGCCATAAAAAACGGGCTGTTTGCATTACCATGGAAAACCGCCAAAATGCGCAGTTCTGCATTACCACAGAAGATCGCTAAAACGCGCAATTCTGCTTTACCTCAGAAAACCGCCAAAACGCACTGTTCTGCACTACCATAGAAAGTCGCGATAACACGCTGTGACTAACGAAGACTCGGATCGGCAGTTGCATAAATCCGTTGTATTGTACGAACATGAAAGAAGAAAGTCTTTTGACTACCGTAAGCTCTTTCAACTCTGACTTGGTCTTTGTTGAAGGCAAAGTCATGAAAACAATACAAAATTGAGATATAGAATAAGCACGAAAGAGCTGTCTCTTTTGTGCGGAATTGAAAGCACACGTTTCAATCACATGTAGAAAATGCCGCGGCTCATATCCTTTCTTCTACACAGAAGCTGACATCCAGGTTTCTTCTATACTGATAAATAAAGGTTTGATCATGAGGACTCAGCAAATTTAAGTTGTTCAATTTTGAATAACATTGGTGTTTGCATAGGTTCACTATGGTAACTCGATTAGTATCGTGAGACCTACAGGCCGCGTCTAAACTTAAGCAGATTTTGTTTATCTAGGTCATTGGAGTTACTTCCTGTTAAACAATCTCCCGGGAAATAAAATCTCATAAATTGTAACCCAGTGTAATAAAACGTATTATTAAAAGCACCTGTTTAGGTCAGTTGAATGAAAGAAGAAGAAAAATCTTGCAATCTGGAAACTATCTATTAACAAATTAGACAACACTTCTGTAAAAAAAAAGAAAGAACGAAAAAAGAACTGGGAATATAAAAGTTTCTCCGGGTCTTAATTTCAGATTAGAATTAATTTTCACGAATTAACATTGACAATTTACCTGAATTTAAATCTGTAACAATTAATACCAGTACTTTTATCAAATTTAAAAGCTATTAATTAATAATTTAGTTTAAATAACAATCATCTATTCAAAAACTATTTTGAGCTTGTATTGACTTTGAGAAAATGAAACACTCCTATCCTAATACTTGAGTTACGTAACACAATCTGTTGTTATTTTTGTTTTCTGAAACAGGATCGTAACTATGTCTGACATAAGTCCTGGAAAATGAAGCCCAATACTCGTCTTCATAGGTTATGAATATCTTTCTTGAAAACTTGTCAACCCTGTCATTGTACTTGTTTTAAACTAGATTGAACTTTACCGTGCCGGTTTTTTTCGGAACGCACTCACTGCCATTTTGGTTAAATGGGAGTGCGGACTATTCGCAAGAACTGGTATCACGGTACCAATTGTTTTTCCATAGACCTCAATGCTTATGTTTTGTGAAATAAATATACTTTCCATCCTATTTCAGCATGTATGTCACACACTGTCATAAAGAACAACGTTAGATTGTCAAGTTGACAACGACAGAACCAGGTACTCCATTGCATTTAAGAGAGATAACTCTGCTGGAACTAGACAGGGCTAGGAGTTATCTAGTCACAACATACTTTTTTCAGTCATGTGTATCACATTTTCAAAAAAATCATAAAAAATACAAAATATGATCTATATAGGAATTTGCAGAAATTCACATGTTGCCAAGAGGCTAAACTTTTTTTAAACCTAACAGAAAGTACAACTCTTACATAATCCACCAATCATAGCTAGTGTTGCTGTTTAATTCTGAATGCAAGGTTCCCTACACCTTAAGCTCCACCCACATGGACTTGCGCAATTGGTACCGTTATACCAACTACTAACCTCTGCAATAAAGGAATTGGACAACTTTGCAGAACTCCTTATCTCCTAAATTGAAGAGTTTAATTTTAAAAATGCTCCTGTACGTCTTTGAAAAATTATTATGAAAAAGGGATGTGTTGAGGTATTTTAGTAAGGATTATGCTTAGTTTAACTTACAATCAGCACAAAATTCAGCATGACTATATTTGATTATCGGAATTCACACAGTGTTATGGAATTAGGTGTGTATAATTAAACCTGCATATGTGTTCGCCTTACGGGTCGTCATAGAGATAATTTACATAGATGTGCAGACGACCATCAAATGGCAGAGACGCTTTACCTAGAGGCGATGATAGAGTGCTGCTTATGTAATAATAGTTGTATGTAATATGTCCTTAAATGTTTCCCATATGGAGACTGGTTACGATCTACTGTTTCGAACTGTACACGGAGTTTGATTTTTAAAGTAAAAATGTTTCCCCATTTTTCTCAGTAGTTATCTTGTGGATGTAGGAGAGACATTGCATATGTTAAGTTTAATTTCCATTGTGTGATTGGCCAGTTTCACATTTGGGACATAAGACGGAAATTGTTTGGGGTATGTGATTGGCCAGTTTCACATTTGGGACATAAGACGGAAATTGTTTGGGGTATGTGATTGGCCAGTTTCACATTTTGGGACTTAAGACGAAATTGGAGAAGCTGATATTGTCTACTTAGGAAAAGGGTTTTCCTGGGTTAGACTGGGTTAGACTGGGTCATTCGGTGCACTTTAGACAAGTTGTTTCATTTCTCGAGCACTCGAATACAATTTTTCGATCAGCTGTCTCTTTAGACAATGCCTTGTTTGTCTAATGCCACCCACAAAGAAAATGTATTCACGGTACAGGAAGTAGCATAGCCCATGTGCCAACATTATTTCCGTTGTGCTTCTTGTAAATGCATACGACTTCACCTTATACCAGTCTCTCATTCAGAAGTACTTAACAAATGTCCAGAAGAAGCATGATAATAATTAGATTCCATTTCAGGGTGCTTTACATAGGAAATGTCGGGAGTTATCTCCTTTTTCATAATGCTGGATTTTTGCAGGTAATTGGGTTCGAATCATCAGGTTCATCGGGTTTGTTTGCTGATTATCTGTATCAACAATACGTGTAATCTCTAACGTGTTTGTAGAGATTGTATCTCGAGTGTTATATAAATAGATAACCCCTTGAACTTCTAAAGGATGAACTTACACATCGTTACGTCGATACTTTTGTATAACTCGACTTATCATCGACTAGAAAAGCATATAGGATGGTCTTTCGTCCGTCCGTTTTCCCTTCTTACATTCCATCCCATTTTACGAGCTTGTTATTGTTATTTCTCCTAAACTACGTGGAGATTGCCATGAAACGTTACACTTATATTTATCCCATGTCCGTTTGATAATAAATGAAAATGACGTTGTTCGGAAATCTTTGTTTTGTTACTCCTCCTAAATAAATGTTTAAATCAACATGTTTTTTTTCTCTTCAAAATGGTGCCGAACTGTGCAATATGGCAGTCAGAACAATCAGTGCTAACTTTTTTTGGGACCCCACCTGAATGGAACAACATATTGATATGAGCGAAAGTCATACTAACATTAACGGAAAACCATAGTGACATGCTATTTTGACCAGAGGACTTTTTATGACGCTAACCAATTTGAAAATGGCGCCGGTCTTGTTATTAACATAGTGCAACAGCGGCCAACTTGAAAATCAGATTATCAATACTTCTCCTGGTCAGTTCTAGGCTTCACTTAAAGGATTCTTATAATCTTGGTTGATCATAAATTCAAATGGTGCTCATCTTACATCCAGTAAGTGACCCTCTTGAAGATCTTGTTTTCTCTACTCCTTTCAGATGAAAAGTCCTTTTGATATGAGGTTTTGATCAGAAGAGTTCTTAATGTCTAGTAGGTCCAGATGAAGTGACGACTAACCCTCAATATGGTAGACCATGATGAAATATTGTTACCGCTGCTACTTTCAAATAGATCGCTATATCAAATAGATGGATATATCAAGTGGGTGACACTCACTTGAAGGCGCTATACAATTTACTGTCCGCACTTGGTTGAGCCCACTGTTACAGTATGTTGATAAGTGTATGACTGGGTAGTATATTTTGTAAGCTCATAAACGATTGTCGTGAGAAGTTATATAATGCTTTTTTGTATTAATCCGTATATTTTTGGTTTCTTGAAAAGACGCTGACATTTATTTATTTATTTTTTTTATTTTTTACTTTTTGGCTTTTCCTAACTTATTTAATCTCTGATACAGAGCTGAGATACGTAGATATGCTTTCGTGTTATTCATTGCAGTGTGACAGTCCTTTGTACATTGATAAAATATTAAACAGTAGTACACGAACTCTTTAAATCCATTCACAACTGCTAATACTGAGTTTAGTTGCTATAGAGTGTTACCTGGGAAAAAGCATTCTGACGTGGGAATATTTCAATGGGAGGGTTACATATTCTTCAAGAGCGCTCAACTTCATTAGCAGGTCAACTTAAACAAGAAATCAACCCACCCAATATCTTTTATTTGACAGGGGGTCTTATCAGACACTTGTGAACGTAAACACGACTTACTGGTTTACAGTCACGCGCTGACGATGTATAATAGAGCCAAAGACATATCAGATCTCTGTTGTTTAAATTTTTACATGTAGAATGATAGACAATGTATCTATATATATATATATATATATATATATATATATATATATATATATATATATATAGTGTGTGTGTGTGTGTGTTTGTGTGTGTGCAATATTTTAACCCAATATAACTGTTTGTATTTGTCATTAAAGGTTAATATGATCTGTCCGTATATATGTGTGTGTTTAAATCATGAACATTTACTTAAAATTACTGAGAACTCTGTGGAAGAAAACCACTGGATTAAAAAATTACCGAATCTGGGAGAGAACTAAAACCATTTTAGACTTTAAATCCCAATCGTGGATTCAAAATTACTGTCATAATTAAATCATAAGGAAATAATAATCATTTTGGAATTTATGTCGTCATTCTGTACGCAGAACTACCGCTAAGATGGAGAGAAGTAAAATATATGGAAACCGTCATACATATCCTAAATCAACCTCTTACGATGCACATTTTTGTCTAATATAGTTATTGTTCTGTCTGAAGTAATATAGGAAACCCTCAGCAATTTCGAACACGAACACTTGTACAGCCATGAAAACAATGTCCTATAGCAAAGGATTTGGTACAAATATCAAGCACTAACATTTTGAAGTATCTTTTGGTTTAAAGAAAATAAAAATGGAATGTACACCTTAATTTTGAAAAAGAGTCACTTCATTTTATTTATTTATTATTATCTTTTTAGGTTTTGGGAAAACTCTTTTTTTTATCGAAATCAAAAAAGTTTTATACAGAAAGATTAATTTTTTACTCGAATACATCATGTAGTACACTTTTCTTAAAAATATATTCTCCAATGATACGAGAAAGGGTATAGATATAAGTCAGGGGTAAAAAGTATGATGTTATTTTTCTATAAATATGAATAAAAAGCAATCATTTAAAGGACTGGAACGGGACAAAAATAGGAAAGTATTATATTCATTTAGTATTAAATTATTAAACGGATAACAAAGACGTACTGTGCATTTCCGATAAAACACAAACAATATGTAATTATATCAACACAAACACTCATGCTATTTACAACAACGGCAATTTGTTTCATGCTGTTTGCAAATTTTAGAAATTGTAATTTTCTTCTAATTATCATTATAATTATCATTCTAATTATCATTATAATTATCATTACAATTATCATTATAATTATCATTACAAAATACAAAACAAAATACTACCCCTGGTACTATGTAGAGTAAGCGGTTGAATGATATAAGGGGAATAACTCAACTGAGACAAATTTAATTTTTTGAAAGGGACACAACTTTGTAACGTACAGACGTTTTCTGGAGTTCATTAAATTATTTCCGTTCTTTAAAAGTTTAGTATGAATTTACTTAAAATTCTCTTTATTATTCAGAGTCAGTTGTAATTTATGGCATAGCGCACATAATATATATATATATATATATATATATATATATATATGCGTGTGTCTATCACGTTTTTAAAGAGAAATTATTTGCTTTATACAGAAGGGCTTGCATATTTTAAGATTAAATTTAAAAGTCTGTAACTTTTAGAGGAAAGTAAATATTGAATAAAAACCTAAGTATTAGAGAATCCAGTCGTGGTCATTGAAAACTTTTTAGAATGTTGATTCTTCTTGTTTATAATTATTCAAAGTAAACATAATCTCTTTCGATCCCTCTAATATTATTCTGGTATTTCCAGCGCATATTGTAAGTCCTTTGGTTTGAAACGAAATATTTAAATTGTTTTAAAAAATATAATTCAACTACACACATAAGAATTCTGACCTTTCTGTAAGTATCCATTCGTGGTCCTTGTAGAAATAACAACACTATATCACGATTTACGTATGTGTTTTGCACAAACATGCCACAGTGTTGGTACATCTCTGCACTGCCAATTAGAGAGTCAGGTTTCATTATCAACATAAAATGGACTCATTAAACAAACCTTTTTTTTAAAGGAAATGGGAATAATTTGCATAAATTAAACCTGCCCTGACAGAATGACGCTTGGAAAAATATAACATTAAATATATGTATGGATTTCATTGCGGTTCTCGTAGATCAACTGGGATACACTAGTTGAGATAAACTAGTTGATGTTTATTAACTTGAGCCAAGATGATGTTATCGATCTTCATGACACATTCCTACCGTTGCGGTAAACGCTTGATTGTCCGATACCATCAGTGTATTCTGTAATCTTTATGAACTGATTGTGTCACTTTTTACTAGTTCTTAACTTTGAGCCGTTTAATGGAAAATCTGTTGTAATGAGAAATTGATTACTTTTGACAAAAGCCTGACCGAAAAACCACTTTGTGTAGCTGATTTAAATCTGCTGATAATTTATCAAAAGTCGAGTTATTTAAGTCTATATTGTGTATTGAGGTTAGCTGTACGTCAACATAAGCCTGCCCATAGAGTTCCAAAATCACTTTAATGAAAATCAGATTTGAAAGGTGAGGAATGTAGAAACAACAAACTGTATTTATAATGCAGACGAGATTATTTGACTGGAGTATATATAGATGGAAGTTTCATTAGGACGAGCTCATTCCAATTAATTTCAGAATGACATCTTTTGTGTTAGATTACAATATTGGTATAAATTACTTACACAAGGACTTAGCGATTCTAACGATTCAAACAAAGTCTTCCCTTACACAAAAATGTTTAAAACTATAGATACGTAAAATTCACAAAAAATGATATTGATATTGTTTTTCCAAAATCACTTCATGACTTGATGAAGATACACTTTGAATATCTTACATAGGAGCAGCTGCCAACGTGTACTCTACTCTGTAAAAGTACAATTGATGAAGCCTAAATTCGTGTGCTGTAGTAATCGCACACCCTCCCGCCTGTACCCCTCCCCACAGATTTAAAAAAAAAAACAAAACAAAGGACTTCAGGGGTATATCAAATGAACAAATCAAAACTGTCCTTTAATTTTTAATGTATAATCTCTAATCCGATTGCCGCCAGGGGTCAAAAGTTGTCAATTTGCTGGCGTTTCGAATTGAATGGGAGTTTCTTTAATACATGTAATATGATCACAATTTTGCATGGGTAAGTCTGTTTCCAAGTAACATATGTCGAGTAGTTAACCGTCTTTGATAATCGCAATAATTCCGTAACATTTTGAACATGTGCGCACAAGAGTTCATCCTCGTTTTTCTTTAGTTTGTTTTCAAAATATTAAATCTCAACATTGCAAACATTGGATGCAGTCGGAACAGTTTTGTTTTTTAAATACTGAAATGGACCTGTTACAGAAATCTTTCAAGGACAGTGAGCAGTCTGCTTGTTTACATCGAGAACATTCGTTCGGTTTGAAACGGCACTACTTGAAACGGCAATTATTAGGGTATAGGTAATCGGGAGTTGCTTTCAACATCCTTCATTATATATGCATGCTGAAAAACAACTACACTGTTTCAGTAATTACTTGGTGTCTTTGTTTTGTTTTGGTTTTTTTTTATGGTTTAACGCCATTTTTCAGCACAATATAGGCTATACATGGCGGCCAGTATTAATGGTGGAGGAAGAACCCGGACAACCCCCGGAAAGAACCACCAACCCACGAGAAGCTACTGGCAAGCTTTCTCACATAACTACGTTTGCCGAATCTTAGACTCGAACGCACGCAGACAGAGGTGAAATGGCAGTGGTCCGTAACGGACAGCGCTTTAGACCACTCGGCCACTCGGGGCCCCAATTGGTGTCTTTAATTAGATATGTTACTCTATGCTTTCCTGATCTCAGTCTGATGACCCTAGTGTCCATCTCACCTTAAATAGTGATTAATTTTTTTTCTTCAATAACCGTATTAACAATGCTCACCGTACTACAGCTTTGACCCGTCATGTACCATAACCCATCATGTACCATAACCCATCATGTACCATATCCCGTCATGTACCATAACCAATGTATCTTACCGCAAGAAAATAGCGTAAAGCTTGATCTGTTGATGCATAATGTGTTGGCAGAGCATAGTCTACTCTGATTGCCGTTGGGTGATATGCCCTGGTTAGCTATGGTGGCAGCTTCCTTTTTATATCAGTACAAAGTACCGTTCCAAGCATCTGATACATGATATAGCACCATACCTAATGACCACCACCGTAGCCAATCAGGGCTGACTTAGTTGCAGGGTTAGACTCCGCACCTTTTCGGTCACGAGATTAAAATGCCGATTGCTCAACCACCGCAGCTCAGTGACTCCATTCATACACGTCATGCGATATGATATTTTTAAGTAGCTGAAGCATTTTTCAGTCATATTGCTACGATTTCTGCAGTGTTGCAGTGTGTAGTGATGTCTAGCACTGGGGCATCATGCCGCAGACATGTATCACGATGTCACACCCAGTCACATTATTCTGACACCAGACATGCCAGTCCTAACACTAACCTCATAATGTTGAATTCCAAGCTAGGCAACTGTTAGTACCATTTTTATAAGTCTTTGATATGATGTGGCCGAGGATCGAACCCATGGCCTTTCGCATTCGAAGTGGACGCTCTAACCACTAGGCCACATAAGCGGTCCATTAGAATGAGAACGAAAAGACACGATGTTTTTATTTATATATATTATTTTCTGAGTAGGGAACTGTCAGATCGAGTCACACTGTCTGTTCGAGTCTCGCTATCAGATCGAATCAAGCTGTCAGATCGATTTCCAATGACAGGTCATTTTCGAATCACGTTGTCAGCACTGGTATCGATATAAAGATAATTGACTCAGCAGTTCGAGTAATAAGCGTTTCTTTTAACTCGAAAGTCTTCTCGAAAATCGACAAAAATCCGTCCATTCGAGTACTAGTCAAGTTTTATGACGGCATCACCCGTGTTGCCATTTGTGCATTAATCTTGGGGCAATACACAATGTATCTTTGATGTTTGACTGTCTAACTTTTCCTTCTTTCTTTTTTTTAAAAAATAATATTAGTTTTACAAATGTTATCTATTGTTTTCAATGTCGCCCTTTGCTAAATTGCAAAACCTACAGACTAAACAATCATTGACCAAAACAATCTCAAAGACATCCACGTTTGACCACCACCTATTGATAATTTATTATTAAAATATTAATTACGGGTATGACATTTACGACTGGAAGCAGTCTGTTTTTCAATGGATTCTTTCTTCATCAGATTTAATATGAAACAGGTGGGTTTGCCACACCTTTCGGTGCTAACTCTTGTGCAAAGCACAGCATCTACAGTGTAGATCTATATTTGGCGTCGCGTATAACGCTGACAAACAGTAGCTATACTTGATATAATTAAAATGTAACTGTGTAGACCGTGTTAGCACGGTATGTCGGGATTAAACATTTGGTATATGAATATGCACTTACAACATACTTACAACACACTTACAACATACTTACAACACACTTACAACATACTTACAACATACTTGTTTTCTTTTTATTGTGGACATAATAACGGCAGGGTGGATTTCACCAACTGCTGAAAACCAAGAGGTGCTCCAAATTCAATTTCAGGAGAAATTCGATATATATATATATATAGAGAGAGAGAGAGAGAGAGAGAGAGAGAGAGAGAGAGAGAGAGGATGTTAAAAATGATTGGTTCACTGTCTGTCTTCTCTTTCGATTTGAATTGAGAGAGAACACTGACTTATTGGTTAAGGAAATATACTCGTGACCAGAAGAGTATGATTTCGGATGATGATATATCCTTGGGCGAGGCACATTACTCCAAAATTACTCGATAATTCTGACGGTGATGGTGATCTATATAAAGACCAAGCCGACGCAAACAATCTGGATTTCATTAAATTGCGGAAATGGATCTTCAGTAATGATAAAGCGAAAAATAAAATCCACTACTGTTGACGTGACCAAACGAAAACTGATTTTATTGTGAGAACAGCACGGGAAGGGGTTTAATACATGATAGCGTTCAATTTAATTGAGCAATCTAAAAGAACACTCGAAAGTTACCCCAGCTTTTGTAGAGCTTGTTTAGTTGAACTTTTGTCAAACTGGAAATGCTGGTCGTGACAGGAGGAAAATTTGTGGTATATTAACAAACAAAATCCTCTCCACTTCAGATTGTAATAAGAATCAACTTAAATCATTTTGGCTTAAGCATATTTGTTATCTTGGCATTTTTAATGACTGAAAATATTTTTCTACTGAGACGTCTTCGTGGAAATGGAAACTGGAGTGAAATTACTTCAGCGAATTTCGGTTTCCTTATCACGATGTCAACGCTAACAACAAAAACCAAATTATGTATAAAATGTTTCTGAGTTTTGAAGTGGCTTCTATCGAATAAAGGGGCATGGAATATGCCTCGTTTGAGTAAAACGCTACTTAACGCCTCATTGGCTGTTGATACAAATGTGTTGCTGGGAAATTAATTTAAAAAACGTGTGCGCGCACATGTGTGTGTGTGTGTGTGTGTGTGTGTGTGTGCGGTGTATCTTGTTGAACTATACCAAGAGAGATGTGAATCGACAGATTGAAGACGGAGTCCGAGAAAAAAAGAGAAGTGACGAGTTAAGTCCGAAAAAGAAAAAGGACGATTAAGTCCGAAAGGGGAAAGTGACCAGTACAGAGTAAAATATTGGATGTCCAAGAAAGACGAGGCAGTAGAAAAGGAAAACCTCGAGCAAATAGGAATACGGTCGAGAGGAAGATGATGCAATCAGTCGTGGACATTGTACTCTTTTCACCCCTCGTTATGATGATTAAATAAATCAAAATTAGACACTGCTAGTAAATCCTGTTGAAATCGTTTAAGTTGAATTTAACTTGTCACTATTATATGGTTTAATTAGATTGGTTTTTTTTTCTTGTCTCAAGGGATTTTTATTGCAGTATTTCTTCCCAATAAGCTTGCCCAGTTCTCTGTTGAGTTGTTACATAGTTGATGAGAAAGAATATCATTGCTTTCAAAAAAATTAAATACGCCCTTCACATATCTCGCTCTCAAGACACGTCATGACTAGCATTGCAAACATCGTTGCTAAGACGTTTGTTTTGGCAGACTTAGTCCGTGTCATAATGGAACACAAACTGTACAGTAGTTGTGAAGAAACGTGAACACTGTTATAAATACTTTAAAAACTTAACATTCCTCGCTTTTGCTCACAGCGGTAGGTTAAAATACCCGCTAATTGAAAAATAATAATTGCGGTTACTTGTTTTCACATATGCAGGTTAACTTGTTTACCGTCCGCCATTCATACCCCCAAGAGAGAGAGAGAGAGGGGGGGGCGGGGCCTTTAAATTTTGAGCCTGCCACATATATATATTCCATGTTCACCTGGCGAGCCGGGTTCTATGTTGTGCGTCCAGATAATAAGTCACGTGGCTTGAAGAGTCAACGTAAATTTAAACATGCATTGCAGAACGAGATATATGGGTCTGTCCCGTTATATCTTAGTATGAATCTATAACCGGATAGCTGTGGCAGTTTGGTACCTTTTCTAAACTATAGTCAGGGAGAAATGAGGCGTGTCTCTGGTCTATGTAATATCTGTTTCCTAATTTACCAGACCCTAGTAACGCAACCCTCCACTACTGACAGCAGTGTTTGTGTATTGGAGAAACCAGAGGGAATATTTGTGTACTGGGTAACAAGTCCGTCCTATACCCGTCAATGTATTAAAGCTCTTAGAGCAATGTTAAAAAAGTAGTCTCCCTATGGCGATTGACTTTATGATGATATATGGCAAATGTTACCGCATTTAATTGAATTCCTTCACAGCAATGGACATTGAGCAATGCTATTTAAAAATTCTATTTTCTCAACATTTCATGTTAACCCATTTAACACGAGTAGACTTCAGTTTTATCTTATCACTTTATCATCAGTTTTTCCAATATACTGTGATTTATTCTTAAGTTTTAGTCGATGTTGTATCTAAATCGCTTTTTGTATATGGTCTAAACTTGAGCAGGTGCTCATCTCAGAATTTATAGGTTAATAAATTCTTTGTAAACGTCAAGTAAATATAATATATAGTTTTCAATGACTGGAATATAATAGTCATATTGTTATAAAAAAAATACCACGTGTAATTTGAGAATTCAAGTGCATATGAAAAAAGTTAAATTACAATGAAATAAGCACCAAAGTTAAACTATTTCTGATAACAAGGCTTAGTTCTCGCATTCTTGATTCTGAGATTTAATTTTCAAATGAAAGTTATGAAAAAGTTTGATAATGTTTATATGTATTTGCGCTATTGAGCTCAAGAAAACATTTACTGTTGCGACGTTCTACAAATATAAGACTATGCAGTATTCACAAACGATTAATTAAGTCGAAAAGTCGTCTTGTGAAAATGGCTTATACTTAACATGAATCTTATATTATGTATTCTTCTCGTATAACGATGATTTTTTACGTTCATTGAATTATTTCATATATTATGCGTTTTTCCCCCCAAATATTGATCGATTTTATACACGATGTAACTAACTCGTGTGAAATCAGATCGCTAAAATGTGACGTATTTCGTATCAACGTCATTACGTAATGCAAATTGATGTGATGTCAAAAATGCAATCTGAATCTAATGTTAATTTGATTTTAAAAAATGTACGAAACCTGTTAAATGTAAACTATACTCCACTCCCTACAAGCATTGCATGTAATATTATTCAAATAATTTCATAATTTCATATTAAATGGGCTCTCGTTTAAGAGCTTCTTTATCGATGTACGGCCATGATGTCATATGCCGTGCTATGAGACGCTACTATAATCAAGTAATATGCAAAACCATGAGTTGATATAAGTCAATAACAATGTACTCAATAATGTGATAAATTTCTGTACTTATCGTCCTCAGTCTACAACATGGTACGATTCTTTGTGATATTGTTATGTAAAAAGTTTCTGTTATGTATGTTGTTATTAGATTTACATAACCTTCTTCTCATTTCTTGCTATGAGAAGGAATTACTCGTAAGTTGGGGAACGTCAATATCCATGGTAAGAGAGAGAGAGAGAAGAAGAAAGAAGTCAGGCTCTCTTAAAGAGAGCGCCACGATGATAAGACAGCTACATCTGAAATTGAAGAGTCAACGTCAGTTTTCCACTGATGCCAATAACTTTATTTAAATAATCAACACACATATATATCACTACATTCTAGAAAAACATCTAAAAACTTTATAATAAAAATTCATAAAATACATATTACATTTTCAACATTAAGCTTTCCAACTTCATTTTATTCATATAATAAAAGTTACATAAATATAAATTCTTTAAAACATTTAAACATTCCATTACAAAGAATTCAATAGTAATGTTGCACACAAAACAATTTTACCATTAAAATCTTAATCATTAAAAATACTTATTCCTTACAAGAAATTATGACATGTACAGTTGCCTACCTGAAATTGAAGAGTCAACGTCAGTTTTCTGCTAATGCGTTATAACTTTATTTAAATAATCAACACACATATATATTACTACATTCTAGAAACACTTCTAAAACTTTATAATAAAATTCATAAAATACATATTACATTTTTCATCTTTAAGCTTTCCAACTTCATTAACTTCTGCACCTTAGAATATTATTTACTAGTTAATTCTCAATCAATTTCAAGATAGCAAAAGCCTTAAATGTAATAACAGTTAATGCATTTTACTCATTTTAAAACAGAATATTAAGAATATTGATTTAGAATATATTGCTAGAAATTACTCTTTCTTACTTAAGAAATACTTTATTTCAACATTAAGTCAAGTATGAAGTTGGTAGCTAATTCAACTAATTCAAACCTTTATAATTAAAGTTACATAAATATAAATTCTTTAGAACATTTAAACATTCCATTACAATGTATTATAAACAAAGAACTCAATAGTAATGTTGCACACAAAACAATTTTACCATTAAAAATCTCAATCATCAAAAATACTTATTTCTTACAAGAAATTATAACTTGTACAGATGCCTACCTGTAATTGAAGAGTCAACGTCAGTTTTCTGCTAATGCGTTATAACTGATCTGACCTGATTTGCGCATTTCTATATATACGTTCGCGGCCAGATACAAGGTTAGGTAAGGTCATACCCTTCTACGCATTAGTCAGAAAACTACGAACTCTACAAACCAGTTCTAACAGGTAACAACCACCTTACTTACGTCATAAGACTCAATTCTGTAATCATCTACACCGGCCTTAACGACGTCAGACCAAATATGGATATCCGTTAGTTGGAAGCCATCTTGTTTCATAGCTTCTTAGAGTGGAAAGTTACTAGATCTTCATTAACCGATTTGAACCTTTGCCAATCACTAGGTCAGAGACATATTTTTACCAATGAAACCTAGAACTGCAGCTAAGTCAGCAAACGCATGTATTATGGTATTCAATCTTACACAACACTGTACATTAGTTATTTTTACTGATGTTAGGGAGTATACTTATACACACTGCCTTTTATTCTACTTGTTCAGCAACCTTTTATATTCTGTATAGTTGTACTTCAAAAACAAGTGAAATTACCTTTAATATATTTTAGAATATAAACAAATAAAACATTACTTTAATACAATTCAAAAGAAAATATCAATCTTTATTAATTTTACTAAAACTTTAATCCTAACAATATACCTAAAATGTCTGTACTTATCGTCCTCAGTCAACATCATGGTACGATTCTTTGTGATATACCTACCACATTTCTTTTCAAGAATGAGCCGGAATTTTACCTTCAAGCTGCAAAAGATCTTTTAAAAAAAATACCAAAAAAAATGATTCTGTCATTTTCGGATCGCGCATTACCATATTCTCAAAAGCAGCTGGAACTACTTGTTTCCTCGAGGTTCCCTATTTACAACTGAAGGACGAATAACTGTGGCGTAAGCTCACTGACATACAAACGGAAAAAGTAGTATTCTCGTTAATAAAGATATATAATCTAGATCCCAAAAAAATCCGATTCCGCTATAAATAACTGTCATATAAATGATGATATTCACATGCCAAGCACACACTGGAGCCTCTTGCAATGTACCGCCGAAAGCAGTTAAAATGCTTTCAGCAGGGTAAAATCTTTTCAAGTCTTCAGCTGGTGAAATCCTCCATTATGCCAAATGTGACAACTGCACAACAGCTGTTCATCATCTATAACTGTCTGATGTCCCATTATCCCGATAAACTGATGTCCCATTATCCCGATAAACTGATGTCCCATTATCCCGATAAACTCTTGTTAATATCAGTGGCAATAGTGAAAATGACCGTTGTTAAACATCCTTTATTCCTAAGAATGATATTCATGCGCATCTCAGCTGTTCAAAACTTCCTTTTATGAAATTCATATCAGAAAGGTTGCAATGCTAAGCAGTTTATTTTCAGTTTTGTTTTGGGTTTCTTATACATTAATTTATATAATATTTGATAGGTCTGTAACAATCATTATGACTGTAATTCGATTTTCATTGACATGTCCATCATAATCATTATGATAGAAATTCGATTTTCATTTATAGGTCTATAACAATCATTACGACTGTAATTCGATTTTCATTGACATGTCCATCATAGTCATTATGATAGAAATTCGATTTTCATTGATACGTCCATAAAAATCATTATGATAGTAATTCGATTTTCACTGATATGTCTATAACAATCATTATGATAAAATTCGATTTTCATTGATAGGTATATAACATTCATTATAATAGAAATTCGATTTTCATTGATAGGTATATAATAATCATTATGATAGTAATTCGATTTTCATTGACAGGTCTATAACATTTATTATGAAAGTAATTCGATTTTCATTGATAGGTCTATAACAATCATTATGACAGAAATTCGATTTTCATTGATATATATATATAACAATCATTATGACAGAAATTTGATTTTCATTGATAGGTCTATAACAATCATTATGACAGAAAATCGATTTTCATTGATAGGTATATAAAAATCATTATGATAGTATTTCGATTTTCATTGATAGGTCTATAACAATCATTATGATATATATTCGATTTTCATTGATAGATATATAACAATCATGATATATATTCGATTTTATTCGATTTTCATTGATAGGTCTATAATACTCATTATGACTGTAATTCGATTTTCGTCACGTCTTCTTTACATCATCTGGTAACATCTTGAGAATTTTGTAGTTATTGGCTGGATGCATATGTTGTATGGATATGTTATGTTGTATGGATATGTTATGTTGTATGGATATGTTATGTTGTGTGGATATGTTATGTTGTGTGGATATGTTATGTTGTGTGGATATGTTATGTTGTATGGATATGTCATGTTGTGTGGATATGTTATGTTGTATGGATATGTCATGTTGTATGGATATGTTATGTTGTGTTATTAATGAGATGACTGATAACTTTCCAGCTGAGCGGAGTGGAAATGAATGGAATTGGGTTTGGTGGAATGGGAAGTTGAATATGATGATATGATGGGGTGGGGGATTTATGGTTCGAGCACCACTAGTTAGGGCTGGCATTCGCAATTAAGTTTACTCTCTTTTGTTGTGTGTTCCATCCATGCCTCATTTGAACAAGCTGGAGAAGTTTTAAAATGAATACATGAAAAAGTAAATGAATGAAATATTTCAAAACTAATTAATTGCCGTAATTATTTAAAATAGTTTAATATTTCATGGGTTTCGATGCTGGCAGCGACTTGGAAAGATCGAGTCATATCATGTATAGACTATTCCATCGTATAATATTCACTACGCTAGGAATACCCGGCCCATTTATTTATTTACGTAAATCCACAAAGAGAAGCTATCAAGTATAGTGATTGTGTCTGTCATTCGTTCGGTCGCCCCATAGCGAGATCAATGTTATTTCTAAGTCATATATTCGTGTACCATATAGGTTCGTCTCGATTTGTGTCAATAAATCTGGAGGTAAATCTCAATTATATTTGTGCTTGTATGTACTTAATGCTGTGGCATTGTTTAACGTTTTTGTTGGAGGGTTTTACGACATCAGGGGTTCTCCTTAAGTAATCCTTGTTGAATTGCTGCATTTCTTCTCATTTGCAACCTTTTTGACGCCATGGGTCACTGAAAACGTTTCTTGAAGCAACTTAAAAGCAACGACTATAAAAACTATTCTAAATTGTTTACCTGCTTAAAATGATACACTATTCTAAATTGTTTACCTGGTTAAAATGATACACTATTCTAAATTGTTTACCTGGTTAAAATGATACACTATTCTAAATTGTTTACCTGGTTCAAATGATACACTATTCTAAATTGTTTACCTGGTTAAAATGATCCACTATGAAAGTAGGCCATGGACATCTTTTACAAAAATGTACAAAAAATTCCTCGAGCTCTGGCGGGCCATTTAAAATCATCCCGCGGGACGCAGGTTGGACATCACTGTTTTATACTTACAGTTCTCTCTCTCTCTCTCTCTCTCTCTCTCTCTCTCTCTCTCTCTCTCTCTCTCTCTCTCTCTCTCTCTCTCTCTCTCTCTCTCTCCAAGTCTGGGAAATGAGTCACTTAAAGGGTATTTCAGGGATGGCTCTTTCGAGAGAAAAAAAATCATTAAAAAGGATATTTAAGTCACTTGAAGCCACCAATCGAAATCAAGGTAAGACAGTTTTTTTTTTTACATGCGTTCGTGCATGTGTGTATGGACCAGCCGGGGAAAGGAGGAGTATATAATTATTATCTACGAAGGCTTGAAATAATTAGTTTTGGCACAAACAAGGTGAATTGATTGTTTGTCCTTTACGTCAGAGTTTTCATTTCGCAAATACAGCAATATATTTATTCTTTACTTATTCTAAATATAATTTTATCCAATCAAACAATACGAAATGCAGATCATAGACAAGTATAACATTTTATAATCTCTGATTAATGTATACTCTACTGGAAAATATATATTATTGTTTCAATCAGATATTGGCTCATGTAACATCGCACTACATTTACTCTTAAATAAAATAGTTTAATTATACCCTGAAATCAAGAGGAAACTTAAAATTAAACGAAAAACAACATATTTAATTAAAGTATGTTACTTCTGTCACACACATATACACGCTTACACCTGAAAGGATTTGACCTCTCATACACATTTATAGGGGGTGGGGGTGCGCGCACACATGGTAGCTGCCTAGCTTAGCTCTCATCATTAAGAGTTTAGTGTTGAAACTGGTCGGCCTGGTGTCAGGATACTGTGACTGGGTGGGACATCATGCTAAATGTCAGCAGCATGATGTCCCAGTGCTAGACATCACTATACGCTGCCTCACTGCAGACATCGTAGTGATATGACTGAAAAACTGTTAAAGCTAAGTTAAAAATCCTAATTAAAAAAACAACAAAATAAAATCTGTATACAGTGTTCTCTCTTTAAAACCTAATCATGGCTGCAGTAGACAGACCTGCGTTGTAAGATGATCGTTTATTGTGCGATTTTCTAGCAATGCGGTGCTGGTACGGCATTGGCATGCATAATCGAGATTTTAGTGATGTAAAATCGCGTTACTATTGTTTCCTTTATCCACAAAGTAAATAATATAAACATAAATGAAGTAGAAATGGTAAGACAATAGTGCTATCAGTTTAGTGGATTCCATTATCATATCCAGGTTATAAGAGGTATGCAGTATATGGAAGAGCTACATAAGGCGGTTCATTGGATATTGTTAAATGTGAATATTTTCGTCATGAATACATATAATAATCGTGCAAAGGTTGAATGCAACATGGTTGCTTTATGTGACGAGATTGATTAATGGACAGTTTTGTCTAGGATACAAACCTACAAACGAAATATTGAAATAAACTTAAAAGCTTAGGCAGATCGTATTGTTCAATTACTGCTTTTGTAAATTAAGATTTCAATAACAACGAGAGAGAGAGAGAGAGAGAGAGAGAGAGAGAGAGAGAGAGAGAGAGAGAGAGAGAGAGAAAGAGAGAGAGAGAGAGAGAGAGAGAGAGAGATTAAAATGTCAAAATATAATTATTAATATTACCAATCACAAACTGCGACATATATCTGAGGTCTGGTAAGTACATCAGCGTTATTCAAACCCGAATATTTTATATTCCTATATATATTTTAAATTCTTTTAAAAATTGACTTAGTAAGCTTACCTGTAATGTGATACAACGTTAAGCATATGGTAATCAAGGTTGTATTGAAGATATAAACAAATGAAAGATTGCACGAATTTGTCGAGAAATCGAGCAATACAACCCCCAGCTTTGCAAAATAAGTATCTAGTTTAAAAATGACAAACACATGATTTCGTCACTAGGCTAGGAGTCGACTCTGTTGATAATTCACCCGGTTTTCTCTTACTAAGGAAGGCACGCACATCATAAATATCCCCGTCCGTAAAATCTTAGGCTTTGTCATGCTAATATGATATGTTGGTGACATAAGTATCGAATGTGTGTGTGTGTGTGTGTGTGTGTGTGTGTGTGTGTTTTGCTTTCTAAATATGGTCGTGTTTTCTCATTTATAATCCAGGTAGCTGTAGGCATATATCGCAATTTTCTACCCTAAAATAATAATATGACATTAAAAACTTACTTGGTAACCGTGTGTTATATATTTTTTTGGAATGTTTGTGTGAAGTATCGATTGTCAGTAAACACGCTTTACTTTTATCTTTCACCGAAAGAGATGATTTCATGTCACATGAAGATAACCGAAATATATGAGTTTTCATTTGAAATTCAGATACACAGAAACATGTGTGCTCTACTTTTCAAAAAACAAACAAAAAACAGAGCGATACCTTACCCTACCCCACTCCACCCCTTTACAAAAAAAAACCTCTTACCAGCCTGTGGGTAAATGTCGGACCAATAATTTGCGTGACATGTGCTGTTATTAATGTAAATATCAAACTGTTGCTAAACTACCCAACATATACTTGTTTCCACCTTTGACGCATTTCCTGTTGCATACAACTAAAACGCACGTGCCAACGTAACGCTGGCAGATGCGGCTCATAGGTGTTCCTTTATATATGCATATATGTGACATCATATCTTGGTGAACACTTTTGTGGACTGGGTTTATGTTATTTGTTATATATGATATAATATGAAAAAGAGCAAGCAGATTGCAAATTCGGGTGTGTTTAACAGATATTTAATCTAACGAACGGCAGAGCTATCCAAAAGCATTAATTTTGTTAGAGTCAATACAATGATTTCCAATAATAAGTTCTCCGACCTATTTAACTTTCAAGTAATGATTCAAAAAGACATTCAAGAGTGTATGGTTTACGGTTGTAGTTCTATGGTCTGCGCCATTATTAGCAAAGGATAATCTATTATACATCTACATAATGAAGTTGTGCCGAATGAACGCGGTCTCATTAGATACCTGACATCCTTTTAAACATAACTGTATATAGGCATTTATCTTATTTAAAATAAATCACTCTTGGGCATATTTATAAACATGTATTGGTAATAAGACTGATGTGGTTATTGTATCAGTCTGAAAGCGATTTTAAAGTAATTTATGTAGAATAATCAATCATACCATTCGTCTAGTGCACCTCTCCATAACAACACCATTCATACATAGTTCAGTCTTTTCAGGAACCCCTCATTCCGCCATAGAATTTGTCCAGTCACTGGGAGGTATATAGTTCATAGATTTGCACAGATTTTTTGTATTGACTCTTTAATTTCAATAAGCTCAACATAACTTGTGGGTACCATGTATTCATATGCTTATAGATGTTTTAAAATCTTGTATTGATTATTGATGTACAATATAACTTTGAAAGTTTTGTACGTAGCTAATATCTTACTATACTAATATAGGCCAATACCTTATGAAATAAAAATCACATAACTAATTTCTCTACCAAGATAAAACAAAAATCCTTTTCACACACGTTTCATATCAAAAACATTTAAAATGAAATCAAAACAAAATATATAACAGTCAATGTTTCTGCGGAAAAAAATCAAATAAAACCTGTATCCATGTTACCCCCATGTATTTTGATGTTACTTCGTGTAATCAGATGTTTGCCTGGTATGTGGAAGATCGCGTATTCTTTATATTATATTTTGCTAAAACTGATAGAGAAGGAGAGAGACAGATAGAGGGGTAGTAGGTAGTGCGGAATCATTAATAGCCAGTAAGCCATACATCGTAAACGATTCGCTCTACCCAGTTAGAAAGCGAAAAGTTAGTTAAAATGGAAAACAAATTCTGATATAGAAAGTACACCAGCTGGTGTTAAAATATTCGACACTCTTTTCATATCTGTAGATAATAAGAAAACGATTTTTAAAATAAAATCCAATTGAGAATGAAATCTGTCAACCAAAAAGCCAATTAAGCAGCAGAGAGGGTGAACCCTACAACGTTTTTAGACAAAATTTGATTGAAATCCTAAAACGAGCCGTCCTATAATCTCATTTTAACCAAAAAAAGGGCGAATCCTACAACGTTTTCAGACAAAAAAAATTGATTGAATCCTTAAAACGATCCGTAGGATTTCGTTGAAATCTACGAAATCTCATTTTAACTAAAAAAATGAAAACGAAGATTTTTACGATTTTTTAATTAATTTTGGTCGCAACTTGTTGTCATCCACCCTCTCTGCTGCTATGGGTTAATAATTATTTTACGATGAAAATCCTTTTAGGATTTCACAAACAAACTAATCGCTAACACCTCCTCTTGTAGATCAATTAGATTATTAGATTGGTCTGTGAGTTTGAAATTAGTTCTTGTTAATGAATCATTATGGCATCGCATGTAGACAGGATTAATTGGGTTTTCAATAATTAAAAATCCTGGAGGAGCTGTTGGTGCAAACGAATAAAGAATATATCCTTGCTGAGCTTGATTTGATCGTTCGAGATTAATTTGATAGCTTCCTTCGATAACATCACATACTAAATTGAGCGCAATCACCGATGAAATATTTACGTTGAACGGAGCGATATGCCTGCCGCCACCATCTGGGTCATTATTATGTTTGAGGATTTTTATTTCCCCTGATGCTGTTTTTTTCCATGCATCATGAATTATTTTAAAACCAACATCGATGGTGTCACTGAGAAGTTTTTTTAGTTCTGGTACGTTATATCCTGGTAGTTTGAATGTGGGGATATCTTCAACGCGGATTTTATAGTCTTTTGCAAATCCTGTTCTCGATTTGGGATTATCGTCATCTAATATATCCTGAATAATTTTTAGGTTAAATGTTTCCATATCGTCGATAATTTTATTGCATATTTCTACGACGCTGATAAATTCATCTCGGGTGAGAGAGCCGGATTTAAGAGATATTAACAACAGCGATAAATCATTATTCATTGCTGTGAAATTTTTAATGATTTCAGGTTCGTTAACAGATTGAAATCCCTCCTCCTCTTTTCTAATTGCGTTGCGTACGAAATAAAAAAAACCTAAAGTGTTTTCGCTCTCTCTATAACTCTTTATTGGATTATCAGGTTTTATTCTGTCTGTGACATAATCAGTTTTTTGTGGTTCTGGTAAATCAACGGTTTTCCCCCCTGGTGGTAATTCAGGCCATCCTAATACGGTTCTAATAGAACTCTGATAGATATCTACGACGTATCCTTCTGAGTTTATCTCAATTGCGGATGATAGCGTCGGCTCATGAACTGTTATAGCGATTTTTGACTCTACTCCAGTAATCGATTTTATTCTACGCGCGAATTCATCATTGATTTGTTCGATTTGGTATGACCCTGTTGGTATCGAAACAACTTTCCAGTCTGGGGTTCCGTCGGGTTTATTCTCATTTGCAAACACTAAAGAATTATTGGGTTGTTGACCACCAAATGATTTTGATCTGATATTAGGCCAACTGTGATACACTCGTAGTTTTGCTAGCGCTATCTCCTTCACTGGGACCGGAGAGGGGAAATTCACACTGAATTCTGGATTCGTTGATGTTATTGATATCATGCTTGTTTGTACTGGGTTCGTGTTCTCCACTATTCGTTGAAGTAATTCCTGCGGTGTCGTCATTGTTATTATACTCATGTTGTATTTCTAATTTTGGTATCGAGGAATCATAAATACTGACCATCACTGAGAACTCACAATCTGGTATGGTTGATATTATTGAGATCATTTTGTTTTTTGGGTTCGTGTTTTCTAATTCCATCGATGTTGTCATTGTTATTATACTCATGTTGTCGCTCTAATTTCGATATCGCGGAATCAAAAATACTGACCATCGCTGAGAATTCACTATCTGATATAATCGTATTATCGAGTGACGACGATATCATCAGGGATAACTGCGAATATGCGGTTGATGCAATATGAAATTGAAGTAAGTAATTCTGCAGTTTACTCTGGCTGCATGATGATATCTTTTTTGCTATCCCGGTTGATATACCCCCGATTGTAGCCACCGCAGAAATGCAAATTGGAACTACGACCGGGGCAATCATTGTAACCGATGCAAGTATTATTCCGGCGCCAGTGAGAACGCTTGACACCGAGTATATAATAACATCAATTGCAGTGATTTTTCGTCGGTATTTTTTTATTTTTATTTGATACTCCTCGGCGAGGGTTTTGAGTCTATTCTGAAATTCTCTGACCTGATCATAGCGACATTGCGTTGATGAAATCATTGTTATTTTAAAAAAGCTAGCGTTTTCAATTGTGAAATCCTTTCAATTTAGTTATTTACTTAAATCCGCTACGAATTCCACATACCAGGTTGCTGAAACCCCAATCAAATTTTTATCAGTAGCTGTTATAGTGAACTTTTCAGTTGTATCCTTGTCGATGATCGTTGAAATCGTATTATTAACCCCGGATGAACTCGACGATGATATATTAAATTGAGTTAATGGTGTTACTAGTGTTAATCGATAAATACCCTTAACGGTTGCAGTGATATTTAATTTGTTGTTTGTAGGTGTCCACTCAAATGATCCGTGTTGGATTGTGTATACCACGTTGTTGGTTTTCTCATGAGGAATTTTTGTTTTTTCAATGATTGTTATCATCCTCGAAAAATCACCTTTGACGGCTTCGATGAAGTTTTTTGTCTCATCGATGGACTTTTTAATATCAGGGAGTTTTATTTCAATTTTATCCAACGGGGTTCCAATAAATTTATCAATGATATTTCTACGAAATGATATAAACTGTTTTCCGTTTTCTTCAATTTTAGATTCAAGTGTTGTTAGTACAAACAGAGAATTGTTTAACTCATCGTTGAGAGTTTTTAATCGATCTGTAATCGTCGAAACGATTACACCCGGTTTGAGTTTACCCTGATCGGAAAATAACGCGATAGTATTTTCGATTGCGTTTCGTTGTTTAACCAAAATATCATCCAGAGAAATATTACTGGTTTTCAATTTACCCTGTTTGTCTTGAAATACAACTATTTCATTAGGATCAACATTTGTTAAGTTCAACGTCTCAGCTATTTCATCTTTGATTAGTTTTTTTACATCCTTGATAGAATCAGGGGGTGCAGTGCCATCGGGTTTGGGTTTCAAAGATCTCCCCCAAATATCAATCATGTTATTGTAAAACTCTTTCTCTCTCTAAAAAGCGATTACTAGTGTATTCATTCACGACAACATGTGGTGGTTTTCCGCTTGGGTTACTCAAGGAGTTAGAAATAGCATCAAGGACATTTAATACTTCGCTGCCACATATTGGTGGGTCATTCATTTGTTGTGTTGGTAGCGTAGAATACCAAGTCTTCATTGGAAGGGTTTTTATATAACGCAAAAACTCTTTTGGTGGGGCTAATCCATATGAATCGAAATAGACAATCCCACGTGGATCAATAGCGTATGCAACCCAGTGAGTTCCAGGTCCGGTGCTGTTATCTAAATTAATAATACCGGTTTCAACGCTGTTTGGTTGATGTGGTAATTGATCTTTCATAAAGACACCTCTGAAGTTTTTAATCGCGAGTTTTTTAGCAGCATCGAGTAAATCAAAATTGGACATGGGAACCATCGAAGATTTGGGAACCATCATAGGTTCCTCAATTAATAAATCGTTCCTGGTAGTCTTAGACCCTTTCCGCTGTACCACGAATACGGGGTTCCTGGTAGTCTTAGACCCAATCCGTGAACGGATCGTCCCTTTTTTTTATATCCTTTCCCAGTTGCCTTATTTAGTGCCATTCCTGCTGCAGTACCAACGGCTCCTAACGCCGCTGCTTTAGCCACCGCTGGGGCAGCCGCTGCAATCAATGCTGGTATCGCAGCTAACAACGGGAATATACCGCCTGTTTTAATCATATTTTTGATAGCAGCCGCAGAGAGAGTAATCTGAACACCTTTTTTGGCTGCAAGTGCATCATTGAAATGTTTCACCTGACGAGTTGTCAGCGATAGTTTATTTGCACCACCAGTCATTTGGTTGGGTTTCAACGTGATTGTGGTTCCACATTTTTTAGCTGATTCTGATTGCAATTTTTTTAATTGACCGGGAGTTAACGCAACACTAATAACACTATATGACATTATACATAATAGATTGATTCTAAATCGTTTACAATTTCAATTACATGTTTTCCACTGGTGCATCTACCACTCTCATTCTTCCACCAACACCTTCAAGTAGCATTGATTTATCACTGAGAATGACAGCAACCGCTCTGTAATTCGGGATAAGGATAGGAGGTACCCCACCAACTGGTGGACCAGTCGGACGGGTTACACGGGCTCTAAAGTGTATATCAACGACAGATTGTCTTGTTAAATCAAGATGTTCCAGCGAAAAGTAATAAATCGGATAGAGGTTTTTAAAATCTAATTGTGATATTTGCAAACCAGTATCCACATTTAGATCACGTGACATATATGACAACAGGTTATGATACACGCGTGCAATATGATTCTGACCGTAATCAAGTTGTATATCCTCGGATGGTTCCTGCTGTCCGTTTATTCTCAGCGAGACTTCATTAACACCTAACTGATCAAATATCATATGGCTTCGTTCTTGATTACCAACTCGCGCATTATTCTGTAACGCTACGAATATATGACGTGGAGCTGAAACCCCTTGTTTTGATGCCAGGTGCCATGTGAATGTACCATCAACACTGTCTTGTTTAATATCCGTGGTCACTGATAACCAACTTAACAACGATTTTCCTCCTTGGTCCATAAATGATAGTAGTCGTTGTTCTTCGGTGATTGATGGAGTTAACACTGGCATCCACAATGATAGTTTTGTTAAAATGACTTTACCGGGAGCAACCCCAGCATTACGCCAGATTGCATCATCATCAGTACCCTTTCGTACAAGCGCTACTGTGTGTTTAGCTCCATAAATAACTTTTCGGACGTTTCTACAGAATCCAAATATATGATGCAGTGGAATCGCACATGAAAATCGTCGACGCTGCCCATGCAACGTTGCTACACGTGTTGCAAATCCTAAATTGAGATTACCATTAACGCCTCCGAGAATATCAAACGCAGCTCCGGGTCTAGTTCGACGTTCTGGATTAGCTGCTTCTTGTTGATCGGCTTCTGCATTATCTCTTGCTGTTAACACTTTAATGAATTGAAGGTGATCAGCGTTATCAGATGTATCCTTTGCAAACATCATAGATGGACCCGCTGATCTTGTATAATCATCAGAATATCTCGCTAACCCTATGATTGTTGTGGCCACATCAACTTCACGGTCAATGGATTCAATTTCTTTTCCATCAATGAGATATCTAGCGCTTTCAAATAACGCCATTATGCCGTTATTAACAAAACCAACTCGGACATTTGCGTTATTGTCATATGGGGTATCAGCTGCAACATTTGTTACAAGTTCTCCTTCGATTTCGATAAATGCCTCACACGGTAGGAAGTATTTACTGGTATCATGAACTTGAAGTTCAATTCTCGATCGGAGATCTGGTTGTACTGCGTGATAAGAATAAAATTGAAAATCGCGTACAGAATCATCTTTACGCACTGGGGCATCCATATCAAATGCTGGATCAGGTGACCTTTTGAACATTTTATTCTATTTATCAGAGTCTAAATCGCGATTTCCCATTTCATCGTCGTGTTTTTTTAAAGCCACTTCCTGCTATCATGTTTGCTATCATGTTATTTTGGTCCCCTTGATTTATCAAGGGAGTCACCATCGATGCTAATTTTTCATCTACTGCGTTATTTATAATTCTACTAACACTTGCAGGCATTTCCGCTGTAGACGGTAACGGTACCGGTTTCTTTTTTCGTCTCACTAATGATGTTATTTTATTCTTCGCAGCTGAAAACGCTTTTCCAGCAAGATCTCCAGCGAAATCTCCGATTTTGCCAATACCCTTATCACGAATAACATCAATTGCTTTCATTCCTAATTGTTTAGCCAACGGCATCACTTTTGGAGCCATTCTCGCAAATAACCCTAAAATGGTATTACCTAAACCATCTCCGTAGTATGCTCTATAAACCGGAAACCGTGAATTAACTACGTAGACGGGGGTTGGTTTATCATGATTGTAGTGTATGATCATTATTTGAAATCAGAAACAATTTTTCAATTGTAAAACAATTTATCAATTAATCACTGTGATACCCATTTGCTAACTCGCCAATGAAATCTCGATATGTGCTGATATCCATGATACCACCCTGAAATAATCGTCTACAGATATCAGCTGCTTCATTAATTATTTCCGGTGAGTTATTTCCGGCTCGGAACCCTCCTACAAGAACCTCTAATCGTGATATATCACTGAGAACACTATCAGGACATGAAATCCTTGGATTTTCACTGGAATCTCTTAATCCACTTCCGCTATAACCAGTTGCTTCATCCTGTTTTTCTTCATCCGTGGGTTGTAAATAACCAAGAAGATCATCATCATCACGTGGTATTTGTTGTTTTTTAGGTGAAAAAGATATTTTCTTTGCAGGTTGCTGTCGCCGCCTTTGCAATTTTGGCGGTTTTTGTTGTTGTTTTAGTTCTTCAAATTGTTTATACACTATACCCACCGCATTGATATATTCGATGTATGATGCACTATCTGTCTTAATTTGACTTTTTTCAGTTTTGATCTTATAGAATATATCAGCCCAGTGAGTTATACTTCTAACATATTTATGATGTTCTGGTTTCAACATTTTTTTTCTGTTTTCATAAGTCTTAACAACAAGCGCAGGAATTTCTGTTGGATCAGTCTTATCAATTGCTGCTAACCCTTCCTCGTTAAATCTCACGCGTAAATCATCTACTGTTCTTTTTGATTCCATTTTTTGTACAGCCTGTTCTGTTTGTTCAGTTTTCGCTGCTATTTTTTCAAGTTCACCGATAACAGATTTCTTCGTCTCGGGATCATCTCCCAGTATAGCGCGCTCTACTCCCTTCGTTGCTGTTGTTACTGGTTTAAACAACTCTTCAGATCCCGCAGCAAAATCAGTCTGAAAACTCTGTCGTTGTTGCAGTTTATTCCGTACAGAGTCACGAATTGGTACAAATCTCCTGATTGCATCTAATCGTTCACGAGCCAATCGGGTTGTTAATGCTTCATTGACCATTATTTGAAATCAGAAACAATTTTTCAATTGTAAAACAATTTTTCAATCCCGACCTAACACCATCGGATGGTCATGGAAGTGTTATTTCATCGTGAGACAGCTTCGTTCATCGATGTTGAAACTATCAAAATTGTATATATAATATTAATAATACTGATAGTTTCAACATCCTAGTTTTGATCAATCTGACATATCGTCTATCGATTTTTGACATCCCTTGAGGGTCGGCTAAAAAAAATGATTAATGGTCGGGCAATCAAATAATGATAAATGGTCGGTCAATCAAATAATGATAAATGGTCAATCAAAATTGTTCATTTTCTTGAATTAACGCTCGTAGGTTTCTAACTTTAGAATTAACCTCCTTTTTCAATTCGTATTCGTACCCCAATTCTTTTCGTATTCGTTCTACGATGGTATACAACGGAGCGAACACACTTACGTCACTGGAAAATGCGAGAGAGTCCTTAATAGAATTCTGAATTCTTTTGATGAGCGCATACTTCTTTGGTAGCATATATTTATTGTTGTTAACTCCGTATTCTATATCCTGAAAATCAGACATGATTTGATCAGGATTTAACCCATCTGATAGTTCAATATCCCAACCTTTCAATTTTGAAATCTCGGATATGATGCTATTCATGTTTTCAGAATTCATTATTCTATAATAATGATATATTTCTAAATGAAAAATATGACGTATTAGACATAACTAAATCGAATTTTTTGTCCCGTCCCTTTTGAAATCGCCGATCGACAAACCCCCTCTGCAACATATCGTACTGAGGGTCTACAAATATTGAAATACTTGCCGGCTTCATATATTGATTTAAATACTTTTTCTTCGTTAGTTATTGTATTCAAAGATTTCACAGGTCTCGCTTTTTTCGAGTATTTCCCAGTCCCCCCTCGTTTGGTATTCTCACTATGTGTGATTGCTTGAAGATTTGATAAGGAATTGTTCTTCGGATTAGAATCAATATGATCAATAACAAAACCATCTTTGATCAATCCATGGAAACATTCATACACGAAACGATGATTGTAATATTTCTTCTTTCCAACAGTAAAAAACAAATACCCCATACCATTATCCCACCCAACTGGGTTCTTCAGTCTACGGTTTCTTACAACACCATCACTGGATGCTTCATAATTTGTACTCACAGGGTGCTGTCTGAATTCTTGGGTCATTCGTATACTATACTATTTGTCTAATTCAATGACTGATCCATTTGCAGGGATTCATTATACATAAATCTTTCATTTAGACACTTGTTTTTAGTATAGCATGAAAGAGTTCAAGAGATTGACTTCGAAAAATGCTGAATTCAATGCTGATAAGGAGTTTAAGAGATTATTGAAAATCAGTCCTAGATTTAATCTCGATAGACCCAAAAAACGTAACAAACGTCCAAGAGACGGAAACATGAAAGAGTTTAAGAGATTATTGAAAATCAGTCCTAGATTTAATCTCGATAGACCCAAAAAACGTAACAAACGTCCAAGAGACGGAAACATGAAAGAGTTTAAGAGATTATTGAAAATCAATCCTAAATTTAATCTCGATAGACCCAAAAAACGTAACAAACGTCCAAGAGACGGAAACATGAAAGAGTTTAAGAGATTATTGAAAATCAATCCTAAATTTAATCTCGATAGACCCAAAAAACGTAACAAATTTAATCTCGATAAACCCAAAATCCTTCGGATTTCAAAAGCGTCCAAGAAATTATCCTGGAAAGATGCTCAATTCAATCTCGATATAGTTTCTAATACACCCAAGAATACAATTCTTGATAAAGCCATGATTAGTAAAATCAGAGATTGTTTCAATGAATTTAAGCGTGATGGAGCATCCTATTGTTGGTCAACATTTCGAATTGATGGTGTTGTTGACGCTACCATGAATGATGAAAAAGCAGCAGTGATAATTTCACGTGTTGGGGAAAAACGGTATTTTTTCCGAATCAAATTCATTATTGAAGTCGATGGCAAATGGATTATTAGGGATAAATTTGAACCAATCCTCAAGAATAAAAAAGCTGTCATTGTGAGTAGAGATTCCAAACCAGGAATTCTAACCGGCATTGACAAACCATACTACGAAAGATCTTATCCCGTAACAGCAATGGTTTATGGGCTATATCCGTTAAATGATAAACCCGATATCGCAAAACTAGCTCCTATGAAATATTCGTCAGGGCTTAATTGTGTAGCAACACGGGTAATGGAGCACTTCACAAATGCATCCCGAGGAAATAAACTAACTGATCTGCGACGTAGGAAAATAACCGAATGGGAACTGACAGTGAAACAGCATGGTGCAAAGATTTCTGATATAGCTAAATTAGAAACATCATTAAGATTTCCAATAACAGTTATGACGATAAACGGAGAGGTTTTATACGAACCGAAATATAACAAAAATGGAGCACCAATACAGATTATTGATCATAACAAACACGCGTGGACACCTGCGGTAACAGTATTTCCACGAGAACGAACCGTGAAATATATCCCACCGGAATTTTCCGGGGAATTAGTCGGGGATGTTTTCTATGAAGAGAGATTATTTGATGATATTAATGCGTTGTGTAAGGATGATCCTGTGTCAGTGTGGTTACTTAGAAGTGATGAAGATCCCGAAATAGGATTCGATCAATTTGTAAAACCAAATGGTGAATTATATCGCGTTGAAGAATTAGATAATAGAATGAGAAAAATCGCTAGTGATTTTTCACCGGAGAATTCCCATGAAAAACTACTCACGGATAGTTTTACTATTCCATCAGTGGTAGCTCACTTCGCAAGAGAAAAAAACTCATGGCGTCCAACACGAAGTGATTTTCTCGAGGATGTTAAATTGAGTTGCGTCGAATTTGGTCATGGAGGACTGTGGAATACGAAATACTCACTTGATGGTATGATTTCAATTGATATAGCCGCGTGTTACCCCGGAAGTTTTCTCGGATATGGGGAATGCGCTGAGTACTTCAAACGATTTGGACACCCCACGCATGAAATGACTCGTGTTGCGATTAATGGACCATTGCCTGATTTTGATTTAACCGGATTCGCTCGTGTGATATCATTTGAATTAGCGTCAGGATTACATCCGTGTAGTTATGTTTGGCTCGGTAGACACCTATCTGAAAAGGCCTGGATGCCAATAGTGCTATTGAGATATATGATTGATTGTGGTATGCTAATATCGTTGATCATCGGTGAAGCGATTATATGCTATCGAGCTCAGAAAGAAGTTTGGCTACCACAACCCGATCTAGATCGTATAATCAGCGAACAGCGAAAACAATTCCCTGATTTCAATGAAGAACAAATCATGAATTTGTCTATGAAGTTATTTGAAATTAAAAAAGAACAAGCAAAAGATTTTGGACGAAGAATAATCGGTAAATTCACTCAAGGTGGACGGTACGACAACGCAAAATATTCTTCGCGGTTGATCATAGATGTCGCTGAATACGATTTTATTGTAGCGGATTTAATGAAACAGGGAAAACTTGTATCCCGTAAGGATGCTTTTCTATCCAATGGTGAGAAAATGGGTACGGTTGTTACCTACTGTGATGGATATAATTCCCAGTACACACATTTGAGAAGTTCAATGCTAGCCTATGCTTCTATTAATCTATTTTCGATGATAAATAGATTTCCTAATACCGCGGTTAGAGTGGCCACTGATTCGATGTATATACACAATAAGTACAAATCAGCTGTAGCTAAATTCACAGATCCCGAAGAAAATTGGGGGTGTTGGCGATTTAAAAAGGAGATGCTACATGAGTATTGTGAATCCGCAGACGTTGCCATGGATGATAAATATCTTTGTTGTAACCGTATTGAAAATCAATCAGAATTTTCTAATGCACCACCGGTATCTGATCCAATCTGTAGATATAAAACAGTTTATTTAAACGGTTGTGGTGGGTCAGGAAAGACAACTCGTGCAATTGAATTATTTCGTCGTGGTGGAAATACTTGTATTTCTACTAACATGATTGTGCTAACACCGACTCACAGACTCGCCAGAGAGATGATACAGCGAGGGGTAAATGCCTGTACTTACCATAGTTTCTTTCGATGGAAGGGTGACAAATGGACTCCTGAGCGTATGGGTGATAAATTCATTCCTGAAATCATAATTTGGGATGAAATATGCACAGTGTCATTAGATGTATTACAAATATTTCTCGAGTGGTTGTTAAACAAAAACACAAAAGTCGTCATGTGCGGTGATCACGGCCAACCACCACCATTTGTCGGTGCATCTCCACATGAATGGCTAAGGGGTTTTGTAGACTACTATGAAGAAATCACCACTGATTATAGATCACTTGATGAACGATTACGAGAATTTAAGAAACTAATTAGATTACAACCGGATAGAATCCAGTGCGAAATAGCGCGTGAAGTGATTTCAGAAACTCAAATAAACGATTTCTGGGAAACATGGAGACCAAATGATTTGATAATTGCAAGTAGAAAAATAGTCAGGGATACACTTCAGATGAAGTTATTTGAATTGCATAAAGAAAAATTTGCAACGCTTCCAGTACCCCTTTGTTATAGGCCATCGGATACACGAAAACAGAATATTGAAGTTGATATTCCAGGACAGAGTGAAAAACAAATTCTCGTATTAAATGATATTGTGCTGGTTGATATCAATGTCGTTGAAGATGCATTGCGTGCTAATAAATCCCCGTGGACTCTAGGATACGCAGCAACAATACACTCTTCACAGGGATTGACTATATCGGATACAATTGTTTGGATGGTGGATAATCACATCGAATGGTCGAATTTAGTCTATCTCGCAGTATCCAGAGTACGAAAAATAAATCAACTTCGAAGAGTTGTTTTCGATGATAATGACACAACAATAAGTGATATTGATGTTAGCATCATTAATAAAAAACTCTCCGGTTACAAACAACAGGACAAAAAAAAACAACGAGAATTCGATATTGATGCTAAATTAATAATTACGCTGAAACAACAACAGAATAATCACTGCACGAGTTGCAATTGTATAATGCGTTGGCAGTATTCGGATAAGGATCCTCGCCAATTCACCGTAGACAGAAAAAATAACAGTCTCGGTCATGTCAGAAATAATGTGATGTTGACTTGTCTTGAGTGCAATAGACGCAACGGTGCTAGTTAAGACCATGCGGTGGCAATTGAGTATCCTCGGGAATTACCTGTAGTTGTTCTCGAGTAAAACCCCGTTGAGGGGCAGTTGAATCCAGTTTATAGATTGCTGGTCTACCAGTTGATCGTGTTATAGTAGATATCTTATGCGTAGTGACGCTCCAAATAGGATCAGTAGCCCTTTTTCTACCCCCTTCAAGCTCTCCTGGTTCGTATAAGTACCTCACAATGACATTACTATGAAGAATTGGTTCTTTGAAATCTTTTTGTGGTTGTACGGGTATTGACTTCTTTTTAATCGCGTTGATAGGTTTCATGTTGATTGTTCTAGTAATCTCGTTATTCAGTGCAGTAATCACAGATGGTAATCTTTTAACCCATTCACGGGATCGCTTTTCTTGAATGAATTCTTTTGCGTATTGATATCCAAATAACCGCTCAGCAATCGTCCGATTAAATCGTTCTACAATGGCCTGATCGCGATGTAGCGCAGTATGCCCTCGTCGTATGGTGACATTATGATGTTTCATTGTAGATAACAATGCACCCTGAAATTCCTTGCCAGGATCAACCTGCAATAGATTTGGCCAGTGCAGAGGACCTCGTCGATAAATCCTTTCAAATGCAGAAGCGACTTCAGTGGCTGATTTTGTTTTTAACGGTTCTGCTTCTTTGTATCGACTTGCAATATCAACTACGGTTAATGCGTATTTGTAACCACGATCATGTGGCAGAAATAATATATCAGCCTGATGAACTTCATTAGGAGCGGTCACATCAAAATGCGAGAAATTAATCTGTTTAGGCGGTGGTAGATAAATTTGCCATAGTGCCTGTTTGGATAACCAATTAGCCGCAGTGGTTTTTTTCACTTTTGCAGCGCTAGCGAGTTTATGGACTGCTGATTTACCCCTCCAGTATCCTCTTGGGGAATAATAAATTGATTCCATATTATTAATTACCGGCACCTAACATCAATTTGCTTTTCATAGCCGATTTTATTAAAAATGAAGCCAATTTTTCTTTGAAGGATTTATCAGGAATAGCATTTAACGCATGAATTAATTTCACATCTGCTAGATGCCTGTGTTGCAGATTGCTGCTTTTATAAGCAACATCATGAAGGTGACAGGCCTTATCAATGGCGTTTATTGGTTCTTCACCGGGGTTGGGTTGATTTTGATTATTGAGTCTGATATCAAGTCTGGTTCCCGGTCCACAGTAGCTATATCCGGGAAGGTGCTTTTCTCCGGGGTACTTTGCCCATGGGGTTCCAGGGAGCTTTGCCAATTTGGCTGCGATATCACCTCCTCGTTTTTTTTTAAATCAGATTTCATAGACACAAATCTAAATTTCTTTGTACCACATTGCATGCATTTACCAGAAAGCGCTGATCGGTTATTTTTAGTTGTAACTGTCGTCACATCATCTGTGCCAGTACGCGTTTTGCACTTCACACAATATAGATCCATAATTTATGTATAGAAATATGGATATAATTGATTTTTCAGCGACTAAAACAAGAGAACCAATTAAGCATCATGCAGCGCTACCAAACTCTATCCGGATGATTATAATCGGGCCATCTGGATCCGGTAAAACGCAATTGTTGCTCAATTTAATAATGAGATGGATGAAGTGGGATAAGTTGTATTTAATTGCTCCTAGCGTAGATGATCAACGATGTTATGAAGTGCTAAAAGATTTTAACGAGAATGCATCAGAAATTAGCGGTGAGAACGCCATTGATTTTATAACCGATATCGATGAAGCACCGAGTATTGATGATATTGATGGAGATATTAACAATTTAGTCGTATACGACGATATAATGTTGGATAAACAAAAAAATCCTGCTAGGATCTTTTCCCGGGGGCGTCACAAAAACACTGACGTGATATATGTCACTCAACGCTACACTCAGGTTCCAAAAGTCATCAGAGATAATTGCAATATTCTTTCTGTATTCAACGGCGTTGATACTCATACTCTTAGAAATATATGGCAGACATGGTGTTCTGATATGGACTTCAATCAATTTCGAGATTTCTTTAGTCATGCTCAGTCGACTCCGCACGGATTCGCAACAATAAATTTGCATGATCCTCGGACACGATATCGTATCGGACTGGATCAAATATTCGGTTGAAATCGTAAAAGAATTATTAACCCATAGCAGCAGAGAGGGTGGATGACAACAAGTTGCGACCAAAATTAATTAAAAAATCGTAAAAATCTTCGTTTTCATTTTTTTAGTTAAAATGAGATTTCGTAGATTTCAACGAAATCCTACGGATCGTTTTAAGGATTCAATCAATTTTTTTTGTCTGAAAACGTTGTAGGATTCGCCCTTTTTTTGGTTAAAATGAGATTATAGGACGGCTCGTTTTAGGATTTCAATCAAATTTTGTCTAAAAACGTTGTAGGGTTCACCCTCTCTGCTGCTAATTATATTTCTTTCTTTTGTATGCATTTTTCTCTTCCTGCACAATACTCTTCTTGTTCCGGTTCTTCTTGTTCATGTTCTTATTGTACAAGTTCTTCTTGTTCCGGTTCTTATTGTACAGGTTCTTTTTGTTCCGGTTCTTATTGTACAAGTTCTTCTTGTTCTGGTTCTTAGTGTACAGATTCTTCTTGTTTCGGTTTTTATTGTACATCTTTTTGTCTCGGTTCTTATTGTTCTGGTTCTTCTTATTTCGGTTCAAATTTATGTACAGGTATCGTCTGTGTACTGGAACCATTCGGTTACCCTCGGGTATCGTTGTACACAAAATGGAAACTCGAGTACATGTATTTAACAAAGAAAAGGGTTTATTTAATTCCGTGACAACTCCTCTTCTAATTTTTTTATTTTTTACTTTTTATTATCCTCTCATAGAGAATACGGGATAGTGATCTCAAACTTGTGCGATCTGTCATATCCTTGCCAATCACACTCAATTTGTTATCCTGCAGGTGTCATTTAGTTGATCTCATTTGATCAAACAATAGTGAATCCTTGGTTTAAAATTATCCGTGGTTAGAAACTGGTGATGCCGCCCTGGTCATTTAATCCGCCTTTTCTACTACTACTCACACAACATAATTCTGACATATTCTTTGTTAAGTAATGTATCTAGTAGAAACAGAAAGGTGAAAATTTTCAATCTCTTTCAGATTACGTTAGATTTGTCAGTGAATTCGTCTTGCTGAAATCAGCATAAACACGTTCAAAAGAAACTTTAATTGACGCACGGGTGACATTGTATTGAATAACTGATTTCCGGTCACGTTATGCACAACACGTTTTCACAATTAACAGATAATTGTATACGGCACACTTGGCGTGTAATAATGAACTTCAAGTCCTCGTAGGTCAAATCACTTGAATACGAAAATGTAGTTTGAAAGGATTTTGTGTTGAACTATACGATGATTTGGAGGCGACATACTGACATAATTATGAGATTATTTGTGTCATTATATCATTATGTTTTAATGGGTAACACATTACAATTGAAACGTCACATAACTGCCCTGTAAATGACATCCGTATTAAGAAAATATGTTATGATTGAATTATCATGTTTGCTATTACACCATCTGATATGATATTAAATTAACACAGTAGTAACTAGGGACAATGTTGACGGAGATGGAGTCGCCGGGGTGGGGTGGGGGTGGAGTTATAGGTAGGCAACTGATCTCTGGGTTTTAACCATTGGTGGTGTACTAGAGATGAAAGATATAGGAAGCTTCGGCGCACATTTTTAGTCATCAACTGCCGTTAAAACGATTTAAATATTTTTAATTTTAAAAATTGACCAGGTTCAAATCATTTAGGTGTTTGTTAAACACGTAGTTTCAAAGTTGAGGTGACTCACCCATGATATAAATGACTATTATAGCTGGCACGACTATAACCGATATCACCACAGTGACATCTGTGCTCTTGTGTTCGCGTAGAGATTATTTGCTATAAAACATTTTAGACAAACAAAATTGTTGTTTTAGTACTAGTTTATTTGCATAGTAGCAACTGAAGTACTGTAATCCAGGTACTCTGTTTTAGAATTAATTACATTAATGAAACCTGTGTACTCTTTTTTGATTATTAATTTATTACAATATATAGTTTCTGCGATGTACATTTCAAGTCAAAGAACTTAATATATAGTGCAATGACAAAAAGTAGTATGTACTCTATGCTGGTTGATGATTAATTACCTAACCCTACTTACTTACTTGAGTTTTTCTCCCACCATAACTGTTGTTACGTGCAAGTCATGCAACGTTAGTGCTAAAAAAAAATCATCTGAAAATCTTAGAAATATGTTACGTCTCTCCATGACATGGACATATAATGCTACCTTAGTCCGCCTGTCCGTACTTTCTTATTTCACGAAGACATTTTTGTTCTTCAAAAGAATGTTCTTACCTTTCAGCATGACAGGTAATTATGTATTTGCGTATCTATATACAATCTTCAAGATCATGGTATTGCCAAATAATGTTAAATGTTTAGTTGAAGGAGCTGAGCATCCAGTTTTTCGTCATTCTGAATGTTAGCCGGGAAAACAATCGTCTTGCTTTGGTACTGTATTTACTTGAGTTAGCTTCAACTTTCTTTCAGAACATTCTTTTATACAGGGCCGTAGAGAGCGAGCAAGTGCCTTGGGGCAAAAGAACACCCGAGACTCTCCTAGTTCTGGTTCAAACAAAATATTTATTTCATAAAATTAAAAAGTGTTGTTCGGCCGTGCCTCTTTACGGGCCTCGGGGTTATATCCCCAGTTGCTCCATTTCCTTGTCGGCCCTGCTTCGATATTTTGTTCTGACCAGTCTCTCTGCCTTCAAAACATATTTTCTATTCCTCTCTGATCAGGTTATGTGCCTTCAAAACATCATTTCTATTCCTTTTTGAATGGGCATTTTGCCTTTAGAACATATTTTTATGATCCGTTCTAAACAGGTTCTGTGCCTTAAAAAACATCTTTACAAGCCAAGGTTACGACGCGTTAATCATACCGACAGCTCGGTGGACCGAGCAGATATGTATGTGCCTCGGTTCTGCGAATTTCATAAGATAGGCGTCAAGCCACTTCCACTCAAAGTTAAGTTGTAAAAATGTGAACACTCGCGATAAAGGAAGCACACAATTTGAATGGACTCGTAAATAAGCAGTTTTTCACTGCCGGTCAGTGTTGCACTAATACATTACACTCAAATACACCTACAACGGCTTCTATCTGGTGCGTAGTCATACTTTCGATACCAAACTTACAAATTATTGTAAAGTAAGTCAATTGCCTCCACCATTTTCGGCAGATGTCCAATGCACCGACTTTACACGATATTGGTTAATTGGCAATACATCCTTATTGAGGCAACTCGTGAAGCCCATCAGATGTCGCTAACACAAAGCACTAAAATGTCTGCTTGATCCGTATAAGATTAACATATTGGCTAGTCAATATGCTGCAGAACAAAACTTTCCTATTCCGATCTTATTTCTAGTTGCATGCACTATTACGATACAGTACCTATTATACGTAGATATAAAGCTATTTTGATTTTAAATAATAAATCGTAATATGATTGCTGTGTTTACGAAACAGTATTCAAAGACATGTAATAAACACGAATTATTCCCCAATTATTACGGTTGTTTTGAAGAAAAATTAAAAGTCTCGTGATTGTTATCACTGACATTTACAGTTGTATGATTGGTAAATCGCTGGTATGAGAGTATTCTTAATGTTTGTTTACCTTGTGTAATTTTTAACGATTAGCCTGTACAAAAAAGTAACAATCAAACTCTACTTACGATCCGATTGAAGCTCGAGATATACTTGTTAATTAGTACATCTGACAAACACGATTATGATTCATGTTGCTGGCCTTGGAATTCCCATTATTAAGGAATCTGTCAGATAAAAGGTCCCATTTCGTGTTATGGAGATTTATCCTTAGTAATAATGTTTCAAAATAATCGTTTTCGCCATTAAGAAACATGTAGTTTAATTGGTGAATTGGAAAGCCAGCAAACTATGGATTGGTAATCGCAATCGGAATATCTTCCAGCCATTTCCGTTAAGTCGAGAAATAACCTCAACGGTAGTTTTAGAAACGTGCATCATTATTGTGGGTTTGTAGGAATCGCCTCCTGCGGAATAAATCAAATATGTCCATAACCAAAAAAAACAACAAAACAAAACAAACAATGCCAACATCTTCTAATATGATTGTCTCCTTCCACCCTCCATTTTGAGCAAAATGAACAAAAATTGTTCCGAATGTATTTATATCCAAGGATTCTTTCTAAACTTCATGAATTCCGGTGTTTTTCAAAACCGGTGATTTCTATTTATGCATTATAGAATTTCGAAATACTTACAATATTTACTTACCTCCAGGATTGAAGAACTTGACAACATGCACAACTACATACCTCCTAAACCAAAGATTTGAAAATGAAGTATTTCAAGTGGGCAGGTGTTCCGAACTATTTATATTTTACTAGCAACATGCAGACGTGTCCTCGAAATAGATTGACATAGGAATAAAATTTAAATCGGATAGCTAATCGCCAGATAGCAGACTTTTACTCTGTGGTGATGGGTCATAGTAGGTTTCTTTCTTTCTTCACTTCGCAAAATAAAGCCGCGGATATTCCTTTTGCGGGTGTCGTTTACTGTCAGATCCGTTATGTCTGAGATCACAAATTTAATTGATTTTTGTTTGTTTGACGGCAGCATAATCTAAGGTTTAAATTATTTAGTCCACATCGTCTGATTTTGATTCTAGCTTTTCATGTTTATATTTATAAATGTCACTTTTATGTTTTATCATTAATATTTTGTCCTATGTTCAAGATATTTAACAATGGCTATTGGTGTTTTCGCCTCTCGGCAGAACACATTTGAGTAGGGATTCGGATTTATCCTTGGACATGGGACAATAATTGATTTGGTGTAAAGTGTTGACGAGATAGCGTTTGGTTCTCAGCCACCGTCCATCTAAATTCCCACTCTGTATAAAATCACTTCGCCAGTCTCTCTTAGGGAATATATTGTTATTTGTTATTGGTAATACTTTAACTGGTGAACGTTTTGGTTGGGGTGGGGATAGAAGTGACCAAATACCACTGTACTAGTAGTAATAATGAGATGGAAGATTTCAGGCATTATCACTAAAGTACTGTTCTTGATTGTTTTCTTTCGATGTTGTTAAAAAGACAGAGTAGGGATTGCTATAATGTCCTTACTGTGACAGTTTATACTGACGTTTAGCACTGGGGCATTACGCCGCTGACGCGTAGCAATATTGGTCCACCCAATCACATTATCCTGACACCAGGCCGACCAGTCAAATCACTAACCGTTTAATGCTGAGCTCCAAGCGAGGCCGCTGTTGGAACCACTTTTTCTCCTCCTCCCCTTTCTTTCTCTTTTAAATTGTCACACTACTAAACCATGTATGACAAAATGCTCAATTCCTTCTTTGACATTTTGACCTCCGTATTGATTATAGTAGTCAGTTAACCGAATTCCTAAATATGAAGGCCAGATGAAGGTGAGGGTTGTCTCATTTTAAACCTCAAGGTTACAGCATTGTTCAGAATCATGACACGTTAATTGATTAATTAATTACAAACCTAATTAGTTTCCTTTTTCCATTACCGGTAAAGTAGATCATGGTTCAGTATAACAGTAATTTAATCATGTCAACGATTGGAAAATCTCTCTTTTCAAAATGCACACGTCACAAAACGGTAAAGAACTAGTGACTTTACACTTTCATCCTTGTAAATACCTTTACCTTCACATTTCGTTTTCACCGTTAAAATTAGTTTAATACGGTGTGTCCCGTTAACTAGAACGAGTTATATACCGGTGGGTGCTATTTTACAGGTAGCTACAAGAGTTATATACCGGTGGGTGCTATTTTACAGGTAGCTACAAGAGTTATATACCGGTGGGTGCTATTTTACAGGTAGCTACAAGAGTTATATACCGGTGGGTGCTATTTTACAGGTTGCTACAAGAGTTATATACCGGTGGGTGCTATTTTACAGGTAGCTACAAGAGTTATATACCGGTGGGTGCTATTTTACAGGTAGCTACAAGAGTTATATACCGGTGGGTGCTATTTTACAGGTAGCTACAAGAGTTATATACCGGTGGGTGCTATTTTACAGGTTGCTACAAGAGTTATATACCGGTGGGTGCTATTTTACAGGTAGCTACAAGAGTTATATACCGGTGGGTGCTATTTTACAGGTAGCTACAAGAGTTATATACCGGTGGATGCTATTTTACAGGTAGCAACAAGAGTTATATACCGGTGGGTGCTATTTTACAGGTAGCTACAAGAGTTATATACCGGTGGGTGCTATTTTACAGGTAGCTACAAGAGTTATATACCGGTGGGTGCTATTTTACAAGTAGCTACAAGAGTTATATACCGGTGGGTGCTATTTTACAGGTAGCTACATGGAGTTCTATAAAGTATTACAATAAGTTACTGTTAACTACAATGAGTTCTATAAAGGTGTGTACCATACATTCTGCAAAAACTTTTGAATTTAAAATTTGTTTTCTTAAACAGTCTTAAACTAAAATTTGTTGATAACATTTGTAAACGTAGCTTTAACGTTGCAGAAATAAGTGTATGCAGCCTCAGAAACTGACGTTGTAGAAATAAATATATACAACCTCAGCAGTTGACGTATAGAAGTATATATAATCTCAGATACTAGTGTTGTAGAAATAGGTATATACAACATCAGTAAATGTAATAGATATTGGGGATAGGAATAAAGCAGATTTTAATGTAATCGGCATAATTGAAGAAACTAGCAGGGACATTTGTATTTCGAATAGAATAACTTGCATGAATGGTTTTCTCAGTGTTTGATGGCCTTATTTTGCAAGTCTTTGTGATAACTGCCACGTCCAATTAAATAAGTTACTATATACAGTATAGATGAATGAGGTGATGTGTCTTTTATGGCATTATTACGACTACACAAGCTACTAGAACTGTCGGTTTGTTATCGGATTCGTTTCCGTTGTGTATACAGCTCTTGTTCTATCTTGTGGAAGACTGTAAATTGAGACCTTCGAGTGCTCGTAAATCAATAATATTCTTGTTGTCGGTTGTTGTTTTTTTTTAAAAGCAACTGTTTATATTTATATAAAAAGGGTGCTAGGGGTAGAGCACTTGACTCCAGATCGAGAGGTCCTGTGTTTAATTGGAGTACCTACAGCTGTACTCTACACTTAGAAATAGGTACTTGAAAACGATTTGACGGATTTTGTTGATTCTAAGCTGATTGTGACTTTCCGGCATCTGAATGGGTTTGACCTACAGTGGAACGGCATTCGTTCAGTTTGTGTTGTTCTTGTTGTTTTTTTGGGGGGTGGGGGTGGGGGAAATTATCAACTGCAAAGACTATCACGTTATTAATAGGCGCGTTTTCAGCTTGATTCTAGTTGCCCAATCCGCTTTGAATAATTTTGGTCCAGGCCGGGTCGGGTCTGATGAGTGGTGGGTCTACGTTGTGTCTCTTTGCATGACACTTACTCCGCATGCATTGGACAGAAGCAGCGGTATGTCAGTTGGCATGTAATATTTTGTAATTCTAGGGTAACGGTTCAGTGCCCGACCAGGGTGGGCTGCTTCTGAGTAACCTCGTGAAAGGTACATAGTTGCAATTATTCGGCATGCTATCGAAACTAATACGTTCAAGTGCAGTTAAAACTAAATTTTAAACCAAAATGTATTGGTCATGTGCAACTTGTTCATGTACTGTTGTGCAGTTACCCTTCAATCATTTATTTAGTGTACCTGCTTTAATTACCACACTCGAGGAATGTGTAAATATGAAGCAGTATCGAATTGCATATGTCTTTGACAGCCTTCTTTTATAGTCAGATTGTATTTTGACACGGGGCGTAACTCTTTTGTTAGATGGACTAGGATCAGGATTAAGAAAGATTAGTCCTGAGTTAGAGGGCGCTCGATATTATGTACATGTATTTCGGAGAGAATGACAGGTGTACGGTGCAGGTGTTTGCATTTTGGCATGCACAGAGGAGAGAATGTTGGTATACGTCTATGCTACCTTCATGTACTTTGGCTGAAATGTATTTGGATGTTGTACTTGTGGACATTGTGCATGATCTAAGAACAACCCCAAGTTAACCAAATGACTGTTCCCATGTGTTCCAAAATCAGCCTGAATTAGTTACACTATCTTTCGCAGGTACTAAAAAAAGAACAACTAATTTTGCCAGAAGAGACAAATACCGGCTTCTGGAAGTGCAATGAATATGTTACCAAATACAAAAAAAATATAAAAAAATAAAAGAACTATCGACTCTTATTTTATGTTTTTGTTGTTGTAGACAACGCCATTTTTCAGCACAAGATAGGCTATACATGGCGGCCAGTATTCATGGTAACAGGAAGAACCCTGGAAAAGCCCGGAAAGAACCAATGACCCACGAGAAGCTACTGGCAAGCTTTCTCACATACCCACATTGGCCGAATCTGAGATTCAAACCTACGCATATAGAGGTGAAATGGCAGTGATCCGTAACGGATAGCGGTTTTGACCACTCGGCCACTCGGGGCTCCGACTCTTATATTACAATTTAAATTTGTATTGCAGAAAGTAAGAATGACCAAACGGAACTGGCAGATGTTTAGATGCACATCTGAAATAATGCCAAGCTGTATATCTCTATTACCCAAATTACACTTATCAATCATGGACAACCACAAAAAGAAATAAAAGTTCGTTTAACAATACCTGAGGTAGACAAGGTCATATATGGCCAAGATATACCAGTGAAGAAAACCTGTGGTAAAAAGCTTTCTTTTAAATTTAAGCCAATTTGCATACTGCGAAACTGTAGAGTGCCACCTTATATAACAATGGGTGTCCTGGAAATGTTTCCAAGACTATTTAGTACAGAAAACCTCTAATTGGAAAGCCAGATGCAGTCTTCGAGTCAGGCCGTCTGTCTGTTTGCTATCAATGGGCAGCTGAATTGGAATTAAAACTAGGCAACACAACCAATTTACATCTTAAGCGGAACCTTGGAGAAAACGTTCACAAAAAACCTTTTGCTCATTTTAAATGCTTGAAATAAAGGAAGGTAAAGAAAAAAAGAAACGAAATAGTATTATACATTTGCAGCAAATCATCATTTTATCATTCCAAATTGAATGGTAAAGAATGTTCCTGTCGTTGTTTGTCTTTGATTTTATTTGTTTTTGTATTTGTAATGTAGTCAGTGTCAGATTTCTATATGCGATTTTAATGCCCCACATGTTAAATGCTTGTTGTTCTAAAACACATAATAAAGAGTTAATTTGAGCACTGAATTGAATGGCTCAAGAAATATCATTCCTTGAAGCGTAAAAAAGTCGTAAAAAAGACGTAAAATACAATCCTTTCCCTCCCCATTAACCCTTCTGGTGGCCCGGGTTAATGTTATACGTTGAATATCAATAAATAGATGACGATCGTTACCATTTCATCAAAACAGGCAGTGTTTCATTTAATCACCACCCATATCATGTGATAAGACATCATCGAGAGTTTTGATATTCGACAACAACTTTTAAAAGAAATGAAAGTTGTAAGATTTCTTTCTTATCGCATTATATTTATTTTTACGTATACATAATTTGTATAAATTGAACATAGCATAATTATTTCTCTCTCTCTCTCTCTCTCTCTCTCTCTCTCTCTCTCTCTCTCTCTCTCTCTCAGGAATATTGACAACTATTGTTCCTGACTAAGTAGAATCTAAAGACATCGATGACACATGGACGTAATGTTCTACATCTGTACCTGTAATTGGTTGTTATGCGCATTACAATCCTTAGTTACTAGTAACTCTTCGTCAACAAGAAACCTGAAATGCGACATTTGTACCTATTAAATCCGATTTCTCTTGTGAATAAATACATAGTATCAGTGACATACAGTTGGTTTGTAATCATCGTCGCCATGTCGTTAATCGATCACAAGCAATCCGTTTTCTGTTAATCTTACAAATCATGTCATGTTCAATGTAAGTTGATCATATCGTAATAAGGTAGACGTAAACTCAAGCGTGATTTCTTGTACCCGAGTTAGTCGAGTGAAAATTAGTCAATTCAATAAAGTAATTTTGCTCGTGAAATTAATGGAAGAAAATTACACAGATAAAGGTAGAGTTGGTCTTTATCAAGGTACACGCATGGCTGGATTCACTTATTTACTCTACCATTCCTTCTTGATTTCTTTATTCTGACAGTTCTTTCTGTGATTAAGAATCATTTCCAGCAAACCCCTCTTTGCCAGCATATTTTACAAGTATTTTTAATATAAAATGTCCGATTGCATTGACAGATAAAACTTGATTGATATAATTAAGTAACATGCAATCCTTGTCATCAACTTCTATATTTCTAATTTGTACAGTCTACCATCGTTATAATGACACCCTCTGCAACGAAATATTAATTATAAGATATTTCTTACGACGAATATTTATTTTCGTTTGTAATAGTAACTACAGCGTGGCATTGGATTTTTCGAGAAAATATTAATGAGAAAAATCGTATTCCGTGTCAAATAATGGAGTATTTAGCGTTTGGCTTTGCCGTGACTCAAGGCATATATATATATATATATATATATATATATATATATATATATATATATATATATATATATATATATATATATATATATATATATATATATATATATATATATATATATATATATATATATATATATATAAGGCGTAGTCCTTCGTAACGACATTATCATTCCGTTTTTCAAGGAATAAAGCAGATAATCATTTTGATGAATATTTTTCTTGTCTGAAAAACGCTTGAAATGTCAAATCTTGAGTTTTCAAAATATTTACGATGACATTAGTTAGATATTAAATATATATACGAGTACGTAGTATTCATTCTTTGAATATTGGTTAGACAATGAAAATACAACGACAATAAACCATGTATGTTAAAGGCAAGATCTTTACGATAATGTTCGCTGCTTCGAAACAGTTAATGTAAATGAACTTGGTTGCTATAGCGAGAATTGACTATGTTTGTATTGCTGTTTTTAATAAATATACAAGAATTGTTGCAACTATTATATGATTATACTGTGGTATTATTACACAAAACTGATCATAAAGACAACAGATCCATGAGATTTACGATTGCCTAAAACAACATTTCACTTTTGTCTCATATGAGGGATTGCTAAAACGTTTTGACTAGATCTGACAGTTTGTACAACAGACTATAGTAAACTCGTATGTTACATGTAACTATGCAGATTGTAGTACTCAACGCCTTTCACCAGTCACTCCAATAGAGTATTTATTTTATAATCCGTTTCATTGCTTGACAGAACAAAACTTTGTATTTATTATTGAAATTTTTTATAGTAGCTTGGAGTATGTCATAGTTTTTGTAAATCATAAAGACGTGAAGTTATCACGTTTTGATAATAGCTGGGTATTATGTCATAATTTTAATACAACACATATTGTTGATATAGCACGCGTTGACTTGAAATAAATCCTACAACAGACACTGAATGTAATGTGCTCCAACTGTGAGATACATTTTAATATAACATATATGATGCAAAGCTACGATGTTAATATGGTGTTTTCTTCATCTAAATAATATTTTGATGAACCGGTGTAACTTACATCTACTTGTGATAAACGATATTACGTTACACTTACTTGTGACAAACGATTGTAACGTTACACCCACTTGTGATGAATACCGGTACGTTTAACATTTTGACTACTTCAACGAATGTTAACCTGTATAAAGAGTTTATAGATAATAATTTGTTTATATTTCATCCAGTATATTGAATATATTGAAAACTGTATATGTCATATAATAAAAACGAAATAAATAACTTTGCGTCTCAAATGTACAGCAAAGTGATCTTACGTATAGAACGTGCATTGTATTTATCGTCAAAGATATGATTACTGTAAGTGTCAGGTATTGCCCGTGAGTAGTATTGATTGTGAAGGATATATGTACTTGCAAATCAATGTCTATAGATACGCTAAACCGTTGCTTTTCCCCGTAGATTAACTTAAAATAATTGAAGAGAAAAAATATTTCTCAAAGTAACATAATACCATCTATGCTTTCTTTATCCATAAGAAAAATTGGAGTTTGTTCGCATTTAAGAATACTGGAAATTTGATTTATACACGTATTATGTGATTTTATTTACACTTAGACTATGGAAGTGTTATATATGTCTAAGGATACTGGAAGTTTGTATTCTATGTTTACTGGGGATTTTATGTTTTTTTTAATTAAGAATATTAGGAGTTTATTTGCAACCAAAATTATTGGGAATTTTATTTTTATTTTTTAATAATGTGATTTTATTTCTATTTAAGAATACTGGGAGTTTTATGTCTATTTAAGAATACTGGGAGTTTTATGTCTATTTAAGAATACTGGGAGCTTTATTTCTAATTAAGAATACTGGGAGTTTTATGTCTATTTAAGAATACTGGGAGTTTTATGTCTATTTAAGAACACTGGGAACTTTATGTCTATTTAAGAATACTGGGAGTTTTATGTCTATTTAAGAATAATGGGAGTTTTATGTCTAATTAAGAATAATGGGAGTTTAATGTCTATTTAAGAATATTGGGAATTTTATGTCTATTTAAGAATACTGGGAGTTTTATGTCTATTTAAGAATACTGGGAGTTTTATGTCTATTTAAGAATAATGGGAGTTTTATGTCTATTTAAGAATAATGGGAATTTTATGTCTATTTAAAAATACTGGGAGTTTTATGTCTATTTAAGAATAATGAGAGTTTTATGTCTATTTAAGAATAATGGGAGTTTTATGTCTATTTAATCGTCAATTTTCAATCAGAAATAAATCGCTTGATTCCATGCTTAAGTCTGACCTGAAGTTCTGCTGGTAAAATCAAGGTTTAGATTTATTTGCACCAGTATTGTGTATATATTTATCTTTCATTTGTCTTCCTTGGCGTTGTAATACTAAGTATATACTTGGCGTTGTAATACTAAGTATATACTTGGCGTTGTAATACTAAGTATATAATTGGCGTTGTAATACTAAGTATATACTTGGTGTTGTAATACTAAGTATATACTTGGCGTTGTAATACTAAGTATATACTTGGCGTTGTAATACTAAGTATATATTTGGCATTGTAATACTAAGTATATACTTGGCGTTGTAATACTAAGTATATACTTGGCGTTGTAATACTAAGTATATAATTGGCGTTGTAATACTAAGTATATACTTGGTGTTGTATTAATAAGTATATATTTGGCATTGTAATACTTAGTATATACTTGGCGTTGTAATACTAAGTATATACACCAAAATTACTATTCATAAGAGTTTAGTCTTGTGTTTAAAATTCAGCTTGAAATTTCAAGTCATCTTTACATCTGTATAACAAAACAGGTCCATCTCCAGGGGCCTTATATCTTTCTATCTAGGGGCCGATACAATTTCGTTATGGCCCTCATATATTTCTGCTTCGTTTCGACAATGAAGAAAGTAACATCAGATTGCAACTGGTTTTATTCTTTGTTTGATGTGCAATCATACAGTCTTACCAAAGACCTGTACAAATGGTACTAGCAGCTGCCTCGCTTGGCGCTCAGCATTAATAGTTTGTTTTAGGACTGGTCGGAAAGGTGTTTGGATCATTTGACTGGATGGGACATGATGCCCCAGTACTAGGCATCATACTAAACTGCCACACTGCAGACTATTACTATTAATTACAACACTGTAGATATCGTAGCAATATGACTCAAATTGTTAATGCTACGTTACAATTCCAAACACACACACACACGCGCGCACACACACACACACACACACACACACACACACACACACACACACACATGATAGGAAAAATAGTGAAGAGGCAAGGACAGAAAGTTGCCTTGACTAGAGACGCTCATCTTATTTATGCTGATCTGGGCAGTAATGAAACCGAGACCTTCGTCATTCGATTCCGGCATGCTTGCCAATGACAGACTGCGACCCAAGTAACGTGTTGGCTGTGTCACAGCAATATGTATTAACCCGAATAATACGTTCTGTCATCTGCGAAAAGCGAAGTACTAAATCTGTCATAGTACAAATTAGTGAAGGCCTAAATCTTTCATTGTACAAATGAGCGAAGTCCTAAACCTGTCGTCGTACAATTCAACCGATATATTGACTTCTAGCTTGTTTCCCTGACTCATAATTTCATGGACGCATCGTAGACACTGACCTACCTGTGCAATATAGTATGATAAATATAGGTAAATATTGTTAGCTGTTGTAAGCGTGCTATTCAAGGTTGTATGTGGTTGTACAGTATTTCTAAGCTGTATATAAGCAATAAAAATAGGTGAATATAGTATGTGTGTATAGTTGATCTCCTGCACTCGTCACTACAACAAAACAGTTTTTCAGGACATGAGGCGCGCCTTTTTAACAATTTATCCATTCAATGGAAGGTACACAGATCTTCGCATCAGAAATCTCTGGGAACCTTGAAGAAAATGTATCCTAGTACATGTAAATCTGAAATCGTACTCAAAGAATAACAGATCTACAACACCTTTACGCTAAGAGAGAGAGAGAGAAAGAGAGAGAGAGAGAGAGAGAGAGAGAGAGAGAGAGAGAGAGAGAGAGAGAGAGAGAGAGAGAGAGAGAGAGAGAGAGAGAGAATCTGTTATACTGGACGTCGTGGGAGACAATCGATCACAGATCAATACCGATAATGTCTCTGCTGATAATTTCCCCCGTCCTTGTATTGACCGATACAGTGCGTCGTGATAAGAATTTTTTTGTAATCAATTCAAAATATCATTTACAAACCTATGCCAATGTCATGCCTTAGTCTAAAAATCTGCATACATTTGTATAGATGATGTAGAATAGGTTGTTTATTACCAAGTCACTACTGCTGTAGTAACAACAAACGCATTCCGTCAACTGGATTCGACTGTAAAGTAACATTCAAAGGGGGGGGGGGGGGGGGGGGGGGGCGGGGGGGGGGAAGGGGAAGGAGAGGTATTTGTTTGAACTTTGTGCTACGTATTGTCTGTAAAAACATTTATCGAACATTATCCTAAAGAAGAGATTAAAGTGGTTGTCCTCGTATCAAAATGAGGTCATATTGCAGAGACCTGAAGGAAAAACTGAAAAATCATGAATCATGTATCGAAAGTTCTCAGGAAATTAAAATAGCAGAAAATGGAATTCCTGTTATAAACAGACATTAAGCGGCTCTGGGTATAGGATATTTCGCTGACTTCATCCGAGTCTTACAAACATTTCTTGTTTTCCCTTTGGTCATGTTTTTTTTTTTTTCCTTATAATTCTATCCGCCACCTCTGTTCCGATACCAAGGAGATTCCAAAGGGTGTTGTATCACTCTTTAACTTTTGATCCAGGAGAGGCGAAGAAATTTATTAATGTTAAGCTTGCTATACTTCAACATCTTAAAATAATTTTTATTTTAACCTATAAGGTAGTATTATTGAATAAAGCAAACACTGATCCCCACTTGAGTTTGCTTAGCACTGCAGACAACGCGTGATAAAGGCTAAGTCCTCACAATGAAATCGACTTGAAAATGTATTGAATATTTAGTTTTTATCTTCGTCGTATGCAAAAACTGAATTAAACCATGTGTATATTAATTTAATGTCTTCATCCATTAAATTCTCTGTAATAAATCGTGAAGTTTAAATTATAGTACAACCTTCTAAGATCTTTAAACATTATTGATATGATATAATGTCAAAATGATAATGTGTGCTCATACAAGGAGACCATTAGTAAATAATAAACAGGCAAATTGAACAATGTTCTTGACATCTAAACACCTTGCTGTGATTGTTTTTAACCCACCCATCCCCACCACGGGCTTGTTTAAAATTACAATGACGGGGTTTGAGGGTATTCTTTTTCATTCGAAATGTCATCTAGTGAAAACAATCTTAATAAAGTTAGTTTGAATATAAACTGTTCGTATATAATTACCAGTAACAAACACAGAAGCTTGCATATTAAGACTTTAGCAATGAAGATCAACCTTATTATGGCCCAGCAAAGAGTGCCGTAGTTTCCGCGCACTGTTTGGATGGGAGATGGCGGTTAACGCGAGTTTCATCATTTGTACCCACACGAAAAGTGATAGATGAGGACAGAAATAAGAAGTGCTGAATTAGGTTTCAAACGGTTAGGTCACTTTAAATCTAGCCGATAATGTACCTTTCAACATGCCTTTTAGCAGTCAGTATTATTTGTCAGACGTTACATGGAGAATATCGAATCAATCTTAGAATCAGATATGAAAGATGATGTATTGTGCGCTTGACTTTTGTCCGTATTTAAAGTAGAGTGTTGACTCTTGTCCGTGATTAATTGTTAGATATTTACTAAAGGTAAGGTAATGATATAACCGTATTTACGAGTTTACCATGTTCTAGTAGCAAACTTGTTGACAATATTTTGGAATTTTCTTTAGCTTATGTAAAGTGCTATTTTTACATGGGTCAGCTGTGGATGTTTATAAAGTAGTTTTTGTAAACAAAGTCTTCATTATTTTTTAAAAATAAAATCAGCTTGCAGTTGTATTCAGATAATTTGAGAGGAATTTATTATTCAAATTATTCATTGGAATTGCGAAGTGATCATTTACATTTTGACTAAAATACTAATTTGAGGTTCTTTACTACTTTTTGAAAGATATACTGGATTATAGCATTATGGTACATTATGGCTCGGAATGTTTTCGGTACATCAGCACAGTCAAGATTATTTTAATTCGTTTGGAGTATTATATTCATTTGGACATGCAGTCAGATAGTTATGATTATTTGAGATTTAATTCACAATACTGTTAACTCAGACAACGAACATAGATCACCAAATTATTATTACTGTATTAATGCTTAATAGCCATGTTATTGGGCAGAACATACTCTAAACACGAGACATGTTTTGGAACTATAAAAGACAGTTGTTGGTTGAATTCAAACATGAAAATTTGCTTTTATGTAGTTTAAATGTTAATATTTAGGAAAAGTAGAAATCCTTGTTCTTTTTTAATTTTCATTATCGCACAAATAGAAAGTTCAACAATAAGCAATACTAACATGCAACAAAAATAAACGACTTACATGTCTTTAATGTCACATGGACTACGCATGGGCAAAACATAATGAAACGAAAACGAAATTTTATGGACTTCCTCAAGTGTGAGGAATTACTCAACTTGATTTGTATACAGAGATATAAACATATATGGTTACAGATATTAAATTCTAAAACTATAAAGTGGTTTTGCAACCTTTCCACTATCAAAATCTCTGACAGTTTTTATATGTTGCCCCAAATAGAGCAAGTAACTTCAAATTTCTGTCCACGGAGATACTTGAGAAGTTGAGTAAAAATGGATCAGGCGATCATTTGCGTGATGATATAATTCAAAGTTTCATCTGAAAATATTGAATTTACTAAGATAGCCCCGGGGTGAATGAGTGCCAATTTAGTGAGGTTTTTTAAATCCTGTCATCATGGTATTAGAAATTATTAATATTCATGAATGTAATGAATCATGATTAGGCGTGTTCACATAATTAAACATAATATAGGATTTTGATAAACTGAATAATTTCCCAGAGAAACACTGAAGCGTGTAGTTACTGAGATACTTCAATGGAAATCATATAGTCTATATGATCGAGTTGATGTATTTGAATTACGTGGAAACAAACCTTAATCAAAACGACATATCTCAGATGTCGAACGTCGTTAACCATGATTTGAGAAAGCGAATCAGTAGAATTACCATATTTAAAAACTGACTTGGATTATTGGAAAATCTTTGAAAGAATTCCAATTAAAAAGATGACTTCAACAATATATATATATATATATATATATATATATATATATATATATATATATATATATATATATATATATATATATATATATATATATATAGAGAGAGAGAGAGAGAGAGAGAGAGAGAGAGAGAGAGAGAGAGATATGGGGACGAGCACTCCTCAGCTTAGAAATCAATCCGATCAAAGTGTACTATAAGAATGTCATATCAATGATTAGCAAATAATCCGTATTTTCTGTATCATCTGTTTAAAGGCCAAGACACAAATATTTGCTAAAAGCTATGTCTGCTCGCTCCCTCGTGCGTTGTTACGTAAAGCACTATATTCTGCCATATATAGACTGGTATCGTATTTACTTTTGAGTGTGTAATTTAGCTAGTGCAAACAATAATAAATGAATGTTCAGTCGAACTCTTTTCATTTTATATGGAGGCTATTGAGTGACGGGAGCGATAGAGCAGAAGAGTCTATTCTCTGTGTTCCTTCACTATACATTCATAACGCGACTGTACTAAATCCCTGTCCCTTAGAAGTTCAGTGAACGCCGACTGATTTCGTTTATATCTAGTCGGGCTGAACAGAAAATATCTCATTCTTCTGCCAGTGTGGTTGGAATTTATACGAACTTCAACTCAATTGGATTTAACAATTTTGATATGAAGAAATAATCAAAAACAGAACGCTTGTCTTTCTTGAGTCAGAAACTTTGATTTTATGACATGGCACAAACTATGTCATACGGCGCTGAGAAACGCCAGGGAAAGAGAATATGGATTCAGGTGAATGGGGCAAGAGGAAAGAGAAGATACCCGGCATGTTACAATCGCCATGATTTTCCCTCCTTTGATTCGTTTGTGAGCGATTATCTTACGCAACATGTTCCATCAGAGAAGGGTGGGTGTTATCGGAAGATTATGACCCCAGATGGAGGCACCCCTCTGGCCAATCTTGATGATCTAGAGGAAGGGAAAACTTATATTGTTGCTACCAAGAGCGAGCCCTTTCATAAACTAAGGTACTTAACTCACTTTTATAATTATAATAAGTGGTATGATCGATAAGGTGCATATTCTCAGTGGAAAGATTATCTTTCAGGCTGTGAAAAAAAGAGTTGATATATTGCTTTTATATTTGGCTCTCCGGTTTGAAGATTAATAACCTAACAAGAAAGTGTTCATAAATGCTGGAATAAGTACTCATTAACCTTTTAAGTATCTCATAATTAAAAATACCAACCCATCAGTCAGTCTAAACCATAAGTGCAAGTTGAGGGGTACAATATATCGACCTCGATCCACACACACACACACACACACACACACACACACACACACACGCGCGCGCGCGCGCGAAAGCACTCATTTATAGGATGTGACATGGAAGTCAATAAGTGTTGTAGTATATTACCCAATCTTCAGTACATTATTTTATTGCTATATTATTGTTTCATTTACGCAGTTTAAATATATAAAGCTGCAGACAGTTAAGGTCAATGTTACAAATGTTATATTTGCACACATGTTTGAAGTAACATTATTTTGTTATAACAAGAAAGGCAATTCCACGTTGTTTTTGTTTCGTATTTTTTTGTTTTTCTTCCATTTTGTAAATAGCCCCTTGCGTACATTCATGCTACTCTTTCTATTCTTCAGTTTTTCCTTTTAAAATACCTTTTTGTATTTATGCTATCGTTTAGAGTTTGTATAAAACTTAGCTGTAACTTGGCGATATGTTTGATAATATACATTAAAATTATGGCGTGTCTTTGACACATACTAATCCCGTAAAGGTCAGACATAAAGAATCTACAACTAGTCTTTCTCACCCTCTAATGTAACGAATCAGATTACAATCAAAAGGCATTCAAGATAACTGGTCTCTGTAGGTAGAGTGACTGAGAATATATTAGGGTGTTCATAGTCACCAATAATTAACCAATACTATAACTTTCTTCATATGTGGGGAAATATTATTCAATATATAAATCGGCATTTTGTTTGACGAATACGAGCGCTGAATGTTTTATTGATTTTAAATACTTTTTATAAGATGCTGCCATATTTCTGGCTATTTTATTTCGGTATCATATTGATAAAAGCTTATAATCAACACTGCTGAGCAGTTGTGTTTACATTAACCGCGCTGTTGCTAAGGAAGAAAGGTCATAGGTTATAGCTGTCACTGATATGTATCCCACAATTCAGCTCGTACAATGGCGCTGAAACTGAACGTTTATCGTAGTAACGCATAATCTGAAGCAAAGAAAAAAGTCAGCATGAAAAGCTGACGGATTGTCATGTAGCTAAAAGTGGACAGATATATATTCTGTGACAACCTACTTGTGGCTTAAACAGTGATCATGGCAGAGTCTCAGTCGCCACGGAATTTAATTCCAATTGAACTTCGTGGTCTAAAACGCAGCCCCAACTGTACTTTTTACCGAAATGGAGATGTATTTTTTCCGGGGGAAAGACTATGTATTAATAAGAAGCAGTATCCAACATTGGATTCTGTTAAGGACTTTTTAACTAATCGCATTTTGGAAAAGAGAGGAAAAGCAGGTCATATTAGGGGTATTTTCACACCTCGTAATGGTACTCGCGTTGTCAATCTTGACCAGTTGGAAGATAAGGGACAGTATGTAGCCGCAGTGAATGATGTGTACCAACCATTACAGTAAGTGTCCATGCTATGCATCATTTCCTGAAAACATTTCCTCATAGTTTTTATTTTCTTATTTATTTTCTTGTTTATATATTAAAAAATAAGAATTTAAGACCGAGTGAGTTTTGGTCGAACTATCTGGTATACTTAATCCTTTATTTTGCAGTAATAACTTGCAAACTAACAATATACTAAAAAACTCAAATGGTAAGGCATTTAGGCAAAAAAAGTTATCAGCCAACAATATTTATGTTTACAGTTTTGTGTACTAATCCATGCTTTAAAACAAATACGAACAATGGCAGTGCTACTAGCTTATTAATTCCTTTAGATGTTTTGCAAAATAGTTGGCATGCTGTTAAACTTTAAAAATTATACATATAATGTGGATAATTAGAGTGTAATGACAACTTTGTAAACATTTGTCTTGATGCTTTATTATGCCATAATTTTCTGTGCGGCATTGCTCAGTCAGAAATTGGAATGCAAGATGGGTTCAATACATTTTTAACTTGGCACTGATTTGTGTAAAAAAACTATACATGTTACTGAACACATAAGAAGTTATCATTATTATTATTATTATTATTATTATTATTATTATTATTATTGGAAAGACTGTTTTATGTGACATTCTGCAGTATAGAAAAAAAGTTGTATGATTATATTGCAGTAACAATGTAACAGAGATCTAGGCAAGCATGTATGTTGTGTCATGGCAGGGACAATGTAACAGAGGTCTTAGGCAAACATGTATGCTGTGTCATGGCAGGGACAATGTAACAGATATCTTAGGCAAGCATGGTACATATATGATGTGTCATGGCAGTAACAATGTAACAGATCTTAGGCAAGCATGTATGTTGTATCATGGCAGTAACAATATAACAAAGATCTAGGCAAGCATGTATGTTGTGTCATGGCAGTAACAATATAACAAAGATCTTAGGCAAGCATGTATGATGTGTCATGGCAGTAACAATATAACAGAGATCTTAGGCAAGCATGGTACATATGTGTCATGGCAGTAACAATATAACAGATCTTAGGCAAGCATGTATGTTGTGTCATGGCAAGGACTATATAACAGATATTAGGCAAGCATGAATGTTGTGTCATGGCAGTAACAATATAACAGATCTTAGGCAAGCATGTATATTGTGTCATGGCAGGGATTCTGACTGTAATGATCTCAGGCATGCATAGTACATGTAGTAATGTTATAGCAGGGACACTCATAGTAGAGCCCTAATGTATGCATGATTTTCGTGTTACAGTCAGTTCATTCAACTCTGGCATGTTTAATGGTAGTGTCTAAGCAGGCGCTCTTGCAATGGATAGCTCTAGCAGTCACACTTGTAGTGTCCTCAAACATACAATCCGTGGGTCAGAGATTCGTTAGTTAGGCCCGACATACCAGTAATGTCAAATTTCTATGCTTATCATAGTACATGATACATCTGGCATATGTAAAGTTCTGTATGTTTAAATCAAATCTGGCATGCCATAGCAAAGGAATTTGACATCTAAGATGTAGACTTTAGCAGCAGCTGACATCTCATGAGATCTTTAAGGATTGAAATATGCAGTTAGATATTGATTGTACAATAAAACCTGTCTTGAGAGACCACTGTTAAGAAAGACTACCTGTCTTGAGAAACCACAGCTAAGAGAGATTACCTCTCTTGAGATACCATTTTCTCCATGGACAGATTTATTAATTATATAGTGTTATGACCTGTCATGAGAGACCACCTGTTTTGAGAGATCATTATGTTTTGATAGAAGGAGTGGTCATTTAGGAAGATTCCTTTGTGTTTGTTTATGTAAATTTTGACATAAAGATGGATGTGCTCTGAGACACAGGCAGGTATTATGGAAAATATCTTGTGTATGAATTTAGATTGAAATGTTAAGAGAGATTGAAAATAAAATGAAGAGGGATCATTAGATATATCAGTGTCACTTATCTAGCTTTCGGCTTTGACTCTCTCACTTCGCCAACATGGATATGTGAGAAAGTTTGCCAGAAGCTTGCTGTGGATAAGCAATTCTTCTCTGGTTTTCTTGGTATCTTCTGCCGATTATATTAGATTTCATGTCTAACTTATTATGTGCTGACAAATGGCATTAAACCTATAATGATCAATAAACCTGTGTAACTTTACCAACATTTATTTTGTAATATGGATGTAATCATCAGACTGGAGTGCAAGTATTATATGTTTATAAAATTAGTTTTATCATTTCAGCTGTCTTGATATATTCCAGTATTGAAAACTGTCACCTTTTGTTTTCTGGAAGGATTTTTTTCTTTCTGTTAGGTGTTTCCATCCACACATTGGTATTTAGTTTTAGTATGACACTGATTCCATCCACACATTGGTATTTAGTTTTAGTACAACACTGTTTCCATCCACACATTGGTATTTAGTTTTAGTACCACACTGTTTGTACTTAGGTGTTGAAGTGTATTATTGACTTTTATCATAACAGATTTAATTCTAGAGTGCTGTACTGTGATATCTATAGTATATATTGATTTAATTCATTTTCATAAGCTCTTTCCATAAAAGCTGACAAGTAGCCAGGTCTCCCCTTTGTGATAAGACCTTGGTCATTTTATTTTCTTGTATCATCTGACAGTAAAGACTTTTCGGGTGGCATGACAAGATTAGGAAATAAATCTGCCAGATTTGGTTTTGGTCATGGCATATTCAAAGTTATTGCTAAATGTCAATTTGTACACAGAGACATTTAGGCTTTTGTAAAAAAACATTTGCCTCAGGGAGAATAATTAGAGTCCATTACTCATGCGTTTATATAGAATATTTAGCATCTTGTAGCAAGGGCTTTTAATTTCTTCATTTAGACCTCTGGCACTCACTGTGTGTACCTCTAAACTTGTGAACATCATTCCTCAGGTTATATTATACCTGGAGATATGATTATCCAAAACACACCTTGGAAATGAGGTTAATTTGGCTTGCTCAAGGATACCATTAGAAAGAACTAGATAGACTGATTACTTACTGTAGAGCATTCCCTTGAGAATAATTTGTAAGTAATGTACTAATTAAAATTACTCTATGTTACGTAGAGCTATTATAAGTACTAATTATCAGCTAAAATTAGAGCTACTATATTTCTAATTAGTCTTTACCATAAGATATTAGTAATCAGTAGAAGACATTCAGCACAAAACACCTTGAATAACAGACTGTGAATACATTTGTGTCGTGGACTGGTTTAGGGATATATTTGATTTATCTAGTAATTAGGACATTAAAGGTAAGATAGCAGTGAATGTACATAAAAGAAAATCTGAAAATAGTTATGTAATGAATTATTGATATATGTCAGATATCACCCCCACCCTTACTTGCCTGTCAGCACACACTTTCATGCACACAAATATTAAATAAACACAACTTAGCATGCAGTATAAAGAATAGATACATGTTCTATCCAGTATGCAGTGTATACATTTTGTATGCAGTATACGGAGTATACATTTTATATCCAGTATGCAGTGTATACATTTTATATCCAGTATACAGTGTATACATTTTGTAAGTCTGTTTTGTGTATCTAGTTTATGACCTTCAGAAACGGTTATGATTCTACACAGGATATTGTGCTATCTTTCATCTAATGTACCAGTGGCAGTTTTCAAGAATTCTATCACCCCAGCATGGTATACAACTCCCCTTCTTTACTTGCATAGGTTTGTACTGTCTTTCAGTGATCTACTTTTTCAGTGTTGATATTTTTAAGTGCTAAATTGTAGCTGGAATTCATGTGTTTGCAAACAAGGCTTGTAAATTCATTTTAGGTAAACCTTGAGAAGTTAAGTACCTCTTGGCAGTTTTTGACTTATAACATTTAAAATTTACAGTAGTTTAAGTTGTATAAAGCAGTAAAAATAACACGCAATGGAGATATTTCTTATCACCTGCAAAGGATGTAAAATTCTTGGCTGTAAATCTATTGTTCAATGTTCAAACTTGTTGTCACCTGTGTATTGAATGTAGCAGACTTAATTCTAAAAATAATAATTTTCTGCTCAACAATGGGGCAAGTTTTCTGAGTAAAAAGAAACAGTTTCCTTGAATTAGAATTTGCTTGATGATTATCATTAATTTAGTGTAACAGTGGATAATCTAGTGGCATCTTAATAAATCTCTCACCAAAGAACTAGGGTGTTTCATTTTAAACTTTGTACTTATTATTTGTAAGATAATGCATCTTTACCAGAATGAGTGGATAACATGCAGTAAGGAAAAAGCCTGTTGATTTTGGGATTAAAAAGTAAAGGGGTCAAGGTCACTACAGAAGAAAAGAATTTTTTTTATGGTAGCTTTGGTTACATATAACAGATCTTTAGTAAAGTTTATAATGGTTTGCAATTTGAGTAAAGAAGCATATTGATTTTGGGGTCTGAATGAAGAAAAATGGTTTTCTCATTAACTTTAGAATTACTGTAGATCATGTTTTGTCTTCATTGGTTGTAGACGGCTTGCACCAGCATTATGGAATAAGCAAGTGATATGGGGTCAAAAGGTCAAAGAAGGTGATGTTAAGTTTAGTATGGTTTACATAAAGTAAATATACAAATTACAAGATTGCATACCATGGTCAAAGGTCAAGGTCTGTGAGATTAATTGGTAAATACGTTCTATAGTCAGTACCCATACATAAGCTATCTAGAAGTAGATATATAATGTAGCATTTTCAATGCTCTTTTAGCCTGTTTAATTAATAGTTAATAGTAATTAATTAATCATGCAAGAGTAATGATAATGGATTCCAATACTATGACTCAGACCATTTTGTAATGGTCAGACAAATATTTGAATACGACAAAATAATATATTAGCCCTATTTTCCACGTAAGGAAATCACAAGTGTTTGCTGTACCGGTATATCAGAAATCAGTCACTACAGTATATTCTACTCAAGTATTCTCTTTAGTCTGGTTTTGCTAGTGTCAGCCTAATTATTGGTGTAAAATGTCAGACAGAAGTGTCAATCCAATGAAGATAGCCAGTGCTATATAAACAAGGCTAACAACTTGTCAAGATTACTAGGAAATGAAAGCTATAATTGTCTGCCGATATGACTGTAGTCAATAACATATGCAGAACTTATAACATAAATCACTGGATTTATGGAGATTTTGCAGACTTCAGCGGAAATTGAATTTTATCAGATGGCTAATACACTATTGTTGTATTAAATGTATTGAGTATAGAAGGGTGGGTTTTTTAGATTTGAACTTATATGTAGAACCTGATGGTTTTATTGGCTAACATAGATCTTATGTCTAGAACCTAAAGGTCTGATTGGCTGAGATAGATCTTATGTCTAGAACCTGATGATTTTATTGGCTGACATAAAACTTATGTCTAGAACCTGATGGTTTGATTGGCTGACATAGATCTTATGTCTAGAATCTGATGGTTTCATTGGGTGAAATATATCTTATATCTAGAACCTGAAGGTCTGATTGGCTGACATAGATCGTATATCTAGAACCTAATGGTTTGATTGGCTCACATAGATCTTATTTCTAGAACCTGAAAGTCTGATTGGCTGACATATAACATACAAATTAAATGTCTTAAGTTTGTACTTTAAGAATTTGACCATTGAATACCAGTGAGATCTGAACTTTCTTTAGAGCTACTCATTGGTCCAGAAATGTACGGGTCTAAGATCTGCCTAGACCTTGTCCATCAGTCTCGCTATTCTTGGCGAGACATAACCTTTACTGTTTTTATGTGGCATTACAGTCCGGTCATTTCATCGATTGATCAATGAACTTTCTGTGACCATTCATATGATCCAGATAATAATCTGGTAAAACCAGGTTGGATAAATCAAAATGTAGTTCATTTGTTTTGTCAACCTCAACATGAAAAGTACATATAATAATTAAGTAACCCAAATACAGATGCATAGAAAATTCAAAGCCACCTGAGAAGATTGCTTTTTTAGGTATGTGTTAGCATAAATAAATTAAATAAATAAATAAATAAATAAATAAATAAATAAATAAATAAATAAATTGCTTTTTTAGGTATGTGTTAGCATAAATTGCATATTGATTGAGTACTTGCTACATGTTTTTACAGCTAGGCTGAATTTGCAATAGTATTATCCAGCAGTCCTTTTCAATTGTTTCTTAGGTACACATTGTGCATAATTGTTATCATACACCCCCAGGAAGAATGTTTACTTGCACATGACAAAGGTTAAATTGCATTATGCATGTGTACATGTATAGACATCTTTTTTTTTTTCTTAACCCACAAATTTGGCTAATGTTCTAAGATATTATACTTGGAACATTTATTGAGACACTTTTATAAAGTTGGCTGCAGTTTAATGTGTCATTGTTTCCATGCTGATTAGAAGAACACAGTTAAACCTGTCTTAAAAGACCACTGTTATGAGAGACCACAATTTGTGTCAAAAGGGATGGTTGTTCAAGACAGATTATACTGCAATCTTTTTGAGGTGTGCTTCTTTTTCCCCCCTGGGGCAGCTTTGTACATGTAACAGGCTTAACTTGTTTGTATGTAGCTTTATACACCATTTTCATAATCAGTAACATACACCTAGCTTTATACACCATATTCATAATCAGTAACATACACCTAGCTTTATACACCATATTCATAATCAGTAACATACACCTAGCTTTATACACCATATTCATAATCAGTAACATACACCTAGCTCAGTCATCACATAGCAGATTGGCAGATCATTCTTTATTTGTTACTTTGCATAATGGATTGGCAGATCATTCTTTATTTGTTACTTTGCATAATGGATTGGCAGATCATTCTTTATTTGTTACTTTGCAGAATGAATTGTCAGATCATGTTTTATTTGTTACTTTGCAGAATGAATTGTCAGATCATGTTTTATTTGTTACTTTGCAGAATGAATTGTCAGATCATGTTTTATTTGTTACTTTGCAGAATGAATTGTCAGATCATGTTTTATTTGTTACTTTGCAGAATGAATTGTCAGATCATGTTTTATTTGTTACTTTGCAGAATGAATTGTCAGATCATGTTTTATTTGTTACTTTGCAGAATGGATTGGCAGATCATGCTTTATTTGTTACTTTGCATAATGGATTGGCAGATCATGTTTTATTTGTTACTTTGCATAATGGATTGGCAGATCATGTTTTATTTGTTACTTTGCAGAATGAATTGTCAGATCATTCTTTATTTGTTACTTTGCAAGATTGGATTGGCAGATCATGGTCTGTTATATTTTTGACATAATGGGTTAACAGAATGTCTTTTCATTAAGTAATAGTTTGACAGATTATTGTCAATTCTGTTATGACATGATAAGTTAACAGATCATTTATTTTTCTTTTCATTGCATGATAGATTAAATGATCATGTTCTATTCTTTTTATCGCATATTGGATTAGCAGATTATCATCTATTTCTATCAGGATAGATTGACAGATCATGGTCTCTTGTTTTCATTGCATAACGGGTTGATTGATCATTGTCTCTTTTTGTTATTTACATAATAGCTTTGCAGATCATGGTTTCTCATTGAAGATCTATATTTTCTGGCCTTTAGCTTGGCACAGTCATCAAAAATGTTTTGGGAAATAAATTATTATTCCGAGAATAAAATTTTGAAAGAAAATCATACCAGTAAAAACTATTTTTATTGGAACTTAAAAAAATAGCATGACTTATTTCTTCAAATGTGAATATTCAATGTTTATTCAAATTCAAATCCTTTGATGATTATGCTGAATAAAGTCTTAATACAGGATATGTTTTACTTGAGATTGATTTATTGGTTGACACGGTTATTAAATTTCTGTATTGGATACCCATAATTTATTATATCAAGCATGATGGGCTAATTGTAGTCAAAAACTTATCTTGTACACAGTGTGAACTAGCAAGAACTACAGCGACATAAAAAAACTTCTGCTTTCTAATATTTAGTGTTGCTCTTAATGAGAGATATATTTCCTGCTTGTTGGTATTGGTATATGTTTCACCTTTAACAATATTGTCATATTTTCTACTATTTCGTCAGTGCCAATTAGGCTGCCTTTGAGGATCAATCAATTATCAATTGTACAACTTGTGTGTCACTAGTATCACACACACACACACACACACACATATCCCATCAGCCAACTATCTTTATGCATAAGACAACCTGGTTATTTTTAATTCCCATTAGCAACTTCCTTTATATGTAAATTGTCCGGGTCGTTTCTATTTCTCTGCTGCTCTATATACTGAGAACTGCTTGGAGTAATGGGACTTGAGTGGCCTTATGGTCTAAAAGAACGTACCGTTATGGATCACTGCCATCTAACCTCTGTCTACATGGGTTTGAGTCTCACGTTCTGCCAATGTGGGTATGTGAGAAAGCTTTTCAGTAGCTTCTTGTGGGTTGGTGGTTCTTTCCAGGCTTTTACTGGGTTCTTCCTCGACCACTTATAGTAGCTGCCAATTTTGTATAGTCTATATTTTGCTGAAAAATGGCATTAAACCCTATGACAACAACAACAAAGGCATGGAGTACATTTACCACTGGTAAGACTCAAATTATAATAAAAGTTACTTCCCTTTCAATAAAGGTTACCCTCCCATAATTGTACTTTACTTAACAATACATAGTTTAAAATTTTTTATTAATTTTTAACAAATAATAGTTATGTTATAAACAATGAAAAAGTGATACAATCTTTTTCTTTGATTTTTTTTTCGGTTCATCAAACAATATTAAAATCACCTTAAACTTAGACCAATCTCAGTATTGATGAATGGGGAGACAATCCCTTAAAGTTAGACCAATCTCAGTATTGATGAATGGGGAGACAATCCCTTAAAGTTAGACCAATCTCAGTATTGATGAATGGGGAGACAATCCCTTAAAGTTAGACCAATCTCAGTATTGATGAATAGCTTTGCAGATCATGGTTTCTCATTGAAGATCTATATTTTCTGGCCTTTAGCTTGGCACAGTCATCAAAAATGTTTTGGGAAATAAATTATTATTCCGAGAATAAAATTTTGAAAGAAAATCATACCAGTAAAAACTATTTTTATTGGAACTTAAAAAAATAGCATGACTTATTTCTTCAAATGTGAATATTCAATGTTTATTCAAATTCAAATCCTTTGATGATTATGCTGAATAAAGTCTTAATACAGGATATGTTTTACTTGAGATTGATTTATTGGTTGACACGGTTATTAAATTTCTGTATTGGATACCTATAATTTATTATATCAAGCATGATGGGCTAATTGTAGTCAAAAACTTATCTTGTACACAGTGTGAACTAGCAAGAACTACAGCGACATAAAAAAACTTCTGCTTTCTAATATTTAGTGTTGCTCTTAATGAGAGATATATTTCCTGCTTGTTGGTATTGGTATATGTTTCACCTTTAACAATATTGTCATATTTTCTACTATTTCGTCAGTGCCAATTAGGCTGACTTTGAGGATCAATCAATTATCAATTGTACAACTTGTGTGTCACTAGTATCACACACACACACACACACACACATATCCCATCAGCCAACTATCTTTATGCATAAGACAACCTGGTTATTTTTAATTCCCATTAGCAACTTCCTTTATATGTAAATTGTCCGGGTCGTTTCTATTTCTCTGCTGCTCTATATACTGAGAACTGCTTGGAGTAATGGGACTTGAGTGGCCTTATGGTCTAAAAGAACGTACCGTTATGGATCACTGCCATCTAACCTCTGTCTACATGGGTTTGAGTCTCACGTTCTGCCAATGTGGGTATGTGAGAAAGCTTTTCAGTAGCTTCTTGTGGGTTGGTGGTTCTTTCCAGGCTTTTACTGGGTTCTTCCTCGACCACTTATAGTAGCTGCCAATTTTGTATAGTCTATATTTTGCTGAAAAATGGCATTAAACCCTATGACAACAACAACAAAGGCATGGAGTACATTTACCACTGGTAAGACTCAAATTATAATAAAAGTTACTTCCCTTTCAATAAAGGTTACCCTCCCATAATTGTACTTTACTTAACAATACATAGTTTAAAATTTTTTATAAATTTTTAACAAATAATAGTTATGTTATAAACAATGAAAAAGTGATACAATCTTTTTCTTTGATTTTTTTTCGGTTCATCAAACAATATTAAAATCACCTTAAACTTAGACCAATCTCAGTATTGATGAATGGGGAGACAATCCCTTAAAGTTAGACCAATCTCAGTATTGATGAATGGGGAGACAATCCCTTAAAGTTAGACCAATCTCAGTATTGATGAATGGGGAGACAATCCCTTAAAGTTAGACCAATCTCAGTATTGATGAATGGGGAGACAATCCCTTAAACTTAGACCAATCTCAGTATTGATGAATGGGGAGACAATCCCTTAAACTTAGACCAATCTCAGTATTGATGAATGGGGAGACAATCCCTTAAACTTAGACCAATCTCAGTATTGATGAATGGGGAGACAATCCCTTAAAGTTAGAGAGGTAACTTTTACAATATCTGAGCAGGGAATTACAGTGAAAAAAAATGTCAGCTACATGGAGTGAGTTAGGTATACCAGATTATTTTTTGTTTGATTTGAGAGTATGTGTATATATATATATATATATATATATATATATATATATATATATATATATATATATATATATATATATATATATGTATATATATATATGTATATATATATATGTATATATATATATATATATATATATATATATATATATATATATATATATATATATAATGATAAGTCATGCAGAGTACCAGTTGCCATAGGAAAGTCATGTGTACTATCAGTTATCATAGATAAGGCATATGGACTAGACCAGTTTTCATAGATTTTATCATTATTACTAACCACTCACTAATAGTAAGAAAAACCAACACTGAGAAAACACACGAATGAATAAAGAGACACTACTGCCTTCACCAGCTGTGATGTAATAATTGGTTGAAGTACTGATGACAATCAAGGTTTCCTGCCAGTATTCTTCATTAGTACCTGATAGTCAGGGACTTGGGTGAGGGGCCAGGGGATAGTAACAGGTAAAGTAGTCATTTGAAGTATACACTGTCAGTGTTACCTGATATGATTCTTCTACATTTTTCAGGGTTATGTTAACTTTAATTGTAAAGTACTTAAAAGTCATGTTACAAGACAAAGTTCCATGTTGACTTGGTTTTCTATAGCAATAATTACAAATGGTATGGTGATAGTGTCAAAAGTTGAATAGAGTTACAGACTATGTTATGGTACATAAACCTCTTGTACATACACATTTACTACAGTACTGTAAATCAATGACATGATTGACTGGACCTCTATTATAGCTATTTTGAATTGTTCAGGTGGAATGGAATCTTACAATTGGAAGAACCAATCTAGTGATAATCTCCAGTTGTGTATTGGAAAACTAAGTCAATGCATAATAATACAGTCATGGCTGTTGTGTATTGGGGAAACAAGTCAATGCCTGGTAGCTTTGTTCATTAGCAAATTGTTATGGTAAAATAAGAAAGAACACAGTCAATGCCTGGCTGCTTTGATTTATGAACATTACCATATGGGATTTTGAGGATAATTACATAAATGATAATTCTTAAAAGTCAAGTTATTGGCAAACATTTCCATATGGAAAACAATGTTAGTTGAAAATTGTTTTGTATTGGCAAGTTTACATGGAAGGTCCCCACTGTATAACGCTGGAAAATTACAGTATAGAAAAGACTGAAGTATTTAGACTAATATTCCGGCCCCTTTCGAGGATAGGCTGGAAAATCCTGGACAATTTATAACATGGAAAACCCTGTATAACACTAAAATTTAGCTAAAAGTCCCCGAAATTTTGTCATGAAAGATTTTAACAGCGATGCAACTTTTATTTGATGATTATGTCAACAGGAACACGATCCAAATTACCAACTCCTTATATGGACTTAAGTGTTTGTTACCATTTGAACAAATAAAGACCAAAAACCATACTTGTCACTGGGAGCTTAATAGGTTGTGCACTCGATTCAGTAGATATCATATACATGTGTGTGTGTATATATATATATATATATATATATATATAGAGAGAGAGAGAGAGAGAGAGAGAGAGAGAGAGAGAGAGAGAGAGTTATGCCTGAGACATTTCATGCAATTACAGTACTGTACTTTTAAAATCCTGAGGTTAGTAATTCTAACGAGGTACTTGGATTGATAACTAATTTTATAGAATTGAAAACTTGGAGTTTCCAGCACAAATTAAACTTGCTACCTGATTGCTCATGTCGCTCTAACTAATTAGAGTGCCTGCCGTGGGTGTGGGAGGTCGCGGGTTCGAAGCCTCAGCATAATCATAGCAAAGAGTTGTCAAAAGTGTTACTAGTAACTGCCTCGCTAGGCGTTCAGCAATAAGAGGTTTGTGCTAAGGAATGGTCAACATGGTGTTAGGATAATGTGATTGAGATGGGGTCATTATGCTACGTGTCTGTGGCATGATATCCAAGAGCTTGACATCACTAAAAAAGGCCACACTGCAGACATGGTAATAATGACAGATTTGTTTTAAAACTATGTTACTAAACACCTAGATCACACACACACACACACACACACACACACACCAGCTACCATATACATACAGTTGGGATTATACCATTTAAACTGAAAGTAGATTTACACTGTCCATTTGAATATTGCCTGTTTACACTATAATGTTTCAAGTAATTGTTGTGTACATGTTTAAGTTTCACATTAATGTTCTAGTCTTAGTTCATATAAGTTTTTTATTACAATTTTGGTTTCTATTTTGTCATAGGTTAACAAAGTTTACAATGTGTGCCTAATTTAATATAAAATATAAATATACCATAAATATATTTAATTCTGGACTGGTCTTGCAGAGGTGGCTTTGTTGTGTACTTGTTATTGGCTCTTGCCCCAGTTAGTGTTTTGCCAATGTATTCAATATTTTTCAAAATCTTTTCATTTGTTTGAGACCAGTGAATATTTTACATTTATCTAGTTAGCTGTTTGTGACCAATTAAAATTTTGGATTTTTCAGCTGTTTGAGACCAGTTAGTATTTTGCATGTATCTTTTCTGCAGTCTGAGGCATATACATTTTCAGTATTTTCTTCTTCTGTTTGAATGGATTTCAGATTTGTGTTTGAGGAAAAAAAAAATCAGGATCTATCAGAAATGGTGGTGTTTTATTGGAATCGTGTTGATCCTTTTATTACTATGTCTGTGGCCTTCAAAAACTTTACTTTTCAAGATGTTTTTCATTATGTAGAGTGGTGGTACTATATTACCATAATATAAATAAGTTTTCTTTTTTCTATAGACCCACTACGTGCCTATATTTGATTTTGTTCCACATGTATCTCTTTTACTTGGTCAGGTGACAAGTTTAAAGTTGTATTTGTCCAGCTATAGCATTACGTCAGTCAAACAAATTGCCTTTTCAAAAGTGTACAATATGTATCTAGGTGCTTTTGGCCATTTTCAAGGGTACTCATGCCAATTATATGTCACATTCATTGTGTTTTTCATGACGGATTTGAACGAGCTTGAGCAATCAAGGAAAATTGAACCCTATGTGGTTGTTCATTCATTATATGAATTCCAACACCTCCCCTATTATAAATACGATACATAAAATCTCTAATCTGTTGTGTGATCCAAAGTAATCCAATGAAATTCCAATAGAATAATCGAGCAGTATAATTTATTGCTGCAATTAAATGTATCACCACAGGTATGCTTGAAGGTTTTCTCAGTTTGTGATTGGGAATATTAGTATGAATCAAATGTCTGACTGAGACATGCAATGCATCTATTTGTATGCTCAAGACATGCAGTGCATCTATTTGTATGCTCAAGACATGCAATGCATCTGTTTGTATGCTCAAGACATGCATTGCATCTATTTGTATGCTCAGGACATGCATTGCATCTATTTGTATGCTCAGGACATGCATTGCATCTATTTGTATGCTCAAGAAATGCAATGCATCTATTTGTATGCTCAAGAAATGCAATGCATCTATTTGTATGCTCAGGACATGCATTGCATCTATTTGTATGCTCAAGAAATGCAATGCATCTATTTGTATGCTCAGGACATGCATTGCATCTATTTGTATGCTCAAGAAATGCATTGCATCTATTTGTATACTTAAGAAATGCAATGCATCTAATTGTTTGCTCAAGAAATGCAATGCATCATTTGGTATGATCAGCTTCAAATTAGTCTAATAAAAGGCATGGAATTACTAACTATAGCAATCATTTTGTAAGATAAGGCATGGAATTACTGACTATAGCATTCAGTCTGTAAGAAAAGGCATGGAATTACTGACTGTAGCATTCAGTCTGTAAGAAAATGCATGAAATTATTAATTACTGACTAGCAATCATTTTGTAAGAAAAGGCATGGAATTACTGACTATAGCATTCAGTCTGTAATAAAAGGCATGGAATTACTGACTATAGCATTCAGTCTGTAAGAAAAGGCATGGAATTACTGACTATAGCAATCATTGTGTAAGAAAAGTCATGGAATTACTGACTATAGCAATCATTTTGTAAGAAAATACATGGAATTACTGACTATAGCAATCATTTTGTAATAAAAGGCATGGAATTACTGACTATAGCATTCAGTCTGTAAGAAAAGGCATGGAATTACTGACTATAGCAATCATTGTGTAAGAAAAGTCATGGAATTACTGACTATAGCAATCATTTTGTAAGAAAATACATGGAATTACTGACTATAGCAATCATTTTGTAATAAAAGGCATGGAATTACTGACTATAGCAATCATTTTGTAATAAAAGGCATGGAATTACTGACTATAGCAATCATTTTGTAATAAAAGGCATGGAATTACTGACTATAGCAATCATTTTGTAAGAAAAGGCATGGAATTACTGACTATAGCAATTATTTTGTAATAAAAGGCATGGAATTACTGACTATAGCAATCATTTTGTAAGAAAATACATGGAATTACTGACTATATCATTCAGTCTGTAATAAAAGGCATGGAATTACTGACTATAGCAATCATTTTGTAAGAAAAGGCATGGAATTACTGACTATAGCAATTATTTTGTAATAAAAGGCATGGAATTACTGACTATAGCAATCATTTTGTAATAAAAGGCATGGAATTACTGACTATAGCAATCATTTTGTAAGAAAATACATGGAATTACTGACTATATCATTCAGTCTGTAATAAAAGGCATGGAATTACTGACTATAGCAATCATTTTGTAATAAAAGGCATGGAATTACTGACTATAGCAATCATTTTGTAATAAAAGGCATGGAATTACTGACTATAGCAATTATTTTGTAATAAAAGGCATGGAATTACTGACTATAGCAATCATTTTGTAAGAAAATACATGGAATTACTGACTATATCATTCAGTCTGTAATAAAAGGCATGGAATTACTGACTATAGCAATCATTTTGTAATAAAAGGCATGGAATTACTGACTATAGCATTAAGTCTGTAATAAAAGGCATGGAATTACTGACTGTAGCATTCAGTCTGTAATAAAAGACATGGAATTACTATAGCATTCATTTTGTAAGAAAAGGCATGGAATTACTATAGCATTCTTTTTTCAAGTTTTTTTAAGACAAGGCATGGAATTACTGTAGTATTCAATTTGTAAGAAAAGGCATTTTGTGCTTAACGGACCCATAATTTTCGTATGGAGAAGACTCTTTATTCAAAATGTCCACCTTATCTTACTTTTTGCGCAGGTTCACCTGTCTGCTTGCGCTTCAGACCGGTCTGCTGAAGATTGGAGGTCATAAAGTCTAAAATATGGACACAAATTCAGAATCCGACCAAGGGTGATTTTTGGGTGAACAATAAAACGGGTCCAAAAACTTTGGTTTTTCCTTCTGTATTTTGTACTGCAACTAAAATGTCCAGATTATTTGCTATCATTGTAGAGCTACATCTGTTTACCTTTCTATGATACCACCCACTTTAGAGTATCATGTATGACCTTGGAAGTAGGCTACTACCTCATGCCCCGTAAAGTCGTTGCTAGGGATTAATGTGTTAAGAGGTTAGTGTTAGGACTGGTCGGCCTGGTGTCAGGATAATGTGACTAGGTGTGACATCATGCTACATGTCTGTCACATAATACCCCAGTGTAGGCATCACAACAAACTGCCTCACTGCAGACATGTAAAAGTCTTCAAGCTTGCCTAGTCCCTAGAGAGACTTACAGACTGCCTCACTGCAGACATGTAAAAGTCTTCAAGCTTGCCTAGTCCCTAGAGAGACTTACAAACTGCCTCACTGCAGACATGTAAAAGTCTTCAAGCTTGCCTAGTCCCTAGAGAGACTTACAAACTGCCTCACTGCAGACATGTAAAAGTCTTCAAGCTTGCCTAGTCCCTAGAGAGACTTACAAACTGCCTCACTGCAGACATGTAAAAGTCTTCAAGCTTGCCTAGTCCCTAGAGAGACTTAGTCATACTGGTTTGGGGATGAATCTGTAAAGTCTTTAATTTTGTCTAGCTGCCAGAGAGATTTACTTTTGTACTGGTGAGACAATAGACTTTAATAAATCTTTAAACTTGCCTAGTCCAAAGAGATACTGGTAAGGCAATAAACTTGTAGAGTTTTTTTAAGTTCAGAGAGACTTGAAATCTTCCTGGTCAATAACTCTTCAACCTAATCTGCATGAAGTTCGCAAAGGAATACCATTGACTCTGTGTATTGGTATATTATATTGGATATAGATTTCCCAGCGCTTTATATGCGGACAGGTCAGGGTCTATGTTGTAATGTATTTTGATATGTCAGTGCATTATACAAGAGACAGATCAAGCGCTACACTTTGCACATTTGGGAGCACATAATGCAAAGATAACTTCATTGCTTTCCTAGGAGCTCAGAATGATTATGATATTTAATTTCTAGGGTTGGATTAAATCTCTGATTGAAAATGACTTAGATTAAAATTAATTCATTCACCATGCACTGTTACTACTAGGAATTTGGGGCAAACAGAATCAGGACAAAAAGTTAGTGATAGGAAGAAATAGCAGGTCATCATAATAAGTTCAAGAATATCACCAAATATTTATGTATCATATACTCTGATTTATGAAACACATGTAGACTAATTATACAGTCTGAGTGGTGGTCAACTGTATGAACAAATATGAAAGTAAATTATGATCAGAAGTAGAGGTGCTTTTATATTTTGGATCGTACTTCTCACTCATGTTTGATTTTTTTTTGAACCAGCAATGCCAGAATACCCTGTAAAATATGAATGCACTTGACTCTTTCTGCTAAGAATACTTACCTTCAATCCATATTTTATGCTTCCTTTTTTGAAGTATTTATCTTGATTTAAAGATCTCCAGCTCTGATTTGAGTGGAAATAAATTCTTTTGATCTGACAAGGTAAAAATAAATGCATCATTCTGGTGGATAAATATCTGCTACAGGTGATTTCGGTTGAGTTGGCCTTCAAGTAATATTGTATATTTAATTTAGTGATTTTCCCAAGGTTAGGCTAAGATTAAAGAAAGTAATGAGTACACTTGCTTGGCACTTTTGCAATCTCCATACACTAATAATAACCTCAAAGGTGAAATCAGGATTTTCATTGACATATTGGACGCCCTCATTTTTTTTGGTTTTGAATGTCACTTTTCATGTTTTAATGTTGACTGTGTTTGTAATTTCATTGCTTATAAGAAGGAATACAATTAAACCTTTCTGTATTTCAGATTTTGTAATGGGTGGACAATTGTATGCATATAGTTAGGTTATTGGTTTGTTGATTGGTTTTTATCATACTTCAGTACATTATTGACTGTCATAATGATACAGTTGGAGGTTCAACATTCTAAAAACACACAGGGTCTGCCCGCCCTGGCTAACCTGGGTGGGTTTCCAACCTACAATCTTTCAATTACATGTCTTGGACACTTTTCCAACTGAAGTACCACAAGTCCTTTCTCTAGATAAATGTTTGGAAAAATATGGATGTGTTATAGAATTGAACAGTACATAAATCCAGTAAATGTATGATATGCCTGTCTTTCACCAAGACATGTATACATCAGGACTGGATGTGTAATACCATTTTGGTTTGATTATGCAGAGCATTTCAAATGATATCTGACCCAAGGACAGATAAGACAGTGGCCATCTCTCCATGGCCATGTAGTCTATCATGCTAACCAAGACAATGACCATCTTCTCATGACCATGGAGTTCATTATGCTAACCAAGACAATGACCATCTCATCATGACCATGGAGTCCATCATGCTAACCAAGACAATGACCATCTCATCATGACCATGGAGTCCATCATGCTAACCAAGACAATGACCATCTTATCATGACCATGGAGTCCATCATGCTAACCAAGACAATGACCATCCCATCATGACCATGGAGTCCATCATGCTAACCACAACAATGACCATCTCATCATGACCATGGAGTCCATCATGCTAACCATGACAATGACCATCTCATCATGGTCCATTATACTAATCAATAAAATACGGATTTACCTATCTATTCATTGTATTGGAGTCTTACCTTTTACCAGTAATAAGGAAATGGATATCAAAAATATATTGTCTAATCTCCATACATTTCTAATGGAATCTTTCCTGAATGAAGCAGTGTAGCACTCTATGTCACAATTACATATGGATGAATGCACCCCAGAAATCAAACAAAACAACCTGCTGGAGGTTTGCAAGCTTGGGCTGTTTGCTTGTCAGCTAACAATGACCAGCCTAGAGTTTGTATTGATACATTGTCAGCTATAGCTTCTACATGCAATATATATATATATATATATATATATATATATATATATATATATATATATATATATATATATATATATATATATATATATATATATATATATATATATATATATATATATATATATAGATAGATAAATAGATATATAGTATTGTATGCTGTGACAATGTTAAATATATTGATATATACCTTACCATGTTATTCCTTATTCAAGGTATGGACCATCAATATCATTTTCTGGGACAGGGGCCTGGGATTTATTTATTTACCTTTCTGGCTCTCACATACTTGCTCTGATTTAAATTAAACTTGACACCATTTTTTATAGTCACATTATATGCATTTTACTTTAGAAACATATTAATTGTCTTGATATCAATGAATATAAAATGTCTTTGCTAAAAAAAAAATCTATATCAGAAAGAACCAGTAACTTGCTAAAAAAATCTATATCAGAGAGAACCAGTAACATACAAAACACAGACTCAACAAACAAGAAAATACTTGGTGGACATAAATTTAACATTTTATTTCTTATTTTAATCTTAAACTTTTCCAACAGTTGGATTTGGTCCAAAACATCTTTCACAACATCACAATATGGCAGCCATGATGATTTATTTGATGTCTCAAGAGCTAAAGGCATATAAACATTATTATATTTGTATTATTAACATTATTATATTTGTAATGTAAACATTATTATATTTGTAATATAAACATTATTATATTTGTAATGTAAACATTATTATATTTGTAATATAAACATTATTATATTTGTAATGTAAACATTATTATATTTGTAATAAAAAACATTATTATATTTGTAATGTAAACATTTGTTGTTATTAAACCAACTAATTTGTTAAAATAATTTTTTAAAATAAACTTTGTACTCCAGATCTCATAGAAGTGAAGATAAGCTTTTAATATCCTTAAACTTGTGATACCATTATATGGAAAATTCCATACATATTTTACTGACGGATGCTAACAATGTACCAGTACAAACCATCAAAAATAAACACAAAATAAACTTTTAAATTTATAAGATATATATATATCAGAGGCATAGCTAAGGGGGGGCAGGGGGGTACATATGTCCCCAGGCGCCAAGGTACAGGGGCGCCAAAATGAGGCTTGCAACGTTACATTATAATAAGTAAACAAGGGTAATATATCGGTCATATATATATATATATGTGTGTGTGTGTGTGTGTGTGTGTGTGTGTGTGTGTAAGGATTTATTGATTACATGGTTGGAAATGTTTGAGGCTTTAAAAATCGGAATTTGTCAGAAATCATGTATAAAACCAGTTAATTTCTGAAGAAATTAGGAATTTTGATATATAGAAGTGACTGATTTAAAACCCAGGTACTAGGGATATGGCTAAATACACTCTGAAGCTGATGGTCAGTAGACACCGTTATAAAAGGAAGTTGTTGGATAATCTTTAATAATTAGTTTTCAAAGTGATTAAATATATGTGTAAACTTGTGCGCTAGTTTCCATTAGCAGAATTGAAGATTAGTTACAAGTATTGTGTGCAGTTATGACTGACTGTAAATAACACAAGTTGTTGAAAAATAAAATTACTGCAATCCTGTGGGAATTAAAATCATTTTTATGGTGTATTGCTGGGAAATCAGATGTTCCAGAAATGATGCTAAGGGACAACAATAGATTTTCAAAATGTGTCACCTTTACAATATGGAACCCAGTGTGGCAGAGTGGTGTTTGGTACTGACCTTTACACATCATTATGGGTTTGAGTCTTGGCCAATACTTTGGGTTTGTGATAATGTTTGGCATTAGTTGCTACGAGTCTGTGATTTTTCTGATTACCCTATCTACACTTTGGCATATTGAGCAGATATTTATCTGCTTCTGTTCTGTGAATTTCAGTGGATGCAGTGGCAAGCCACCACATCCAATCAAAATTAAGTTGTTCAAATTTGAACACTGTTGCTATATGATCAAGACAAGGGGAGCACACAAATTGAATGTACTGATAAATAAACAATTTTCCAGTGCCAGTCTGTGTTTGCACAAATATTTTTCACTTATATACACCTGTAATGGCTTCCCTCTCCTACATGGTCATACTTTTGATCTCAAACTTACAAAGTATCCTTTTTAGGTCAGTTGCCACCACAGTTTTCGGCTGATGTACAATGCACCAAACTATTGATTTAAGTCAGCATTACATACTAAGGGAGACAACTCCTCAAATCCAATAGATGTCGCTAGGACAAAGCACCAATACAGCTAATTGATCCGCCAAGGTGTAGATAAGGTTTTCAAAACCTTGGCTAATGAAGATGCCCAGGTTTTTATTTGATTCTTCCTTTTACCAAATATACTAGCTGACATGTATACCATGTGCTAAAACTGATGTCCAAAGTACAAAAACAGTCTCGCCTTTACAAGATGCTGGAGGGCTTCATGTTGTACGATTCACATTCAACAAATGTCTGTTGAGCCTGATTACAGTCCAAGTAGAGGTTTACCCAAACTCTATACTTTTATGAAAATTAATACTTTCAAGGTTTGATTGTAACTTTAGCTTTGTGTGAAAAGTCCACCAGTAAAACAGAAATATAAGGAATACAAAATATCTGGAATAATTCCTAGTACAAGATATTTTTCATCCTATGACTGTTTGATTGATGTCTTGGAATGAGATGACGAGATGGTCTAGAATTCTGTCTGATTTTTTTAACACACTCAGAAGTATCACTGTCACATGTATGATATGCATTCTGTTAAAGAAGACTTGTAACATTTCGGACTCAGCATGTATAAGGATATAGTAGCATGTACCCCAAGAAAAAAGTTCAATCACCACATGTACCTGTGCATAGCATGTACCCAAAGTAACCACCACATGTACCTGTTGACAGCATGTACCCAAGGTAAACACATGTACCTGTTGATAGCATGTACCCAAAGTAAGCACCACATGTACCTGTTGACAGCATGTACCCAAGGTAAACACATGTACCTGTTGATAGCATGTACCCAAAGTAACCACCACATGTACCTGTTGATAGCATGTACCCAAGGTAAACACCACATGTACCTGTTGATAGCATGTACCCAAGGTAAACACCACATGTGCCTGTTGATAGCATGTACCCAAGGTAAACACCACATGTACCTGTTGATAGCATGTACCCAAGGTAAACACCACATGTACCTGTTGATAGCATGTCCCCAAGGTAAACACCACATGTACCTGTTGATTGCATGTCCCCAAGGTAAACACCACATGTACCTGTAGATAGCATGTACCCAAGGTAAACACCACATGTACCTGTTGATAGCATGTACCCAAGGTAAACATCACATGTACCTGTTGATAGCATGTACCCAAGGTAAACATCACATGTACCTGTTGATAGCATGTATCCAAGGTAATCATCACATGTACCTGTTGGTAAACACCACATGTACCTGTTGATAGCATGGAAGCAAAGTAAACACTCAGTTATCACAGTTAGAACAGGATGCTTTTCTTCAAATTGAAATGTTACATCTGCAACTATTGGTTGTTGAATACATCATTATCCAATCATAAACAGTGAAACAACTATAGAATGCTAAGGAATTGAATTATGAATACAAATGGGGTGCAAAATGAAAAGAAATGAAATGTAGGGTGAATATAAACCAAATAATGAATGCATTTTTGAGAAAACAGTGCAAATACAAAATAAAAGGGCGGATAACAGTGAGTGAAAAATTGAATGAAATGTGAATAGATTTGAAAATCAGTTACTTTCAATCTGCCTCAATTTTACCATGGTCAAACACCAGTTTGTATAATAATCCAGGACTGAGTTCTTTATTCTGACAAATTTTCCCTAGCCATTAAATTGTTCTTGTTGAGAGGTTGACATCAAAAACATCCATCACTGATGTGATGAAACGAGTGGTGTTTTTCTTAAGGTACACTTTTTATTTGAATTAAGTGAAATAAGAAATAAAATATGCTGATAAATATTCTACAAATAATTTGTACATTTATTTTGGTAAGAGTTCTATTTTTTTAATCATAAATTCACTGCTGTCTAATGCATTTCATTAGAGCACACGACTAGATTTGTGTTCCAGCTTTATTTCAGTATTATAGTTACAGCTTTATCTCCATGATTCAAAATTGGAGAACCAACATCAATAAATGCATTTAAGTTTTCTTTCTGATGATTCCAAACTAAATGAAACATTGGATACTAACAATAAAGAATATGTTTGATTTCTAAGATCATAAATGAAGAGCAAGATTGTAAATTAGAAACATTAAAAATATGCATCTCTGCACTTTGAGTGGCCTATAAATTAATACCAAATACTGTGAAGGCTGTTAATGTATGCACTCTGAGTGGCCTATACATTAATACCACAATTCCAAATACTGTGAAGGCTGTTTATATGCATATATGCGATTCAAGTGGCCTATAAATTAATTACCAAATACTGTGAAGCTGTTAATATCCATGTATATGCTTTGAGTGGCCTATAAATTAAATACCAAATCCTGTGAAGGCTGTTAATATGCATGTCTGGGCTTTGAGTGGCCTATAAATTAAATACCAAACCCTGTGAAGGCTGTTAATATGCATGTCTGGGCTTTGAGTGGCCTATAAATGAAATACCAAATACTGTGAACATTGATAATATGCATGTATGTGCTTTGAGTGGCATATAAATTAAATACCTTATACTGTGAAGCTGTTAATATCCATGTCTGGGCTTTCAGTGGCCTATAAATTAAATACCAAAGCCTGTGAAGGCTGTTAATATGCATGTATGGGCTTCAAGTGGCCTATAAATTAAAAACCAAATACTGTGAACATTGATAATATGCATGTATATGCTTTGAGTGGCCTATAATTTAAATACCAAATCCTGTGAAGGCTGTTAATATTTATGTCTGGGCTTTGAGTGGCCTATAATTTAAATACCAAATCCTGTGAAGGCTGTTAATATGCATGTCTGGGCTTTGAATGGCCTATAAATTAAATACCAAATACTGTGAACATTTATAATATGCATGTATGTGCTTTGAGTGGCATATAAATTAAATACCTTATACTGTGAAGCTGTTAATATGCATGTATGGGCTTTGAGTGGCCTATAAATTAAATACCAAAGCCTGTGAAGGCTGTTAATATGCATGTATGGGCTTCGAGTGGCCTATAAATTAAATACTAAATACTGTGAACGTTGATAATATGCATGTATATGCTTCGAGTGACCTATAATTTAAATACCAAATCCTGTTAAAGCTGTTAATATTTATGTCTGGGCTTTGAGTGGCCTATAATTTAAATACCAAATCCTGTGAAGGCTGTTAATATTTATGTCTGGGCTTTGAATGGCCTATAAATGAAATACCAAATACTGTGAACATTGATAATATGCATGTATGTGCTTTGAGTGGCATATAAATTAAATACCTTATACTGTGAAGCTGTTAATATGCATGTCTGGGCTTTGAGTGGCCTATAAATTAAATGCCAAAGCCTGTGAAGGCTGTTAATATGCATGTATGGGCTTCAAGTGGCCTATAAATTAAAAACCAAATACTGTGAACATTGATAATATGCATGTATATGCTTTGAGTGGCCTATAATTTAAATACCAAATCCTGTGAAGGCTGTTAATATTTATGTCTGGGCTTTGAGTGGCCTATAATTTAAATACCAAATCCTGTGAAGGCTGTTAATATGCATGTCTGGGCTTTGAATGGCCAATAAATTAAATACCAAATACTGTGAACATTGATAATATGCATGTATGTGCTTTGAGTGGCATATAAATTAAATACCTTATACTGTGAAGCTGTTAATATGCATGTATGGGCTTTGAGTGGCCTATAAATTAAATACCAAAGCCTGTGAAGGCTGTTAATATGCATGTATGGGCTTCGAGTGGCCTATAAATTAAATACTAAATACTGTGAACGTTGATAATATGCATGTATATGCTTCGAGTGGCCTATAATTTAAATACCAAATCCTGTGAAAGCTGTTAATATTTATGTCTGGGCTTTGAGTGGCCTATAATTTAAATACCAAATCCTGTGAAGGCTGTTAATATGCATGTCTGGGCTTTGAATGGCCTATAAATGAAATACCAAATACTGTGAACATTGATAATATGCATGTATGTGCTTTGAGTGGCATATAAATTAAATACCTTATACTGTGAAGCTGTTAATATGCATGTCTGGGCTTTGAGTGGCCTATAAATTAAATACCAAAGCCTGTGAAGGCTGTTAATATGCATGTATGGGCTTCGAGTGGCCTATAAATTAAAAACCAAATACTGTGAATGTTGATAATATGCATGTATATGCTTCGAGTGGCCTATAATTAAATACCAAATCCTGTTAAAGCTGTTAATATTTATGTCTGGGCTTTGAGTGGCCTATAATTTAAATACCAAATCCTGTGAAGGCTGTTAATATTTATGTCTGGGCTTTGAGTGGCCTATAAATGAAATACCAAATACAGTGAAGGCTGTTAATATGCATGTCTGCACTTTGAGTGGCCTACAAATTTATACCATTTCTGTGAAGGCTGTTTATATGCATGTTTATCATATGCAGATTGTGTAGTACTGAGATTTATTTGAAAAGAGTGTTTGCTTCTTAAAATCAGGAATTCTCTATTTGATCTGACATTGAAGGTCATGTCTGAAATAAATCTGGAAACTAATGCCAAGTGAAGAGTAGTAGGAGTTGTTATTGGCTTCATTAACAGGAATGTGTTTAAGATAAATGATAAAATCTGACATAGTATCAAAATCATGGTCAAGGTTAGGTATTAACAATTAAATACAAAATCTTTTGATGTTAAGTTCTTGTTAATATTTAGATTCACTGTCATGTATTATACATATTGCATGACAGCTGATACTTATTACATGGTTGTTGACACAATATTGCATAACTGTTGACATATTACACGACTAATGACACATATTGCATGATTGTTCACATTTACATGATATTAACACTTTATAACATGACTACTGATACATATTAAATGACTATTGACACATTGCATGATTGTTGACATATATAATGATATATTGACACATTATAACAGGTACAATGGGACCTCGCTATAATGCAAATTCGGATATAACGCAGTTGATTTTTGGGTTCAAAGTTTATTAACATTATGGGAAGAGATCGCGTATGATTTCTAATTTAATACGCTTGTGTCGTGGTCCCAGCAATTTTGATTACATGTATGTGTATTTTTCTTTTTTTAAGTACGAGAAATAGTTTGTAAAAGGTTTATTATCATTCTGGGGAAGAGTTATAGTATGAATTCGAATATAATACGATCGTGGCGTAGCTTATGAAATTTAACAATTTCACCAGGTTCGTGAAGTGTTGTGCCAAAATTAACATTATCGGAAATGTTAGTTGTTACTGATCCACGAGTAATGCCAGTAAGTTGTCTTTGTGATTGTCTTCAATTAATTCTATATACAATCATTGCACAAACAATAATACACAACCACGTAGAAAGTACGAAAAATAAAGTGCAAACGTTTATTCTAGGATCGCGTATGGTTTCGGCAATGTCGTAAACTGCGATTTATTTTCCTTATTGGCGGCAAAATATACCATCTGGCGACTTTTTTATCGGCTGTTTAAACTTGCATATACAACCATTGGTTTGGAGTGGCGAAATTCGGAGGCCCCATAAAAGATAACCGCAAACGAGATATAAAATGCACTAAAATTTATATATTGTTACATAAACAATTTCTTTGTCTATACTGAAAAACCATCTTAAACAGTGTATTGTTACACCATAATCTGCTTATGCTGACATCGAGCATGGGTACTGTATGTTTTGAGATATCTGCTTTTTTGTTGTTGTTGAAATTTCTGGTAGCGAAGATCAACCGGACGAAGCATTGTCTTGTAATCTATCTTTGTCGGATCTTCGGCCGCTCGCTAGTAATTAATATATTTACTTAGACTGATATTTGTATGTGGATGGTAGGTAAAAATCCTCTTCTTTCCATTTAGAATTAAATCCTTCAGAACACCCACATTTTTGTAGTAATCCTTGTCATCAGACCAGAGCACACGCGTCTCTATCATACGTTGACCCTTTGTTAAATTTCTGACGCATGAGTGCAAGGCAGCATCACTCCGCTACCACAAATGTAAAAAAATAAAAATAAAAAAAATATTGTGTAGTCTGTTCAGTAGGCAGGAGGAACTGTAACTGCATTTGACCAAACGACGGCCAGATAAAACCGGTTGTTATGAAAACGTACTCAGCAAATGGAGAAAAAAAAATCGTCTCAATCATGCAATAGAATTATTTGATGTTGCCTCCAAAATAAGAAATGGACATTTGTTTGGTTTCCAAAGCTATCCTTTAGCGGTGAATTCAATAACGCATGCACCCATTATCAAAGAAAGCCGACTACAATCTTTCAATAGAAACAAAGATCTTTTTATTCAAAGGAAGTCAGTATCAAACTTAAATAAAAGTGATGGAATCTGACGGGTTTTTGTATTTTCCAACGTGACTGGAACACGTTAACTGTGCCGTGAAAGTTTCCTTTTTGTTGGGGTCAAGTTTTCGCTTACGAACGCTACCAATGGCGGCTTAAAAGGCAAACTTGGTTTTTAACTTTTACCGGCTTGAGACGTACTTAAAAGTAAACATGCTTCGTCATTCGTTACGTGAGTGTGCTATATTTTTCCCACTGAATTCAGACTAATATGACCTGTGACAAAATTATTGAATATTTTAAAACTCTGTGTGTGTGTGTGTGCATATTTTCGATGGAATCACTTGTATTGTGGATTCAATGTATATGATGAGGTTCGTAGGCGAGTACACGGTGTTGATACTCTATTCGTGCTATACATTAGACATGTATTTATAAACAGTATTCACGTAATTCGTGGTTCTCTAAATAAAGTAAACTATTACACATGTCTTCATTAAATGTATATTTCTCAATTAATATGCATCAATTTAAGATGGTAACTGCCGATGAAGCACGTATTTTACCGCCCGCATTTAGTACGCAATTTTTTGGGGGGTAAATGCATAATTTTTTTCAGCAAACTGACCAGGTTGCTTATAACACGGTTCGGTCTATAACGCGGTCGGGTTCTATGGCTCCCGACTACCGCGTTATAGCGGGGTCCCACTGTATATTGGTACATATTACATGGGTGTTGACACATATTGCATGACCTTTGACACATATTACTCCATTGTTTACCAAAATTTTTTTTTTACTCACAGTACCTCCAAATGCATCCATGTACTCAAAGTTTTGTTGATCGTGGGATGCATGTACCCCCCAAATACATCCTTGTACCCCCAGATTTGACCATGATGGGATGCATGTATCCCAGCCACAAAAGATAGTCTGAATGCTGATTGCAAAGCTAACTTTTATGTTCTTCTCTATTTCAGATATAGTGAAATTTCCAGTACCAGGCCCAGGCCCATAAAGCCAAAGCAATTTGATGTAAGTATGAAATTTTTCATTTAAAGTAGGTATTGTCAACACTGTATTAACCTGTGTATGACCTCCAGCCCAGTCTGGAATTCATATAATGTGTAGACAAATCAGGGTTGAGCCCCTGCTACCATATCTACATGTACATTACAATCTTAAACAGTATGGAGTTGTCTAACATGATACAGCGGTAAATATGGATCATTTTTGTTCACTATTGTTAGTGTGTTATACATAGAGATATTTGCCATTAAGTCATTTTAATTTAATGGTTTTATGGCAATCGTATACTCATTTTTCCCACTATGAAAATGATGTCATATGGGCAACATTCTTTTGTATACAAGGGCACAGCAATGTGGAATGAATTGCCCATTGAAATTAGGCACAAAGACTCAGTGATCCCTCTCAAGAGTGCTCATAAAACTCACCTTTTTCGCCTGCAAGAACATAAAGATCTAATATTGTTTCCTACCTTAACTATTTTTAGCCTTTTTTTATGTTTTCTAATTTCATAGGTTTTTTTTTTTTTTTTTTTGTAGTCATATTATTATAGGTTTTGTAAAGTGCTTAGAGCTTCAAAAGATTAGGTGTTATACAAAATCCTCATAATTATTATGTGTGAATTACAAATGAAATATCAGAAGTGCAGACATTTTTTCCATTCACCTCCTTTTCACAATTGTCAATGGCTCAGATGTTTTTATACAGGATGTCTGTATTTCAAGAGAATTGACTCTTCAGCAAACAGGTGATACTTGCATCATATCAATTCATATTACCATTTTGTAGTGGTCACTCTTGTATTTGAATGTCCATGTTTGTGGCTATAAATAAAATTGGTACTTTTAATTTTGTGAAAACAAATTTACCAACAAACCAACAATTGCAAAACATAAATTTACCAACATTACCAACAAATGCAAAACATAAATTTACCAACAAAGCAAAACATAAATGTAAAACATACACTTATCAACAAATGCAATATATTAACTTTACAAACCGATGCAAAATAATAACTTTACCAAGAAATGCTGAATAGCAGTTTTACCACAAAGTGCAAAATAATAATTTTACCAAGAAGTTCAAAACATAAATTTACAAATAAATGCAAATAATAACTTTACCAACAAATGCAGAATAACATCATGCCAGACCTTTCATGCTTAGGAATGGTTATTTATTTAAGTGACAAATGTCCCCATAAACAGCTACAGGGTGCCAAGAATGCCTTCGGTAATATAGACCTGTATGATTTAATCTATGTAGCTTTGTGTAGGTTATATGTCGGTAATATAGACCTGTATGATTTAATCTATGTTGCCTTGTGTAGGTTATATGTCGGTAATATAGACCTGTATGATTTAATCTATGTTACCTTGTGTAGGTTATATGTCGGTAATATAGACCTGTATGATTTAATCTATGTTGCCTTGTGTAGGTTATATGTCGGTAATATAGACCTGTATGATTTAATCTATGTTGCCTTGTGTAGGTTATATGTCGGTAATATAGACCTGTATGATTTAATCTATGTAGCCTTGTGTAGGTTATATGTCGGTAATATAGACCTGTATGATTTAATCTATGTTGCCTTGTGTAGGTTATATGTCGGTAATATAGACCTGTATGATTTAATCTATGTTACCTTGTGTAGGTTATATGTCGGTAATATAGACCTGTATGATTTAATCTATGTAGCTTTGTGTAGGTTATATGTCGGTAATATAGACCTGTATGATTTAATCTATGTAGCCTTGTGTAGGTTATATGTCGGTAATATAGACTTGTATGATTTAATCTATGTAGCCTTGTGTAGGTTATATGTCGGTAATATAGACCTGTATGATTTAATCTATGTAGCCTTGTGTAGGTTATATGTCGGTAATATAGACTTGTATGATTTAATCTATGTAGCCTTGTGTAGGTTATATGTCAGTAATATAGACCTGTATGATTTAATCTATGTAGCCTTGTGTAGGTTATATGTTGGTAATATAGACCTGTATGATTTAATCTATGTTGCCTTGTGTAGGTTATATGTCGGTAATATAGACCTGTATGATTTAATCTATGTAGCCTTGTGTAGGTTATATGTCGGTAATATAGACCTGTATGATTTAATCTATGTTGCCTTGTGTAGGTTATATGTCGGTAATATAGACCTGTATGATTTAATCTATGTTACCTTTTGTAGGTTATATGTCAGTAATATAGACCTTTATGATTTAATCTATGTAGCTTTGTGTAGGTTATATGTCGGTAATATAGACCTGTATGATTTAATCTATGTAGCCTTGTGTAGGTTATATGTCGGTAATATAGACTTGTATGATTTAATCTATGTAGCCTTGTGTAGGTTATATGTCGGTAATATAGACCTGTATGATTTAATCTATGTAGCCTTGTGTAGGTTATATGTCGGTAATATAGACTTGTATGATTTAATCTATGTAGCCTTGTGTAGGTTATATGTCAGTAATATAGACCTGTATGATTTAATCTATGTAGCCTTGTGTAGGTTATATGTCGGTAATATAGACCTGTATGATTTAATCTATGTTGCCTTGTGTAGGTTATATGTCAGTAATATAGACCTGTATGATTTAATCTATGTTGCCTTGTGTAGGTTATATGTCAGTAATATAGACCTGTATGATTTAATCTATGTTGCCTTGTGTAGGTTATATGTCAGTAATATAGACCTGTATGATTTAATCTATGTTGCCTTGTGTAGGTTATATGTCAGTAATATAGACCTGTATGATTTAATCTATGTAGCCTTGTGTAGGTTATATGTCGGTAATATAGACCTGTATGATTTAATCTATGTTGCCTTGTGTAGGTTATATGTCAGTAATATAGACCTGTATGATTTAATCTATGTTGCCTTGTGTAGGTTATATGTCGGTAATATAGACCTGTATGATTTAATCTATGTTACCTTGTGTAGGTTATATGTCAGTAATATAGACCTGTATGATTTAATCTATGTTACCTTGTGTAGGTTATATGTCAGTAATATAGACCTGTATGATTTAATCTATGTTACCTTGTGTAGGTTATATGTCAGTAATATAGACCTGTATGATTTAATCTATGTTGCCTTGTGTAGGTTATATGTCGGTAATATAGACCTGTATGATTTAATCTATGTTACCTTGTGTAGGTTATATGTCAGTAATATAGACCTGTATGATTTAATCTATGTTACCTTGTGTAGGTTATATGTCAGTAATATAGACCTGTATGATTTAATCTATGTTGCCTTGTGTAGGTTATGTGTCGGTAATATAGACCTGTATGATTTAATCTATGTTACCTTGTGTAGGTTATATGTCAGTAATATAGACCTGTATGATTTAATCTATGTTACCTTGTGTAGGTTATATGTCAGTAATATAGACCTGTATGATTTAATCTATGTAGCCTTGTGTAGGTTATATGTCAGTAATATAGACCTGTATGATTTAATCTATGTTGCCTTGTGTATGTTATATGTCAGTAATATAGACCTGTATGATTTAATCTATGTAGCTTTGTGTAGTTTATATGTCAGTAATAAAGACCTGTATGATTTAATCTATGTTGCCTTGTGTAGGTTATATGTCAGTAATATAGACCTGTATGATTTAATCTATGTAGCTTTGTGTAGTTTATATGTCAGTAATATAGACTTGTATGATTTAATCTATGTTGCCTTGTGTAGGTTATATGTCAGTAATATAGACCTGTATGATTTAATCTATGTTGCCTTGTGTAGGTTATATGTCAGTAATAAAGACCTGTATGATTTAATCTATGTTGCCTTGTGTAGGTTATATGTCAGCTGATTTAGACATCTAGAGGTTTGAACACTAAAGCAAACCATGGGAATGCTTGCAAAATAATTGTTCAGTAAATATTTGACAGGAAGAAAGTGTAAGTTGGACAGAACAAGACAGATCATCATTTGTACTATACATTGTATATAGCAATTGTCACAGTGTTATCGTTGGCTCATATTTCTTGAAACAACTCATTTGAAGAAATTCATTTACAGTATCATTCATTTTCTTATAATTTAGGATGCAGTCACTCATACCAGAATGTCTTTGTTTTCAAGAACTTGGCTTCAGCAAGATCCCAAAATCCATTGGCTAAAAATACTGAGCATTTTGACGGTATTCATGCCTCTATAAATTCTGAGGTACAAGTTCCTAAATCAATCCTGAGACTGATTCTCGGTGATGTCCTATCATGTTAATCACACAGTTTAATACATTAGTTGGAGAAACATGTTCCAGTCATAATATATACATGTAGTATACACTGTTTTCTATACACTCCATGTGACATAAGCATGGCTCACTCTGATTGGCCAGTTGTTTTGTTATTTGCTTGCAATTGGGTCTGAGCTAAGAAACCAGAGCACTGACAAAAAAACAAGTCTTAATAAATCTCAATTGTTTAACTTTTAGTCAACTGACAAAAAAAACAAGTCTTAAAAAATCTCTATTGTTTAAGTTTTAGTCAGTTGCTTTGTCAGTTGCTAGCTTGCTGTGAGGTAAATTAAGAAACCAGAACATCAGTAGTAAGTCACTGACCAAGAAATAAGGCTAAGTCTGTAGTAAGTCTCTGACCAAGAAATAAGGCTAAGTCTGTAGTAAGTCACTGACCAAGAAATAAGGCTAAGTCTGTAGTAAGTCTCTGACCAAGAAATAAGGCTAAGTCTGTAGTAAGTCACTGACAAAGAAATAAGGCTAAGTCTTTAGTAAGTCACTGACAAAGAAATAAGGCTAAGTCTGTAGTAAGTCACTGACAAAGAAATAAGGCTAAGTCTGTAGTAAGTCACTGACAAAGAAATAAGGCTAAGTCTGTAGTAAGTCACTGGCAAAGAAATAAGGCTAAGTCTGTAGTAAGGCTCTGACCAAGAAATAAGGCTAAGTCTGTAGTAAGTCACTGACAAAGAAATAAGGCTAAGTCTGTAGTAAGTCACTGACAAAGAAATAAGGCTAAGTCTGTAGTAAGTCTCTGACCAAGAAATAAGGCTAAGTCTGTAGTAAGTCTCTGACCAAGAAATAAGGCTAAGTCTGTATTAAGTCACTGACAAAGAAATAAGGCTAAGTCTGTAGTAAGTCGCTGACCAAGAAATAAGACTGACTAAGTTTGTAGTAAGTCTATGACAAATAAATAAGGCTGACTAAGTCTGTAGTAAGTGTCTGACACAGAAATAAGGCTAAGTCTGTAGTAAGTGTCTGACACAGAAATAAGGCTGACTAAGTCTGTAGTAAGTGTCTGAAAAAGAAATAAGGCTGACTAAATGTCTGAAAAAGAAATAAGGCTGACTAAGTCTGTAGTAAGTGTCTGACAATGAAATAAGGCTGACTGAGACTGTAGTAAGTCTCTGACTAAGAAAGGCTAAATCTGTAGTAAGTCACTGACAACAAAATAAGGCTAAGTCTGTGGTAGTCACTGACAACAAAAAATATCCAGCTAAAGAGAATTTTAATCTTCTCTCAGAGTTAAGTTTACCATAAAAGTTTTTAGGAATTTTATTGTATAATTTGGTTTGACAAAAGAGATTATTGAACATGATATGCAAAGTTTTTATTTCTGTTTGTTTATATCACTGTTGTGTTCGCATTTTTACTGGGTTGTGACCTGCCATGTAGAATTATAGCTATGTGACCTGAAACACTTAAACTATACTATTAAAACTTTGCTTTCAGTATTGTTTTCATCTGCAAGATTCATGAATTAAGCCTGTCAAATGACAGCAGACAGTCTGCTGTCAGTATGGGTTTTATGTCTGTTTTGATATAGATGATTCTTGGATTAGTTATGTAAAATGACAGCAAACCAGTCTGCTGTAGGTAGGGTACATATGTCTGTTTCGATATGGATGATTCTTGTATTAGACATATTAAAGAATGGATGACCAGTCTGCTGTAGGTAGGGTACAAATATGTCTGTTTCAATATGGATGATTCTTGTATTAGACAAGTCAAAGAATGGCTGACCAGTCTGCAGTATGCATGGTATATATATATATATATATATATATATATATATGTCTGTCTTGATATGGATGATTCATGTTTTTCTTTTCCATCTGTAGTTCTCCAATGGTGCCATCTGGGATCGGGAGGGTTATGCCTATGTAAGTCATCTCACTTGAGTTGTATTTTTTCTCTAAACTTCTCGGCAAAATATCTTAACGTCTTATATGGAAGAGGAGACATGTCAAAAGTTATGGGAGAAAAATCAAAACTTGATGTCAACTGGAGTAAATTGAATCAATCTCCAGTTTGATTTGCATCTGGCATTATGTTCTGCTGCCTTTTTTTTTTTAAAAAGAACTTTGATACAGTTGCTTTCCATATTTGAATTGAGACTTTTGTCAGGGACTTGTACATGCAGGTATTGGAAACTGTCTTGTCCCTTGCATTGTACGGTGTTCACTCTAATTCTTGCATTGAAGTTACCTAAGCAAATGCACTTAGGTGGTTCTTACATGCAGTGAATTGTTGAAACTGTCAACAATACAGACCATTTAACTTAAAAATTCAAAAGCAAATTTTAAATATCCAATCCTTTTCAAATATTTTATGTTGTATTACCTGATATCAGTTATATCATAAAACACGTAGTAAAAAATATTTTGTGTAGAAAGGTGCTTCTTACATGTAGTAAAATATTTCCTCAATCAACTAGCAGTTTAACATTTGAAATTTAAAAGCGTAAATGTCACATTATCAATCTACATGATATCAGTTATTTTCTGTAACATGCAGTAACAAGAGACTTCAAAAGCATAAATCTTACATTATCAATCTACATGATATCAATTATTTCTTGTAACATGCAGTAACAAGAGACTTCAAAAGCATAATTATCAATCTACATGATAGTTATTTCCTGTAACATGCAGTAACAAAAGCCTTATGTGGACTATGTGTGTGTGAGATTTGGATTTTTAACTTAGCTTTAACACACTTTTTAGTCAAATCGCTATGATGTCTGCAGTGTGGAAGTCTAGCACCATGGGGCATCATAAAGACATGTCCTATCCAGTCACAATATTCTGACACCATGCAGACCAGTCCCAACACTTAAACCTCTTAATGTTGAGTGCCTAGCAAGGCAGCTACTTAGTACCATTTATGTAAGTCTTTGGTATGACTTGGCTGATGCTGTAACCACTGGACCACCATAATGGTACCCCCTTGTGTGGAGAAAGGTGTCATGTCTAAACAAATTTCAAAGTTCTGAAGCTCTTTTACTTTTGACCAATTTTAACTAAAACTATAAATGTCTGTTACAAAGAAACTACATGGAATGGTCTGTTTATAAATTTTAATAAAGGACAGACACATGCACATATTTACATATTTTTATTATTTCATCTTAAAACAACCAGCGTAAGCTGTCTGCACATTTCTTGCATTGCTTTGCGTGCAGTCCCAGTAAATCGCAGATGATTTGTTAGGTACATACTATGTCATTCAGGGATTACAATATTGATCAGGAGTTTCCAATGCCAACATGTACAAGTACATACCAGCTTTTATTTACAAAATTGGTATTTTGGTTTTATTATCTAACTATTTTTAGAATAAGGGAGACTTGGGTATTGCTGATTTTTGTGTCAAAAATAGATAAAGGCATTGGTAAAATCTTTTTTGTATGGTCACAAATCCTAGACCCTTAGATGGTGTAGCACCTATATTTGAATTGTAGATCAGTAAGCATTGACAGTTGTATCCATGCACTTCGTCTCTGACCTTCAGACAAGGTAGTCATTTAAAAAGCTTGCATTAAGTTTGGATTTCAAGTCCCATACCCATGGCGATATGGCGATCAAGCCTGAACTGTCAAATACATTCGCACTGCCTTTTTTAAATCCATGTCTAAACCTTAGGTCAAGGCCATTATCAGGCTGTGGAGCAAGTGAGACATAATTTTTTAGATTTCTTGTTTAGATATCACATTTCTAATGTTCGAAGATTTGTGTAATTCAGCTGATAGTATAATCATTGGAAACTACAGATTGGAATCCTCAAATATGGATTATTTAATATATTGGAAGTTCCAACTTATGATTAAAATTGTTTCACAGCTAGATCGTTTTAGAGTTCTCAGCTTCCAATTATTTCATTTTGGCTGAAAATTGTACTCATAATTGGTAGGGTGATTTTAATGAAGTCCTAGTTATTTCCAACATATTCATAATTCAGTCCACTTACAAATTAAGTTAGAGATTGGGACCTTTTTTCACTTTATCAGTGTTCCTGTCATACATGAAGGTTTCTATAATGACCCTTACCCCAGAATTAGTTGGTATTAAAGACTGACTAATTGCACATTCTAACAATGGCTTTTAAGAGAGTGCATTATCATCAAAACAGATTTATCTTTTAAAGAGGGTTTACTAGTAAATGAGTAGAAGAGATCAGATCCAGTGATATTCATTTGAAAAAGTAGGTATATTTGCAATATGATGATATTCATTAGCAGAAATAGACTTTCTTGCAATCTGATGATATTCATTAGCAGAAATAGGCGTTCTTGCAATCTGATGATATTCATTAGCAGAAACAGGCATCCTTGCAATCTGATAATATTCATTAGCAGAAGTAGGCATTATTGCAATATGATGATATTCATTAGCAGAAGTAGGCATTATTGCAATATGATGATATTCATTAGCAGAAACAGACATTCTTGCAGTCATGTGATCTGTGATATTCATTAGGAGAAACAGGCATCCTTGCAGTCAGTGATATTCATTAGCAGAAACAGGCATCCTTGCAGTCATGTGATCTGTGATATTCATTAGCAGAAACAGGCATCCTTGCAGTCCAGTGATATTCATTAGCAGAAACAGGCATCCTTGTAGTCCATTGATGGGGACTCTGAGTGGCTGAGTGGTCAAAAGTGCTCAAAATTACGGACCACTTGCCATGTCATCTCTGTCTACGTGGGTTCGAATCTCTGGCTTGGCCAGTGTGGATACATGAGAAAGCTTGCCAGTAGCTTATCGTGGGTTGGTGGTTCTTTCCAAGGTTTTCCCAGGTTCCTGCTCCACCAGTTATACTGGTCACCATGTATATCCTATAGTGTGCTGAAAAATGATGTTAAATCCTACTACAACAACAGCAATAACAGTTCTGCAATATACATTAGCAAAAATAGGTATCATAGGTATCAATAGGTATCATTGCCATCCTGAGATATTTATTATCAGAAATAAGTGTCCTTGCTCTGATGTAAAGAGCTAGTGGTTAAAGTAAAACCTGTTTTGAAAGGCCAGTATCTTACAAGATTGCCGCTCATAAAATCACTGTTTCAGAAGGTTGATTTTTCATTAAAGACCAGTTTTAAATGCTCTTATTTTATAAAGACCAAGTTTTAAAAGGCTCATTTTTTTTTTATAAAGACCAGTTTTACAAGGCTGTTTTTTGATAAAGACCAGTTTTAAAAGGCTGTTTTTTTTCTTCAATAAAGACCAGTTTTAAAGGCTCTTTTTTTATAAAGACCAGTTTTAAAAGGCTGTTTTTTCATTAAAGACCAGTTTTAAAGGCTCTTTTTTGATAAAGACCAGTTTTAAAAGGCTGGTTTTTCATTAAAGACAAGTTTTGGAAGGATCATTGTTTTGTAAGAAACACTATTATGAGAGAATATTTCTTTGGCAGACTGCCAAGAAAGAAAGACCACTGTTTCAGAATACTGTTATGAAAGCAACTAACTTGTAAGACCACCATTAATAAAATCCCACTTTTTTGGAAGGTGTCTAGTCTGGAAAACTATTTCTAATTAATGTTCAGTGATTTTGAAGACTGTTTATCAATACCTGGTTTGTTATGCATATGCCATATCTATGGAAGGGGGCATGTCATATTATCCAGATTGCACATCCTATCATGTTATGTCATATATTTTGGGTTCTGTATAAAAACTTAAAAAGGACTACGGTACATTGATTTGAAACCAGATTTTGTTTACATTTTAAAACTGCCATGATTTGATAGCAAATTATGATTGTACTTGAAACATTAGAAGGACTGTATTGAGTTTAATCCACAAGTTGATTACACTTATAAGTTTTAGACGACTGCATAATTATTTTTATTCAAATTTTGATTTTCCTTAAATCTTTAGAATGACTTGATTTAATTCCAAAGATTGATTGCACATACAATCTTTGGAATACTGCATTGATTTGAATTGAAATATTAATAACGTTCAAAGGACTCCATTAATTTGAATCCAAAGTTTGCTTAAACTTGAAAATTTTAGAAGACTAGATTCATTTGAAACCAAATTTTGATTAAACTAAAAGTTTAGAAGGATTACATTGATTTGAATCTAAATTTAGGTGATGCTTTAGAACATGGGTGCACAGCCTTTTACGGCCAAGGGCCAGATTTTATTTCTAAGACAACTTGAAGGCTGCAAACACTAATTTCTTTAATATATTTACTGTTCATGGGCCAAACTTCTATGTTGTTTTAATTTGCCCTTAGGGCCAGACAGAACATGTTAACTGGCTGGATATGGCCTGTGGACTGGGGGTTTTGCACCTCTGCTTTACAAGGATTACATTGGTTGCAGACCAAATTTTACAAAAGGCCAAAAACAAAATATGTGTGTTTCATATTGCACTGTTTTTAAAATCCATGTAAGTAAAATTTGGGTGTTATTTTTTTCATAAACATTATATGTTTTTTTTTAAAAACTGATTAAGTACTAGGGACAGCAGCATTTTATTTTGGTCTTAGGCTTTTGATTAAGAAGATGTGGTTCAAGGTCACAGAGTTCACCATTTTCTGACATAATTTAATGGTGTTATGGTCTCTGAATGATTTCAATCTTTGCCCTCTAATTACATCCTATAAGTGTTGAAATCTTTGTTATATTGTTTTATTTCTAAATGTTTTTCTTTATAGTCAGATATTTATAATAAACATGTATCTGTCCTGGTAAACCATACATATCAAAACTCCTAGATTCCATTCATGTTTTCAGTCTTAAACAGTCAGTTAACCAACCTACCCATAAACTTGGTCACATTTTAGACTGGTTTCTTTATAGACCTGATGATAATATTCTACGGTCCACCCTTGTATCCCATGAACTTGCATCATATCACCTCTGCATTATATGCCATTTCAACGTATCAGTCCCTAACCCTCCACCTCTATTTGCTACTAAGAGAAACCTCTGTATGATAAATAGAACCAAATTCATGCATGACATCCAAGAAAACAACTTTCTTACATCCAACAGCAGAACAACTTGATAACTGCCTGCGACCATTGCTTGAAAAACATGCCCCAGCCACCAAATGCAGAGTATCAATAAAAAAGTGTTCTCCATGCTATAGCAGTGTTAGGGACCAGCTTCGCACTGCTACAAGACATCGCTGAAAAGCAGAGAGGCTTTGGCTTTCCACCAGACTGACTATTCATAAACTAAACTACGAAGTCGCTAAGAAGAACGTCACAAATATAGTCCATTTAGCCAAATCATCCCACTACAGTACTAAGATCACTGAGAGTTCCAACTGCAAAGAGCTCTTTGAGATAACTAACAAACTAATGTCAAGGAACAAATGTACACCACTTCCAACGACCTTCTCTCCATTAGACCTACGAGACCAATTTGCAAATTTCTTCAATGACAAGGTTCAAACCATTAGAGATTCACTTGACAGCACAATTTCAACTGATTCGTCACCATACAGGAATGATGCAGATTTTCAGCGACAACTCTTAGGAGCATTTGAACCTGTTTCTATAGATTTAGTACGGACAATCGTGATGTAAAGTGCACCAAAGTCTTGTGAACTTGATCCAATTCCGACATCACTGCTGCTTGAGTGCGTAGAACCAATATTGCCTTTACTAACTGATGTTATTAATATCTCTCTCTCATCAGGGGAATTCCCATCATTTTTCAAAACTGCCATCGTAAAGCCACTGCTGAAGAAACCAACACTGGACCATAACGATTTAAAGAATTACCACCCAGTTTCTAATCTCCCATTCATATAAAAAATCTTAGAAAAGGTTGTTCTAACTCAACTTGTATCTCATTTGAATTCAAACAGTCTTTTTAGCAATGTACAGTCTGCATATCGCCCTTGCCACAGTACGGAAACTACTCTTCTGAAAGTATTTAGTGACATTCTCTTTGCTTTGGATAGTGGAAATATTACAGTCCTCAATCTCCTGGATTTATCTGCAGCATTTGACACAATAGACCATGATATATTACTTCACCGTCTCCAGCATGTATTTGGCATTCAGAATATAGCCTTACAGTGGTTCAAGTCCTACTTAGTCAACATGACACAAATTATATCTGCAAATGGAATATACTCCAGCCCAGTTGACGTATGTTGTGGTGTTCCACAGGGATCTGTTCTTGGACCTGTTCTCTTCATTCTGTAAACTCAGCTGCTCTCAAGTGTCATAGATCATCACCCAGTGTCGCACCAATTGTATGCTGATGACACCTAAATATACAAGTCTAGCCATCCAACTGAAGTTGATGCTACCATCCATGGAGTAGTGAAGTGCATTTCTGATGAGAAATCATGGATGACATGTAACAGGCTGCAGATGAATGATGATAAAACTGAGGCTATTCTGATCACAACACAAAGACTTTCTTATTCACATCCTTTACCTCAGACAATAAATATCAGCAACACCAACATTAAATTCTCACAGTCAGTACGGAACCTAGGCATTACTCTAGACAGTACTCTCACATTGCACCAACATGTCATGAACATATGCAAGGCTGCATATCGTGAATTGAGATGCATCAGTTCCATTCGTAAATATCTTTCAGTTGATGCCACTGAAACACTTGTGTGTTCATTAGTACTTTCAAGACTGGATTGTTGTAACTCAATTCTGTTTGGTTCATCACAATATTTACTCTAGAAACTTCAAAAAGTTCAAAACACAGCTGCACGGATCATCTTTAGAGTACCTCGATCAGAGCACACCTCACCACATGCTCTGTACCCTACACTGGCTATCAATTCGATACAGAATCAAACACAAAATTTGTTCTCTGTGCTATGTTTAAATGACAGACTCCAGTCTAACATACCTATCCATCCTCACCCATGTATATACACCAGCTAGATCCTTATGCTCTTCTTCTGATAATCGTATACTCATTGTTCCCAAGGTGAAAACATAGTCAACGTTCGTTTGCACAACAGGGCCCATCGATGCGGTATGAATTGCCCATTGAAATTAGACACAAAGACACAGTGGTCCCTTTTAAGAGTGCTCTTAAGACTCACCTGTTTCGACTGCAGGGACAAACTTAGTGACCTAATCATGTTTTGTATCTTATATGTTTTCAGCATGTTTTTATCTTTTCCAATTTCATTGTTTTTGTCATTTGTTGTTCTGTAGTGTAGTCATATCATTATTGATGGTGTAAAGCGCTTAGAGCTTCGAAAGATTAGGCGCTATACAAAGTCATCATTATTATCATTATTATTATTATTATTATTATTATTATTATTATTATTATTATTATCTCTTTTTTCTTCTTCAGGTTCAACCAGTTGTTCATAATGATCAGTTACGTTTGGTTTCTGGAAGAGCTAGGAAAGAAAATGAAAATAAGCATGCAATTCGAATTAGGTAAGGAGCATGTATTTGTATAATTGATCTGTTTCTGTTGTTTTTTTCTTCTGTCTAACATATCTTTGGCCAGAAGTTGGACATACCAGTCACCTGGCTTCCATGTGCCTGTCCACCAGTACTTCTGTCTGTTAAATCATCCACATGCTAGATTATAATCCATGTTACACTTTAATTCTGGGACTTATTTTAACCACAAACTTCAGAAATTTTAGAGACTATAAGCAGACAAATGGCAAGTTGAAGGCTGAAGAGCATGACATGCATCAAATGCAAATTAAATGAATTCCATATGTATGGTAGATGTAAATAAAATGCAAATGAAAAATAAAATCCAGATTTGGGAAAAATTGCCCATTTCAGGGTCTGTAGAAGGTCAGAGAAGCCATTTTGCTATAAAAAATATTTCCAAATAGAATCATAAATAATAACAAGACACCATTAATATCATTAAAGTTGCAATAAGCTAACTCTGGAATTTCTTTACATTTCTCATTGATGGAAAGTACTGATGTATAAGTACTGTTAAAAAGTACAGTGTACGTAGCACTGGGAACAAATACTTTGGTAAACCAATGTACTAGTAATACTGTACACCTCTACAGGAGAAATAACTAACAAATCTTAGATTGTGGAATGGGCTCTTTAATAACAGTCAAAATGCCCATTAATAACAGTCAAATGCCAGTGTATAACAGTCAAATGCCTATGTATAACAGTCAAATGCCCATTAATAACAGTCAAATGCCAATTTATAACATTCAAAATGCCCATTTAATAACAGTCAAATGCCAATGTATAACTGTCAAATGCCTATGTATAACAGTCAAATGCCGATGTATAACTGTCAAATGCTCATTTAATAACAGTCAAATGCCAATTTATTACACAACCAAATGCCAATTTATAACAGTAAAATGCCAATTAATAACACAACCAAATGACAATTTATAACAGTAAAATGCCCATTAATAATACAAATGCCAATTTATAACAGTAAAATGCCCATTATTAACACAGCCAAATGTCAATTTATAACTGTAAAATGCCCATTTAGTAACACAGTCAAAAGTCCATTAATAACACAGTCAAATACCCAATAATAACACACTCAAATGCCCATTTAATAATACAGTAAAATGCCAATCAATAACACAGTCAAATACCCATTATTAACCCTTTGAACCTGACAGGCCGGTTTACCGGCCGGTTGTAACGGTGTATATACCCGAAAGGCCGGTATACCGGACTAGCAATCTACCGTCATAGCCCGAAAGGCCGGTATACCAGCCTAGCTATCTACCATCATAACCCGAAAGGCCAGCATACCGGCCTGTATTATGTTATTTGCTAGATGGTCAGTGAAATATAGAAAAAATATGAAAAATATGAAATGTGAAGAAATTTTGAGACAGTTTGTTACATAGTCATAGTAATAAAAAGCATTTTATAAGCATGTTTGAAAAGAGACAATTTGATATTTGCTGTTATATCATAGTGGATTATCATTCTAAGGCATAATATTACTTTTATTATGCAAAATTTTACTTTTTATAAAATTGTCAAAAATTGCCGAGGAGGCTCAGGTTATTGTGCCGAAATATGGGGGAGATTATGGTTCAAAGGGTTAATACAGTCAAATGCCAATTAATAACTGTAAAATGCCCATTTAGTAACACAGTCAAAAGTCCATAAATAACACAGTCAAATGTCCATTAATAACACAGTCAAATGCCCATTAATAACACAGTCAAATGCCCAGTAATAATACAGTCAAATGCAAATTAATAACAGTCAAATACCCATTATTAACACAGTCAAATGCCCATTAATAACAGTCAAATGCCCATTAATAACACAATTAAATGCCCACTAATAATCCAGTCAAATACCCATTAATAACAGTTAATAACACAGTCAAATGCACACTAATTATACAGTAAAATGCCTGTTAATAACACAGTAAAATGTCCATTAATAACATACATGTAGTCAGATGCCTATTTAATAACACAATCAAATGCCCAAATCCAGGATCTAGGTGCTCACTATATCTCGACAGCTTCTTGACCTGCTGAGATAAAAATGATGAGTACTACTGAACATTAAGTACAGGTAAAATTAAATACAGGTAAGATTAAGTACAGGTAAGATTAAATACAGATAATTCATAATGAACCAAACCTCACCTTGAGAGATATCATGTTGTGACAGATGTTATTCTAAGGATATTTATACTTTGATCATTTATTTTATATACTTGGTAAAAAAAAATTTTCTTCATTTTACTGTTTATCTTGTTGAACAACATGGATATTCAAAACGTTTTATCATTCTAAAGTGCTTTTCCAATATATACCTTCACATTTTATTAACTTAACTTTTTATTGGCATTGTATAGTCAGGATTGTGCTGATGTGCTGTTAATCTGTATGCATACAGGACAGCTGAAATCGGGATGTCCATGAAGGGCACTCTGATTTAATCTGTTTGCATTTACAATTCCATTTTCTGTAGTTAGGAGTCGGTAATAATTATTCTCCATGATAAATTAACTTAATGATTATAATTGGGTAAAACAGCTATAATAAAAATTTCATCGAGGTACACCAAATTAATACCTGAAATCAGTGGTGGCTGACACTTGACATTTAGGTTGCTATGGGTCTCCTGCATGATTTAATAGACCCTGTACTGTATGCCATATTGAACTTTTGACATCGTTTTAAATACTATATGCAATGTGCAGGTTTAGACATTGTTTTATATACTGTTTGCAATGTACAGGTTTTGACAGTGTTTTAAATAAATATTTCTGCATCGGTAGTTGGAAGTAAATATGTTTCTTCATTGCATGTTTTAATCCAACCCTGAGCAACCAAAAAGCAGTAAGGGAAGTGAATACACTTCTTCACTGCATGTTTTAATCCAACCCCCAGCAAACAAGAAGCAGTAAGGGAAGTGAATATGCTTCTTCACTGCATGTTTTAATCCAACTCCCAGCAACCAAAAAGCAGTAATGGAAGTGAGTATGGTTTTTCATTGTGTGTTTTAATCCAACCCCCAGCAACCAAAAAGCAGTAAGGGAAGTGAATATGCTTCTTCACTGCATGCTTTTTTTTTCTTGTACCCCATGCCATGTATTCATCATAACTGACCATTTTGTTTTGTTTGGTTTTCAGGGCCTATGCCAATGGAGATGACTTGACATCGGGGTGTACAGTTTGTATTGATCGCAAATTACACGATATGGACATGATAAAGGATATATTGGCCATGAAGCTTAACATACGAGCAGAAAGGTAACATACTCAACTTGTATTATGCACACACCATGAATTCATGATTTTGTTCTATATGGATATAGAATTTTAGAATCCATGGGTCTGGCTTGCGACTTAAAGTAATTACTTCCCATTATGTTCTATTAAGGTAGTGTAAGATACACAAAATAATAGTCTAAGCCATGGTTCTTTGGCACAAAAAGTGAAAATAAAATGTACGGTTTGGTATTCTTTCTGATTTAGGACACTGTTTGGGTTCAGTCTTTGAGAAAGTTCCAGATGACGCATTATTAAATATTCTTATCCCTTTTGCTTGCAAACAGAAAACAGAGCTGTTACGGAATAGTCTGCTGGCAGATTTGAGTCCGTGTTGTTATTTTCTGATTGGTTGAATTGAGTTGTATGTACCATGATTGGTTGAATTGAGTTGTATGTACTCTAATTGGTTGAATTGAGTTTTATGTACTGTGATTGATTGAATTGATTTGTATATATCCAGATTGGTTGAATTGAGTTGTATGTACCCTGATTGGTTCAATTTAGTTGTATGTATCCTGATTGGTTCAATTTAGTTGTATGTACCCTGATTGGTTGAATTGAGTTGTATATATCATGATTGGTTCAATTGTGAGTTGTATGTACCCTGATTGGTTAAATTGAGTTGTCTGTTCCATGATTAGTTGAATTGAGTTGTATTTACCCTGATTGGTTGAATTGAGTTGTATGTACCCTGATTGGTTGAATTGAGTTGCATGTACCCTGATTGGTTGAATTGAGTTGTATGTACCCTGATTGGTTGAAATGAGTTGTTTGTAGCCTTATTGGTTGAATTGAGTTTTATGTACTCTGATTGGTTGAATTTAGTTTTATGTACCCTGATTGGTTGAATTGAGTATTTTGTACCCAGATTGGTTGAATTGAGTTGTATGTACCCTGATTGGATGAATTGAATTGTATGTACCTGATTGGTTGAACTGAGTAGTTTGTAGCCTGATTGGTTGAATTGAGTTGCATGTACTGTATTTTCCGGCCTATAAGTCGAGACTTTTTGACTTGAAAATTCGGTCTTCGTCTTATACTCCGAATCGACTTCTATATGGATTTTGTCATTGAAATTGCATCGACTTATATATGGATTACAGTATCCGGTATGCTATTGATATTGCTCTATAATCGGCATAATCGAAAACAGGTCACATAGAAGTACAAATTCATGTTAAATTACTATGTCAATAAATTGTCATAAAATAATATGACTGCATTTATATTTGTAAGTTTTGTCATTATTTATTTTGCATTCTGCATGTTTTTTCTTATTTCTCAAACATAAAATAAAAGAAAACAATTACCGGTAAAAACTTTACAGGGCCGCATAGCACACTTACGGTCTATAATCTATAGTGTACTGTACTAATTCAAAGCATATTGTTTGTTCCTAAAAAAAAAAAAGATATGAAATAACTGATCCATTAATATTTGATTTTCCAGTATAATGTTGGACACACGTGAGCAATTACCGGCATAGCTTTTTTTTATTGATCCAATTGATCCTACAAAGGGATGTAATCCATAGTAACTCGAGCGTTCTATGATTATTTATAAAATAATGTAGATCATGCATTCTACTGAATCCCCCAAATCACATGTTTCTAATTGTATTTGACAAAGTTTCTCAAATAAATTACCGTAGGTTTAAACTACACTAAAATCAGATATATAGATGGACTACCAGTACTAATAGATCATCAGTGATCCATGATTTTTAGTTTCGCAATTCAGTTTAAAGCAAATTGTAATGTCAACACTTCACCTATATTCATTCTTAACCAGCTGACGTTTCGGTGTCTCTCTTTGATTATACCGGTTGTTGATAAATTTGTATTTGGTTTCCAACAACAATCAAAGCCAGTTGCCGCAATTGTTTCGACCTTGATATTGGCTTTAGCTACCGATACTAGTTACCATATTGCCGGTACCCCATTGTTCTTTATCATTAATCCGCATCAATTACGCTACTCGTGTTTAATATCAATGGGATTAAGTACAACAATAAATGATGCCCACTTCCTTCTCTAGATCTAAATACATGTAATGAATTTAGCCATGGGCATTGTTTTCATTGCTTTAGTACAGGTTAAAATAAACCAGTTCTGTCTGCTGTATTTATTAGAGTACATCAAAAGAACATGACGCAATAGCTGGGCTAGCTGGGCGGCAAGTTCAAAGGACTTTGACTAGCAGCTTGGGTGGGAAAAAGTGCTGAAATTTACAATGACTGAATTCAGAGACAAAGATCCTGAGACGTACATGTAGTTATTATAAGACTACACTTTAACTTCCATTATTTAATATACGAACAAGAACTATTTCATCATTCGTTACGTACACCCGTTACGTAATTTTTTTTATTTTCTTTTCATTGAATTCAGTCAAATAATGATCTGTGACAAAATTATTTAATATTTTACATCCGTGTGTGGATATTTTCGATGGAAATATTTGTATTATGGATTCAATGTATGTTACAAGATTCGCTGGTGAGTACACGGTGTTGATACTCTTTTCATGCAATAGATTATACATGCATATATAAATTAGACACGTGTATGTACCAATGCATGGTTCTGAATAAAGTACCGTAATTGTATTTGACAAAGTTTCTCAGATAAATTACCGTAGGTTTAAAGTTTCAACTGGAAGGAATGATCATAGCTCTTGTTGCAATGGATATTGCCGGTAATATGGAATATCATACGACGATACCATCAATATTCATGCAACCGGAAGTTACTACCGGTAGTATAAAATACAAAGCCAAGTTATTGACCTGGCCTCGTCTTATACTCCGAATCGACTTATATATGGACGAAGGATGGAAAATTTACAAAATTGGTCAATTCGACTTATACTCCGCATCGACCTATAGGCCGGAAAATACGGTACCCCGATTGGTTCAATTTAGTTGTATGTGTATGTACCCTGATTGGTTGAATTGAGTTGTATGTACCCTGATTGGATGAATTGAGTTGTATGTACCCTGATTGGTTGGCACATATTACAGTAGATTTCGATCTTTTCTGTTTGCCTTTGTGCACCAGTTTATTGAAGGAAAAATGTTAGTTCACTGGAAACATCATTATTTTGTTTTAATAAAGGAAAAATGTTAGTTCACTGGAAACATCAGTATTTTGTTTTAATAAAGGAAAAATATTAGTTCACTGGAAACATCAGTATTTTGTTTTAATAAAGGAAAAATGTTAGTTCACTGGAAACATCAGTATTTTGTTTTAATAAAGGAAAAATGTTAGTTCACTGGAAACATCAGTATTTTGTTTTAATAAAGGAAAAATGTTAGTTCACTGGAAACATCAGTATTTTGTTTTAATAAAGGAAAAATGTTAGTTCACTGGAAACATCAGTATTTTGTTTTAATAAAGGAAAAATGTTAGTTCACTGGAAACATCAGTATTTTGTTTTAATAAAGGTTAGCTAACTACTAATGAGCAGGAATGTTTATTAGTAATGGTTTAAAGCTATATAAACATTACTGATTTATGCCGAATGGTTTTATGATGTCTATAAAATATTGTTAAAGTAGTTGTTTTTTGTGTTTTGTTTTGTTTCTGAGATTTTGATGGGGGTTGATATGTTTTGCTTGACAAGATATAAAGCATAGGATGTATTTTGGTATTCAGTTACATTAAAGTCGCTTTTTAGTTCATAGTAAAATATCTTGTTTATGTCTTATTAAAAATATGAAAACAATTTCCCTTATCTGAAGTTGTCTATATAACCCTATTATTTTTTTGCCAGTTTTGAAATTGACCATTATACAGTTCATAGTTGTTAAACTAATAGTTATTTCATGATTTCTGACATAGACCTTTAAGTTGTTAAACTGTTTTGTTTGACATTCAGGATTTTTAAGCTTGATGGAACAGAAATCCTTGACTCGGCAGGTTTTGAGCCAGACATGAGGGTAGTCTGTGTTCCAAGGTATGAAGAATATCGTGGAGAAAAATTCAACAGATTCTATGGAGAAATTCGACCAAACCTGACCACGTCACCCAGGCCAACATTCCCAGCAAAGTAAGTATTTAAAGTCTGCATCTAAAAAAAAATATACAGCCAGAAATGGATCTCAGCAGATATAACCTTCAAAATAATCCAAATCCAAGAAAGGATTTAGTATATATTGCCTTCAAAATAATCCACAGCCAAAAGAGGATTGAGTAAAATTTGCATCAAAATAATTTACAGCCAGTACAAAAAATTAAGTTATTACCTTATAAAAAAAGTCAACAGCCTTGAAAATATGTCTTGCAAACATTACCTTAAAAATAATCTACAGCAGAAAATATTTTTGGCAAACTGTGTTTATTGTTACACAAATATATGGCGTTCATTCACTTTTGCTACTTTTAACTGATGCTTATTATGCCATTTAGATGTACAGATTCTACCCATGCTGATGTGCTTATTCACTTACTAAAGGATTTTTGAAGGTTCTCACATTTATAGTGTCACATGTTTTTGACATACTACATGCTCATGAGCATTAGAGCTCTTTTAAAACTATTAACTTTTGAGAATGCAGTAGTTCACATTTAGTATTCATCTAATGCATCATACTATGTTAACATCTTCCATGGATCAGAAGTATTATTTACATTGACTCATTATGGATCAGAAGTATTATTTACATTGACTCATTATGGATCAGAAGTATTATTTTCATTGACTCATTGTGGATCAGAAAAGTATTATTTCCATTGACTCATAGATCAAAAGTACATTATTTCCATTGACTCTTTCTAGATTAAAAGTGCATATGTAATTTACTCATTATATATCAAAAGTACTTTATTTACATTGACTCATTATAGATCAAAAGTGCATAATTTCCATTTACTCCTTATTGATTAAAAGTGCATTTTTTACATTGACTCATTATAGATCAAAAGTGCATTATTTACATTGACTCATTATAGATCAAAAGTGTATATTTACATTGACTCAATATAGATCAAAAGTGCATATTTACATTGACTCATTATAGATCAAGAGTCCATCATTTCCATTTATTCCTTATTGATTAAAAGTGTATTATTTACATTGATTCATTATACATGTATATCAAAAGTGCATATTTACATTGACTCATTATAGATCAAAAGTGCATTATTTACATTGACTCATTATATATCAAAAGTGCATATTTACATTGACTCATCATAGATAAAAAGTGCATCATTTCCATTTACTCCTTATGATTAAAAGTGCATTATTTACATTGACTCATTATAGATCAAAAGTGCATAATTTACATTGACGCATTATAGATCAAAAGTGCATATTTACATTGACTCATTATAGATCAAAAGTGCATATTTACATTGACTAATTATAGATCAAAAGTGCATTATTTACATTGACTCATTATAGATCAAAAGTGCATTATTTACATTGACTCATTATATATCAAAAGTACATATTTACATTGACTCATTATAGATAAAAAGTGCATCATTTCCATTTACTCCTTATTGATTAAAAGTGCATTATTTACATTGACTCATTATATATCAAAAGTGCATATTTACATTGACTCATTATAGATCAAAAGTGCATATTTACATTGACTCATAGATCAAAAGTGCATATTTATATTGACTCAGTATAGATCAAAAGTGCATATTTACATTGACTCATTATAGATCAAAAGTGCATTATTTACATTGACTCATTATATATCAAAAGTGCATATTTACATTGACTCATTATAGATCAAAAGTGCATCATTTCCATTTACTCCTTATTGATTAAAAGTGCATATTTACATTGACTCATTATAGATCAAAAGTGCATCATTTCCATTTACTCCTTATTGATTAAAAGTGCATTATTTACATTGAATTATTATAGAGCAGAAGTATTAGTTTCATTCACTCATTATAGATCAGAAGTGCATTATTTACATTCACTCATTATAGATGAAATTTTTTTTACATTGACTCATTATAGCTAAAAAGTATATTTTTTCCATTTACTCATTGTAGATCAGAAGTGTTCTTTCCATTGACTCATTATTGATTGAAAGTATTATTTCCAATAAATTTTTTTATATATCAGAAATGTATTATTTCAATTTACTCATTATAGATCAAAAATATTCTTTCCATTGACTCCTATAAATCAGAATTTTCATTGACTCATGTAAATCAGAAGTGTTTTATTTCCATTGACTCATTATAGATGAAAGTATTTTTTCCATTGACTCCTTATAGATCAAAAGTGCAAAGTATTATTTCCATTGACTTGTTATAGATCAGAAATGCATTATTTCTATTGACTTATTATAAATCAGAAGTGTATTATTTCCAATGACTCTTTATAGATCAGAAGTTTATTATTTTCATTGACTCATTGTAGATCAGACATATATTTTTTTCATTTACTCATTTTAGATTCAAATCATTTCCATTCAAAGGCTGTATACACAGGCCCAGGAAATAATTTTAATTGGTGCTCATTCTTCATAAGACATAAGACTACTATTACTACAATTTTGTTTTGTTAATTTGGGAAGTATACTCACATTCCTAACTCCAAACCCATTCATCAACATGAATAAGTGAGTGGATTAGAATGAGTAAATAAATGAATTCTTTGGACTGTTAGTCCAGATACTGCCTGTGAAAAAAGACAGCATGGTCATTAATTGGTTCAGATACTGCCTGTGAAAAAGACAGCATGGTCATTAATTGGTTCAGATACTCCCTGTGTAAAAGACAGCATGGTCATTAACTGGTCCAGATACTCCCTGTGAAAAAGACAGCATGGTCATTAATCGGTTTAGATACTCCCTGTGAAAAAAATCAGAATGGGTCATTAATTGGTTTAGATACTCCCTGTGTAAAAAGACAGAGTGGTCATTAACTGGTCCAGATACTCCCTGTGAAAAAGACAGCATGGTCATTAATCGGTTTAGATACTCCCTGTGGAAAAAGACAGCATGGTCATTAATTGGTTCAGATACTCCCTGTGAAAAAGACAGCATGGCCATTAATTGTTCCAGATACTCGCTGTGAAAAAGTCAGAATGGGTCATTAATTGGTTCAGATGCTCCCTGTAGAAAAAAGACAACATGGTCATTAATTGGTCCAGATACTCCCTGTGAAAAAGACAGCATGGCCATTAATTGTTCCAGATACTCGCTGTGAAAAAGTCAGAATGGGTCATTAATTGGTTCAGATACTCCCTGTGAAAAAGACAGCATGGTCATTAACTGGTCCAGATACTCCCTGTGAAAAAGACAGCATGGTCATTAATTGGTTCAGATACTCCCTGTGAAAAAGACAGCATTGCCATTAATTGTTCCAGATACTCGCTGTGAAAAAGTCAGAATGGGTCATTAATTGGTTCAGATGCTCCCTGTAGAAAAAAGACAACATGGTCATTAATTGGTCCAGATACTCCCTGTGGAAAAAGACAGCATGGTCATTAATTGGCATTTTGGTTTAAAATATATATCTTGCTTCACATATCATCTTACCATAAATCACTGGAGCTTGAAATATGGCTATTTATAGATTTGGTTTTCTGAAGTTGTATAGCTTAATGGTCAGTGTCCTAACACATTAATTTGTTATCATTTGATGTATCCTCAAAATATGTTATTTAGAGATCAATTCCAACCATTTCTTTTGGCCGCCATTTTCATTTAGAAATATAATAAAACATTATTTCTTTTTTGTTTACCCAATTTATAAATTCAGCAAGAAATCATCTCTTTTCATACAGATAGATGGGCTTTACAATAAACTTTAGGGAAAATGTTTTTCTCTGATGCAGTCTTTAATTTTTGTTTAAAATGCTAATGTGTACAGCTAAAATGCTAATATGTACAGCTAAAATGCTAATATGTACAGCTAAAATGGGCAAGCAGTTGATGGGAGGGAGGAGAGTGAAAGTGCTATAATGCTTTAGCAACAACAGCATTTCAGCAATTTAGCCATATAGAAGCAGTAAACTTTAAAATTGAAAAAGTGTTGTTCCAGATCTGCTATTGCATAATACATTGACAGATCAGGGTGTATGCTGTTCAGGAATGATAATTATAAATATACTGACAGATCAGGGTATATACTATTCAGATGGTAATGCACTAACAGATCAAGGTATATGCTTTTCAATAATAATAATAATAATAATAATAATAATAATAATAATAAACTAACAGATGAGGGTACATGATGTGCAAAACAATGATAATTATACTTACTGACAGATCAATGTATATGCTATTCAAAAATGTTAATACACAGACATCAAGGCATATGCTGTTAAAAATATTAATGATACACTGACAGATCAGTGTAATTGCTGTTCGAAAATCATAATACAATAACAGATCAGGGTATATGCTGCTAGAATGGTAATACACTGAGAAATACGGTATAAGCTGCTAAAAATGTTAATAATAAATACACTAACAGATCAAGGTATATGCTGCTAAAAATGTTAATAATACACTGACTGATCAAGGTATATGCTGCTAAAAATGTTAATAATACACTGATGGATCAAGGTATATGATGCTAAAACTGTTAATGTGCTGACAGATCAAGGTATATGCTGCTAAAACTTTTAATAATGTGCTGACAGATCAATGTATATGCTTCTAAAAATGCTAATAATACACTGACAGATCAAGGTATATGCTGCTAAAAATGTTAATAATACACTGATGGACCAAGGTATATGCTGCTAAAACTGTTAATAATGTGTTGACAGATCCAGGTATATGCTGCTAAACTGTTAATAATAAATACACTAACAGATCAGGGTATATGCTGCTAAAACTGTTAATAATACACTGACAGATCAAGGTATATGCTACAAAAACTGTTAATGTGCCAACAGATCAAGGTATATGCTGCTAAAATGTTAATAATGCACCGACAGATCAAGGTATATGCTGCTAAAAATGTTAATAATACACTGACAGATCAAGGTATATGGTGCTAAAACTTAACAATGCACTGACAGATCAGGGAATTTGCTGTTCACAATTGTTAACAATGCACTGACAGATCAGGATATTCACCATTCACAATTGTTAACAATGCACTGACAGATCAGGGTATTCGCTGTTCAAAAATATTAACACAACACTGACAGATCAGGGTATATGCTCTTCAGATGGTAATAATAATGTAGTGGACGTTGTTGAAAGAGCAGTTTAAATCACAAAAGAAAGATAAAGTCCAGTTTGAGAAGATTGTAAAGTTTGTCTACCAACTTGCTTAATTTTTCTCTACCTGTTCATAAAATAGAAAAGAGAAGGAAAAACAGGAAAAGTCCAGTCTTCCTCAGAAGTAAGTAGTCCTGTTTATTGCTTTAAAAGCTGCTGCCTGACTTGGGAAAGTGGAAAATTTTATAAGATCTGAACATTTTCTGTACCAATACATGATCTACTAATTTTCATGAATGGCCCTTACATCATTGTGGTAATTTTGGTCTCTGTAAGGTCTGAACATATTAGCACCGACTATTATTTATTAACTCCTGTCTTTTCCTCAAAATAACAACCTATTTGTAATCTTTTACTTTTTTCAGCTGTAATAATTGTAGTTACTTTTTTCTACCTGGAATAAATGTGTTTACCTTTTCTACCTGCAACAATTGTAGCTACCTTTTCGGCCTGTGATAATTGTAAATTTATTGAAAATCTATTAAAACTGAGTATATGACACGTAATCCAAAGGTTATGGGTTTGATAACGCTCATGCCAGCCTTGATCTGCTGCCTGTTAGCCCATGGGTAATACAATTAGACCCTATTCTCTTTGATATGGCCAGTAATGTACTTTTAAACTGCTGTTAAAGACCAACCAACCAGCCAGCCAATTAACATTATAATCTACATCCACTCCAAGCCCACCTCATTCCATCATCATTCCATCATATTCAAACAGGTTCTTATTGGTTGGCTATGCTCATTATTTCATGCCCAATTTTTAGAAAAAGTAAAATGTGCAATTTTGTATCAGAATATTTTTGGCAAACAGTTGTTAAATGGTTCAGTAATTGTCAAATTTTTAAAGTTTAACCTTTTGATGCACGTCATTATTTTATTTCTGCTTTGGGTTTAGTTGGTAATGTTTATTATGATATATAAGCTGATTGTCTGCATTTGTTTTTTGCTTTTCATGTCAGCTTTCATTTTATTTCAGTTATATAGTTATAATAGGTTGCTTTTCTTTAGCGAACAAACACTGTTTCTGCTTAATTTCATTTAAAAATGCTTTTATTTATACCATTTTGTATCAACATACTAACTAATTCCTGATTACACAATGACTAAGAATTTTCCATGTTTTTATTTACCTTGGTTCTACTGGTCCATTCAACAGAAAAGCTTATGGGATGGTTTGTTGTCTGTCATACATCAATCAATTGGATGTCATCCAATGTCCATCTTTCAATTAGCAAAGGTTTCTTATCACTACTTTTTCCTTGGCTATTTAGAAGATTTCCTTGACACTATACACATTCATATTATGGTCTGGTTCCATCTTGACACTATACGCATTCATATTATGGTCTGGTTCCATCTTGACACTATACGCATTCATATTATGGTCTGGTTCCATCTTGATACTATACGCATTCATATTATGGTCTGGTTCCATCTTAACACTATACGCATTCATATTATGGTCTGGTTCCATCTTGACACTTTACGCATTCATATTATGGTCTGGTTCCATCTTGACACTATACGCTTTCATATTATGGTCTGGTTCCATCTTGACACTATACGCATTTATATTATGGTCTGGTTCCATCTTGCAAATCTTGTACTGCTACTCCAGAAAATATAGTTATGTGTTCATAATTTGATGGCTATTTGTCTTCATGGGGTGTCTGTGTTCCTAACCCTATGTCAATGTCATCATGGGATTTCTGTATTCCTAACCAAATGGCTATATCGTCAAGGGGTTTCTGTGTTCCTAACCTGATGGCTATATTATCATGCGGTTTCTGTGTTCCTAACCCGATGGCTATGTTATCATGCGGTTTCTGTGTTCCTAACCCGATGGCTATGTTATCATGCGGTTTCTGTGTTCCTAACCCTATAATAATGTCATCATGGGGTTTCTGTGTTCCTAACCCGATGGCTATAATATCATGCGGTTTCTGTGTTCCTAACCCTATGGTAATGTCATCATGGGATTTCTGTATTCCTAACCCAGTGGCTATAATATCATGCAGTTTTTGTGTTCCTAATCTGATGGCTATATTATCATGGGGTTTCTGTATTCCTAACCCAATGGCTATGTCATCATGGGGTTTCTGTGTTCCTAACCCGATGGCAATAATATCATGCGGTTTCTGTGTTCCTAACCCGATGGCTGTGTCATCATGGGGTTTCTGTGTTCCTAACAAGATGGCTATGTCATCATGGGGTTTCTGTGTTCCTAACCCGATGGCTATATTATCAAGGGATTTCTGTGTTCCTAACCCAATGGCTATTTTATCATGCGGTTTCTGTGTTCCTAACCCGATGACTATAATATCTTGGGGTTTCTGTGTTCCTAACCCGATGGCTATGCCATCATGGGGTTTCCAGCATTTGACTTCTTATGATACCGAGGTGATCCTAATGAATCAGTTGTACATTTAATACGACTGTTATAATTACTGATGGATGATCATTATGATGTAGAATTTTTGCAGTAAGACTTCTAATGATGTCTGCTTTCTTGTAAATTAAAATAACGCCAAGCAGAAATCCAGTATGTATATGACAGCAACTAATTAAAAAGTCTTCTTGTTGTGGAGGAAAATCAGAGATGAGTTGAAGACTCAATGGTTAAAGGGAGGAAACGGTCTTAATCTTGAATTATTGTAAAGTCTTTTCATCCAGTTGAGTGCTGTCCCCTTTGTGTCAGAATGGAATTGTTCCTCATTCTTGTGTTCCTAGATAGAACTTATGCACTTTGGGATTAATAGACAGTTTTTCTGTTTTGGAAGTATTGATTTCATGTAAGAAACATGGAAACATATTAAGTATTGATTTCATGTAAGAAATATGGAAACATATTAAGTATTGATTTCATGTAAGAAACATGGAAACATATTAAGTATTTATTTCATGTAAGAAACATGGAAACATTAAGTATTGATTTCATGTAAGAAACATGGAAACATATTAAGTATTGATTTCATGTAAGAAACATGGAAACATATTAAGTATTGATTTCATGTAAGAAATATGGGAACATATTAAGTATTGATTTCATTTAAGAAACATGGAAACATATTAAGTATTGATTTCATGTAAGAAACATGGAAACATTAAGTATTGATTTCATGTAAGAAATATGGAAACATATTAAGTATTGATTTCATGTAAGAAATATGGAAACATATTAAGTATTGATTTCATGTAAGAAATATGGAAACATATTAGGTATGCACCAGCTAGAAACTTAAATATATTTAAAAATCACCGAAATTAAAATATATTAACCTAATTTAAACTTAAAAATCACCGAAATTAAAATATATTAACTAAATTTAAACTTAAAAATCACTGAAATTAAAATATATTAACTATATTTAAACTTAAAAATCACCAAAATTAATGGAATCGCCATCTTTTACACTAAGACCAATGAAAAAAAACAGTTCTCACATCTGTATGAATATCAGTGTTTAAATTAATCAGAGAATAAAATATCTAGAACTTTGCAAATAAATAATGAGGAAAGTCTGCTTAATGTATAGCAATAAATGAGTGATATGTTCAGTAAACATAGCTATATAAAATATACCAAGTAGCAATTGTTTTTACCATTTCATGTTAGACATAGCTATATAAATTATACCAAGTAGCAATTGCTATTACCATTTCATGTTAGACATAGCTATATAAATTATACCAAGTAGCAATTGCTATTACCATTTCATGTTAGACATAGCTATATAAATTATACCAAGTAGCAGTTGCTATTACCATTTCATGTTAAACATAGCTATATAAAATATACCAAGTAGCAATTGTTTGTACCATTTCATGTTAGACATAGCTATATAAATTATACCAAGTAGCAATTACTATTACCATTTCATGTTAGACATAGCTATATAAATTATACCAAGTAGCAATTGCTATTACCATTTCATGTTAGACATAGCTATATAAATTATACCAAGTAGCAATTGCTATTACCATTTCATGTTAGACATAGCTATATAAAATATACCAAGTAACAATTGCTATTACCATTTCATGTTAGACATAGCAATATAAAATATACCAAGTAGCAGTTGCTATTACCATTTCATGTTAAACATAGCTATATAAAATATACCAAAGTAACAATTGCTATGACCATTTTGTGTTAGGCATAGCAATATAAAATATACCAAAGTAACAATTGCTATGACCATTTTGTGTTAGGCATAGCTATATAAAATATACCAAAGTAACAATTGCTATGACCATTTTGTATTAGGCATAGCTATATAAAATATACCAAAGTAACAATTGCTATGACCATTTTGTGTTAGGCATAGCTAGTTTGTACTAAGATAATGTAGTGACAGAAAAGCATGACCAGAAAATGATTGATATGTGGTTAGTTTGTGTTAGGGATAGTATCAACACAGAAAATATAGTAGTCATTGATGTGGGTGCTTTGTGTTAGGGATAGTAATGGCACAAAAACATACCTGTAGTTGACATGGCCAGTGTATGGGCTTAGTAGAAGTACTTATTGACATGGCTAGCTTGTGCTATAGTAGTGGTACATAAACATTGTAAGGACATTTACCTATGATGGGTGTCTTACTCCATTTTATAGTTATTGATATGATTTTGTTTTCAGCTATTATCTTCAATTATTAACTTGTCCGCAATTATTATCTTGTCCTTAATCAGCCATGCTTGTTATTGGGATTCTTTGAAAAGGTGATGGCATCTTTGTTCTGAATTTAGTCTGGTTATTCAGGTAAATCATTCAAATTTTAATGGCTGTCTTGAATTACAATTTTATTACTTTCATGTGGCAGTAATAGCTTGTCAGGCATCACTCAAATGTGTAATGGATCCTCTAACAGATATTTATCTTTTTTTATTGAATCATTCACATGTAAAGGGGTGAAATTAAAAACTCTTTGATATAATCTAATCCAAATAAATAAATCTTAATAACAATACATAGATTTTATTTTCATATTTTTACTAGTCCACTTTTATAAACTATGGCATGCTTGATAAAATCTTTGATTGGCCATAATGACTTTATTTACATTCGAACCCACATGCTAACTGCATAACTACAAGCCCGAGATCATACAATCCAGGAGATGGTATCAGGCAATCACACATTACTTGTTTTTAAAGGTCTTTTCTGATTGGCTGATAACTTAAGTTTAAAGTTTTGTGATCACCAGTCAGAGACTGGAAATAAGGAAACTTCTAAGCTTGTTTTTAAGCTGGAGATTTTGTGTCAGCCACTCAAACCACTTTTCTTTTGTACCACCACTTTTGATTGGCTAACAAGAAAAAAAAATCCAATTTTGAGATTGTTGATCACAAGGTCAGATCCATGCTATGTCTGGTCAGGGTCTGCCCTGTACACTATATCAGTGCATATTAACTCTATAGACCCAAATCTGCCAACACATTATATAATAGCAAGTCAATGTCTATGTTGTTTACTCTTGGATACTTGTTCTAAACTGGTCAGTCCTACGTGTTGGTTTAACACTAGTGAACATGAACACATTACCAAACCATCAATTAATATTTAAATAAAATATTAAAAAAATAAAAACATTAAAAATTGGATATCAGAGTTATAATCACTATTGGATATGAATGTGTAATGTATCATGAAATGTCCCTATAGAATGTGTAATGTATCATAAAATGTAGTCCATATGGAATGAATTTTGTATAATGTATCACAAAATATCCCTATTGAATGTTTTGTGTAATGTATCACGAAATATCCCTATTGAATGTTTTGTATAATGTATCATGAAATGTCCCTATAGAATGTCTGATTTATTATAAAATGTAGTCCATATGGAATAAATTTTGTATAATGTATCACGAACTATCCCTATTGAATGTTTTGTGTAATGTATCATGAAATGTCTCTATTGAATGTAATGTGTATCACAATATGTAGTCCAGTATGTAGTCTTAAATGTTTTGTATAATGTATCATGAAATGTAGTCCTAACTGTGGTTTTCAAAATTGATGAACAAATTACAAGGATAGGAACATTTATTATAAGCAAAAAGTTTGGCAGTGTGCTATTTGTGTAGTGTGCTATTTGTGTAGATAGTGTGATTTTTGTGTAGAGCATGTGGTGTTTGTGTAGATATTGTGCTATTTGTGTAGAGAACATGCTGTTTGTGTAGCTTGTGTGCTGTTTGTAAAGACAGTATGATTTTTGTGTTGTGTGTGTGCTGTTTGTAAAGACAGTATGCTTTTTGTTTTGTGTGTGTGCAGTTTGTGTGTACATTGCTATTTATGTTGGGATATATGTGTAGTGGTAGCTTCCAAAAAATAAACAATGTTAAGGGCAACTTTTACAAGATGACAACATGACATGCAGAGATGAAGAAATGCACTCATGTTTTTATGAGAGTTTTGACCAAGACAGGTTATATGAGCTTATTAACTATATTATCTTCGTTTATTGCTTCCCTCTTTATTGGTGTGGCTGCCATGTTGGGTCATCAAAAACAATACAGCACCATATATGTTACACAATTATGGTACAATAAAACTTGTATTGAAAACACACTGCTGTGAGAGAGACCACCTGTCTTGAGAGACCAAAATCTGAGTCAGCAGATTAATTTTTATACACTATGATCACCTGTCATGAGGCACCACCTGTCTTGGTAGGACATAATTGGTAGAAGGTGTGGACTTTCAAGACAGGTTGTACTGTATTTTAAGGTTTGTATTGTGACTATAACAAGTGAACTAGATTTTGTACTGTATGTCTTTATGTTTTTCTAAAGAATGTCCCTTCAGGTTGACTGTGTGTAGAATGGTTTGAAACTTGAAATTGATTTAAAGAAAGTAAATTGAAGAGGAAATTTTGAAGATACTAGATAATAAGCGATTGTTAATTTAGTTAGTTAAATTTAAAATATAGCTATCATTTTTATACTGGGCTGAATTTGACTTAATGAAATATTTGAAGACCTTTCAGCTGTAACACACACACACACACACACACACACACACACACACACATATTTATTGTAATTATGAGTTGGTTATAAGTTGTCTGACATTAATTGATTGAGAAAATATGTATACACTACAGTTGAATGTTTATTATTGCCAAGAAAAGTGCTGAAATAGTATCAGTTTTCTATGTAAATCTCTGTTACTCTGTTTTAGCCTATTGTTCTATTTATAAATTTTAAATCCTTAATCATTATGTGTTAGAAATGTTTTTCACGCATGGTCTAACCTGTTGTTTTTCGTACTGTCTGTGGGAGCAAATATGACTTATTTCAAAATAGATCAGTGATTATAATCAGTTTGGTTATGGCTGAATGGCATCTATTTAGTTTGCTACCATTCAACTACTCAATAATTCTGCCTAATTCTCCTAGGGTTTCTAAAGTTTGGACAATTTCCAAAAATTGATTTCCTTGTGGTGCCAAATGTCAAATAGATGTCAGTCCAAAAAATGTTGCAAATTATACATGTCATTATGAGATCAGGCAATATTTGCTTACATGTCACTATGCTAGATTATTTACACACAGTTGCAGTACCATGTTGCCACAATGTTACAGCAAACAGGAGAGATATTATCAAACATTGCAGATATAATAGTAACTTTTATCATTAAAAGTCTGAAATTGGCATGCGTAGTTAAGATAATTGGGTAACTAGATGTGAATAATAAGGATAAATAGCTATATAGATGGGAATATTTAAGGTAAATATCTATATAGATGGGAATATTTAAGGTAAATATCTATATAGATGGGAATATTTAAGGTAAATAGCTATATAGATGGGAATATTTAAGGTAAATAGCTATATAGATGTGATTAATTAGAGCTTAATTTACTGGTGTATGGTTTCATCTTCTTGAAAGCAAATTTGAAACATTTGAATCCAAAAAGTGGCATTTATAATCCTTGTCTATATGAACTGAAATTGTGAGAAACTCATTATTTACTAGTAATGAGTGATTAAAAGATTACCGTATAGTGCAAAATGAGTGTTGTTTGGCAGGTTACACTGCCATGTTTATTTCAAGTATAAATGGTTTAAAGTATCTAGGGGCACACAGTAAACCAGTTCTTGGTTCTGTAGACACTGCATGCCAGAACAAGTCAGGGGTGAAAGATAATAAAGGAGCATTTCCATTTGAAAGCAGGTACAGTATAATACAAACCTAATCCACCACCACCCCACCCATAAAATGTAAATGTTAAACATTTTTACCGTTACTATAGGAATATGGTCCACAACGTATATACATATAAGACTGTGGTCTTTGACATGAACTGTCTTATCATCCTATGACATGAAAACAGAAATTACTGTGGTCCATAAAATTTGTATACAAAGGTCTGTGCTTCATATCATGTACACACTGTGGTCAATTATATGTACACACAAAGGACTGTCATCCATGACATGTATAAATCCAAAACTGGTCAGTGACATGCATTCACATAGGTCTATGGTCAGTGACATGTATGCACATAGAATTGTGGTCCTTAATATGTATACACAAAAGACAGTGGTCAGTGATGTGTATACACATAAGACTGTGGTCCATGACATGTATACACAAAGGAGTGTGGTCTGTGACATGTACACATGTATGAATGTGGTCAGTGATATGTATTCACATAGGACTGTGGTCAGTAATATGTATTCACATAGGACTGTGTTCAGTGATATGTATACACATATGACAGTGGTCAGTGATATCTATGCACATATGACTGTGGTCCATGACATGTATACATATAGGACTGTGGTCCATGACATGTATAAATATAGGACTGTGGTCCATGACAATTACTAGAGGGGCCCCGAGTGGCTGCGCGGTCTAAAGCGCTCTCAGTTATGGATCACTGCCATCTAACCTGTCTGTGTGGGTTCGAGTCTAAAATTCGGCTAATGTAGTTATGTGAGAAAAGCTTGCCAGTAGCTTCTCGTGGGTTGGTGGTTCTTTCCGAGGGTTTTCCCAGGATCTTCCTCCACCAATAATACTGGCTGCCATGTATAGCCTATCGTGTGCTTAAAAATGGTGTTAAACCCTACAACAACAACAACAATTACTAGATTTGTTCATGTAACATGTACAAGTAGTATTCCTGGTTGTTAATGACTGTCAGACTGGAATTTTGACATTATGCAGTACAAGGATTATTTTCATAAACCACAGTTGGTTCTGTAGAATTTTCTTTCACATCATTGCTGCAACTGTACACATATATCAGACAAACAGTAAGACCATTTGAATTCCTCAATTCCTTTTTACACATGGCCATGAACATATGGGTTGACCTTGCTGTAAACAACATACCCTAGGCTGCCAATACACAAGGTGACATGAGTTTTGACAGTGTGTCAATTTTTCCATTGATTATCAGATGGCAAAGACCCAGCTGGTGTTATATGTGATTGCAGATCTGAGTCTGTTACACAGAATAGCTCAGACCATATAGAACCATATTTGCTGGTGTGTTATGTAACTGCAGATCCAGATCAATGTTGTTTGTAGATGAGTATATATGGTACAGTTATCATACAACCTTGACTTTGCTCTAAACCTTATGTATCCTATACAGACAAACAACATAGACCCTGATATGTCACCATGTTATGCATTATCATATCTGGGTCTATACTGTTTGCACTTGAATCATTGCACATGATCATACATATTTTTACTGTTATCTTCTAACTTTGTCTTTGCTGTAAATGTCTTGTTATATATTTTTGATTTCTTCATTGTATAATTTTTAAAAAATGTGAACTTTAGAATTTTTTTGTCTTCAAAATAGATTCAACTGTTTGCTTTATAGGTGTTTAGTGGTTTAAGGTGATCACTTTTACAGATCACTGGCATCTTAATCACCTTTACAGATCACTGGCATCTTGATCACCGTTACAAATCACTGGCATCTCATCTCTTGTAAATGTGCATTTCAGCATCAGATAAGCCAATGTATTTATGTAAGAAAGTTTACCATTAGCTTAATGTAGTTCATTGGTTCTTCTGACTTCCTAGCTTCTTTCACCACCAAGTATAATGCTTGCAATGTATTATAGCCTTTCATGTTCAGAGAAACGGCATCAAAACCCACAAAACCACAAGCAAATCATGACTTCAGAAGCGTTATTGAGTGTAGCATTCCATTTTTTATTATAATTTTAAGTAGAGATAATATATGGCAAATTTGAATTGTTATATATCAGTTTTCACCCAGAGCAAAATAAAATATTGCTGGATGTATATAGCCTTTAAAATATTTTGGCTGTTGTTATGTTAAAGGACAGTAATGTCTGAATGGAACATTTGGGATTCATTATTTCGCTGATCTATTCCCGCATCAGCATCACGAAAGATATTCTTTCATAATATTCAGCTTATCTAATAATTGAGGATGATACTGGCAGACATGTTCACAATTATTAATAAAATATTGCTTTTTTGAAACTGTTTCTGATATTCAAGGTTCATCACACAGCTTTTCCAGGATGTTCTGAATAATTTACATGGCTTAATGCCGTTATTTAGCCTCACAGTTAATGCTATGGTTAATACACATGTAAAATTTAGGTTTGCCTTTGTGTTGGATCATTGGTCATGGGTGCATAGTTCAAAGTCAGTTTTGTGTTGTTTTGAAATCCCTGCCTTGGTTTTATCTTAAAGACATCAAGCTATTATGTAATTTTTCTCTTCTCCATTTGTAGAAACATAATTAATAATAATATTACTGCATATCAAAAAGTACCTAAACATTGACCCATTTATGTTCTGTGTCATTTCAGGTACTCGGTGCTACCCCCAATAAGGGGCGGAGGGGAGTCTAGGAGCACCAAAAATGGGGGAGGATCACCTGAACATTCAGTAAACTCTACTACCAGGTGAGTTGAATTTATTGTAATATAGGGGATACTGTTGTTTTAATTTTGTAAAGAACTTGAGGACTGAGGTATAGTACAAAAAGGTACCGTGCAGCCCTTTCTCAACATACATTAGTGTGTCTGTCACATGATTGCAAGGATGACTCCAAATTAAAATGCAACACTTTGTCGGTGCACTGACATTTTTCTTTTAGGCAAATTACATGTAGATTACACTTTTCTATGGCAAACCCAGTGGGTAAATCACTTAGTACACCTCTCTGTCCATAACTCACTTAGTACACCTCTCTGTCCATAACTCACTTAGTACACCTCTCTGTCCATAACTCACTTAGTACACCTCTCTGTCCATAACTCACTTAGTACACCTCTCTGTCCATAACTCACTTAGTACACCTCTCTGTTGTTAACTCGCGCCCAACTGGGCCCACAAATATAGACCACACTATAATTGATGTGCAAGTTGCTGAGGGACCTCCAAAAGTTGAGGAAAAAAAGTCACTTTGAAATTGACGAAATCATGGGGGCATAGGGCAGCATTAGAGAACTGGGTTGTTAAATGGCTGATTTCTCATTTTGCAATCACGTCGATTATAAAATTTTATTAACACACTTTTTCTAATGGTAAGTTGTTCATTATTCTGTTTAAATGACATTTATTTTCAAAATGTCCAACATGTGAAAGACTTTCAACTGGATTCAACAACTGTCAGGTGTACTTGAAAATCTGTGTATTATGTCAATGTTTTTTGTTTTCTTGATGAGTCTGGTTCCTGTAGTGGTGTTTAATTGTATACTGCCATATCAGGAGTCCATCAAGCAGGGAACTAGACTAACTGTTGATACACTTTCAAACAAGATTCCTTTTTTCAAATTTATTTTGTGATACAATCGTCTTCATTAAAACTCAATTTGTTGTATTATTCAATTAGTACAATATTGATGTCATGATTTCATTGGAAGTAATAATTAAATTTCTTATCATCCTTGAGGATATCTCCAAGTGTATCTCTAAATGCCAGTTCAAGTAGTCTCTGAAATGTGCTTGCCTACAATGGTCTGTATCTGTGAAATCAATCTTTTTTTTTAAAGAAGTATTCATTTCACTTGGCTGCCTTGCTATCTTTGATCACAGTTATGAAAGAGTCGGTCAATTTTATGTTGCTTATGTTACATACACTGTAACATTTATAACAATGTTTGATTGATTAAATGAAGTGAGTTCACCATATATACAACCAGGACCACTAGATTTTAAGTTGGTATGACTTTTTAGTGCCTTTTAACTTTTTCTTTTATTCCACCTCCTTTCTTTGATTCAAAAGACATAATTAACAAATAATAATAGAAAAGAGGCCAGCTTTTAATTCAATGCAACAATACAACAAATTCTTTTGCAAGTCAGTTATCAAACATGGTCGTCACTTAATTAGTTTCTCAGAGAAATGGTCGCGGACATAGCTGTTGGTAGATTGACACATTTTACATTTGATTACAAGAGGAAACATTGCATTTATTATGATTACACACAAAAGTAATAAAACTAGAATACAAAATTTTCACTTGATTTTTTAAAATTTAATTTGTGATTATTTATTAAAGTACTGCTTTTGCTCTGCTTGACATTTTCATTGATTTCAATTTCCTTTCATATGGTTAATTGTGGCGTACTAGGACTACATGTCATTTGGATAGAAAATGTAAAAGAAAGTATGACCTATTTTTAAATTTGATAATTCATAATGTTGACTAAAAGTTTCATTTCCTATCAACTGTTTTTGACAAAAAACAAGCATTTTATCATAGTTTCCATTGCCATTTTTGATTGTGCTTTTTTTCAAATTCAACAAAAAGGGATAAATTTTTGGTATTTTTTTGTTTTTAAAAGATGGGATCCATGACTGACCCCACATTATAAGCAGGTTCGTGAGTTTTCAGGGCATGAGTTATCTAGGGAGTGGTGCATGTAGGAGAGGTCAAATCTAGATTTGTGTGTATGGTTATGACTAATGTAGGAGAGGTCAAATCTAGATTTGTGTGTATGGTTATGACTAATGTAGGAGAGGTCAAATCTAGATTTGTGTGTATTGTTATGACTGTTTGGAACTCAGAAGCATCCAGATGGAGGAGCTTTAAATATAACTAATAATGTTGATTTGTAATCAGATATGACTGCCATTAATAAAGATAACCCCAAACATGACTGCCATTAATAAAGATAACCCCAAACACTTACAAATTTTTCTGAAACTTTTGGACAGAATTTGACTAAATTTTACAGACTACATTAACTGCTCATTAAAAGATTATGCTGATAACAGTCAAATATGACAGCAATTACAACAAAAAAAACTTTACACAAATAGCACAAAATTTTTAAAGACTTAATAAAAACCACCTAACCAATATTAGGCAAATTAGATTTAAAACATACAAGCATGAAAGCTTTTAAATGTATTTCAAATATACAGATCTGCCATCAAATTTCTCTACCATTCTGTAAACTTAAAACATCTTTAAATGGCTTATTTCACAAGAACCATTCAACAGAATTGGATCAAATTTGATTTAAAGACTCCTGAGTTTTAGGCGTTTGCAGATTTCACAAATGTTACTGATCTAAGATCAAATATTACTACCACAACTAGGAGCATGAAAATGTTTAGAAAACTTTTAAAGTTCAAAAGAACATGACTAGACTGGAAATCACACTGACATGAGATGCTTTCAAGTGCTGATGATTAAGATGAGATAGCAAATGTGGTTTAATTTGACTGAAAATATAGACAATTTGTTAAAATCAATTCCCACCGATATCACTTGTTATGTGCTTAGCATCTGCCATATCAATAGTGAAATAAACAAAGCGAAACGATGCATATCAATAATCAGAATGGTTACCTACCCGTGACTATAGAAGTAAAAGTTCACTGTTGCTTTTGGATGTAAAGTAGGGTGGAAATTACATAACAGGCAATGTTACAAAACTGTATGAATAAAAATATGTCATGCATAGTTGATGAAATTGAAGGAGACTGCTTATTATTCAGTAAATGTGCAAACATTTATGTGTCTGTGTCTTTAAACCGGTAATATATTTTGTTATGTTGCTTTTGATCTTTGCATCACATTATGGTTTTAATGAATATGTCATTTTTTTAAATTAGAAATTTGGGAGAATACAATTTGGTAGTCAAGTAAACCAAATTAACTCTTAAGAAATAAATAAACTTTGAGTTTCTTGTGGCCTTGAAGTTACAAAATTTCATTGTATCAAGAAGAACTTGTATATTGAGAAATTTTCTAGTACTGTTGAATTTTTACGAGTCCTTCCCACAAAATATTGTCGGACATATATCAAAATTAGCAATGCTTTTTTCCTAAATATCACTATTATTTGTAGTTCCAATATACAAGTCATGTTTTATAAAATCACCAAAGTTACTTAATAATAACCGTTTACTTCGTAAAATAAAAACATAAAACACCAAAGGCCTTGTTTACTCTGGTTGCTACATATCCATAGTAACCACACAGACTCTATAAGGCAGTATCTATGATGATATAGTGAAAGTTACAGGCAAGAAGATCTCTTATTAAAACAATATCATCATCGTGTGGGTTTTCACCATCATGTATAAACAGCATGGACCTCTTGAGTGCATATCATTATAAAAGAGAAAATCTCTTGTTATAACAATATCAGTATTGTGTTTAAACAGCATGAACCTTAGTAAAGACTATATACCTCCATGAGTGCAAATCATTTAAGAAGAGAAGGTCTCAAGAGAATTAATTATCCATGTAGTGCTGACCTTGATGACCTTGGCAATTAAAAAGGCTATTAGACAAGTAACTTTAGCCTTAAGTTAATGGTGGTTCTCTGAATACTGATTATTTCTAGTGCATGCTGATTTACGTTTCTTTTAAGACTGGTTCTTGTCACAGACGTTTGCGCCAATGATGTGTTGCATTGCTTTCTTATCCCAGTTGAAGCTTTGGGATTTTGTTTCTCTTTGTCAGCATTCATCTAAAATGTGTTCAGGACAAACAAATATCGTTTTGTTTGGCAATGGTTGCTTGCTTATAGCTTTGATCCACTCAGACTTTGTTGGTGTATATGATGTAATAGGATGAAATTGAAAGTAAACCACTATGCACTTTACCTTGTATTTTTCAGTTTTCAGTTTGCGATGATTATTTGAACATCCATTGATGATGAATTAACTGCCTTTACCTTTTACTGTTTTACATCGCTTTCTGTGTTAATTTTTAAGAGAAAACAACGAAAAATAAAATGGTAACAATAGACCAATACTGTTTTCATCACAACTTGTTTATTATTTAATGTTCATTTCATCATTCTTGAAGCATGTAATGATTAGTTAATGGATATGCATGTGAAACTGGTGTCAAATGCAGATATAGGTGTACAGTATATATAAAAGTCAATTGAAACCATATCTCGAAAACTGCTCAACAGAATTTTTTTATCAAATTTGATGGATAACGCTTTGGTAGAGGGCTGTTCATTGTTTCTGTTTTTTTATTCAATTAATACTGATGTGTCATCAAGTACAAGTGAAGATAAAAACAAGTTGAGAAACATTGAACCATTGTTTTTATATCATATACATTGAACAGCACTGGAATTAATTTCTAAAGAAAGCGTCCATCTAACCTAGAGTCCTTTATCCACACTGATTAGAATTTTATATCATATGCATTGAACAGCACTGGAATTAATTTCTAAAGAAAGCGTCCATCTAGCCTAGAGTCCTTTATCCATACTAATTAGAAAATATGACTGTTGTGTACTATCATATCTTTGTCTGCCTGTGTTTGGCATATGATAAGGATTTTCAATGATTGTTTAATGCAAGCTAGTTTAAACTGACTTAAATGGACAATCATTTTCCAAGAAACCTTGTTACACCATTACAAACAGCATTAAAATACCTAGATAATTTCGTTTCATCAAAACATGTTGGAAACTTAGGGTCAGACACAATGTTAAGTACACCAACAATGTAATAATGTGAGTTTGTTTCAATCATTGCACTTGTGTGTGATGTAAACATCACGATACATTTCACACAAGCAGTATGACATGAGAGAAGCTGGTTATCAACAAGGTTATCAATGTTTTTTCAGTCTTGGCTGGACATGCAGCTCTAGCTTCTGTTTTAGTTAAATATGATCATTGCATTATTATTTCATTGTTCTTTTGAATCTTATTTTCTTTCTTGCAGAAACAAACGTGGAATGGCCCCAAATTCTAATCATGCAACAAAGCCTAAACAGAAGAGAACACCAGAAACTGGCAAGCGTGTTGACTACGATAAAGGTACTCATTTTGCACCTTTTACTTGACTGCCAAAAATTGTCACCAAAATCAAGATGTACCAGTGGTGATTAATCTTATCTGTCTATTAATTGTTTTTGTGTCCAATTTAATCATAAAGTTTTCTAAATTATAATATCTTCATTATGAATTAGTGGATCATCATCCATGTATGCCCATAGTTGCAGCAGGGAATCAAATATCCTTAGAAGCTAACAGTAAAGTGAAGGTCAAGGACAGTTGAATGGTTGATTTAAATTGAATGTGTTGCTGGTGGTGAAAGTGTTTAGATTTGACAGCATCTACTCTTACTGTTGATAAATTGCCATTAGATGTTGATTGTAAGTTGAGCAGGGAATATACAAAATATCCCATGGGATTTTGAAGTATTAAGGTCAAGGGTCATGTATACAGCCATGAATATATTTGATACAAAAATTTTATATAATGAATCCAGAAATATGACAGATTAGCAGTGTAGATACTGCATCTGTGGAGTTAACAGATTAAGGATTCAGAGTCAAGGTCACATGATGAAATGAGTCGTTATAACAATGGCTATTCCATTCAAAAGAATACGCAATGTTGTTGGGTAAGTCAAATGATTTCTTTAGATGCAAAAAGCACTCCATATGATTATGACAGGCATTAATCATGTATATTGGGTATAAGTCGAGATTAAGCTTGTCTTTTGACCTAGGTATGCTCTCCTTAAAAAACAGCCCTGTTTCATTTTAAGTTTTTATAATGTTACAAAATTTTACCAAAGCTTTTTTAGAGGAGATTGAATAATCCATGCAGCCAGTTTGTCCAATGATCACATGTTCTTTAGTTAACTTGTTAAAGGTACAGGAACTTTCATTGGAATGATGGAGACAAGATTAGAACTGCCATTACTGTGACAAGTCTGTTACTGGATTAATTATCGATTTGTACTTACAGCCATATTCAAGTCTTTTAACCATTTTGAAACCCCAAATCAAATTGTGTGATCATTTCAAATTCTGTTTTCTTGCATTGCAAAACCTTGACCCTAACAAAGGCTACAATTGAATACATTAACTGTGGAAAGACTTCGAATCTTGTGGAGCTCCATATTGTGTCCAACAAAGTGAAATGTAAAGGAGCTGTATCTTGTCTACTAAAGTAAATTGTAATGGATCCCCATGTCTTGTCTAAGAAGGTGAAATATTAGGTAAACAGTATCTTGACCAGCAAAGTAGAATGTAAAATGTCCCCATTTATTGTCCCTCAAAATAGAATGTACATGTATAAGGTATCCATTTCTTGTCACACTAGCTTGTGACTGAAACAGGATACCATTATTCTTTTGAAATCATCAAGACACATGGTCAGAAAAGAAAGTAATTTTCACATATTTATTATTTTTTGGTTTTCTTCCAGATGATGGTGGTGTTTACAAAGCCAAAAATCCAAGAAATGAAACCGTTGGTGCAAAACAGGTAAAAGAAACTCATGAAACAAAGACAGATCTCCCCATCGATCAGAGAAAGGCTGAAGTGGTCAAGGTCAGTAGGTCATGCATGATTGTTTGGGTTAAAGATTAAGTTCACGATTTTCACTCCTGCATGTAACCAATATTGTTACACACTTTACATGTATTTGTAATATTCATCTGTGCAACTAATAATTCATGCATGCCTTTGCACCTCCATGTAATATTACATTTGTGCTGTAAATCCTTCTAATCAATCATGCATGCCTTTGTACCTCCATGTAATTGTGTTGATCAGTATAAGATATTTGGTTAGTGAGCTAAATATTCCATAGCGACTCTTTCTTGCTAATATTCACAATCTTCACATGTTTAAATATTCACAATCTTCACATATGTTAATATACACAATTTTCACACATTAATATCCACAATCTTCACATATGTTAATATACACAATCTTCACATATGTTAATATACACAATTTTCACACGTTAATATCCACAAACTTCACATATGTTAATATCCACAATCGTCACATGTTTAAACATCCACAATCTTCACAGAGGTCAATATCCACAGTCTTCACATATGTTCATATACACATTCTTCACATAGTGGTCGAGTGGTCTAAAGTGCTCACCATTCTGGGTCACTGCCATCTCAACTCTGTCTGTATGGGTTTGAGTCTCTGGCTCAGCCAACATGGGTGCCTGAAAAAGCTTACCAGTAGCTTCTTATGGGTTGCTGGTTCTTACCGGGGTTTTCCAGGGTTTTCCACCACCAGTTATCTGATCATAATATGTAGCCTATACTGTGCTGAAAAATGGCATTAAGTTCTAAAACAACAACAGCAATGCTCCACTAGATAAACTGGATGACATGTATAGCTGTCATGTGCTGAAAAATGACATTAAACCCTCAAAACCAAATTCCCCCAACTAAGCAAATGTAAAATATCAGCAGTTGGTTCATGTGTAAAATAGACTTCATTTTCAGCTTGTTAAATTTTGAGTAATTATAGGAATTAATAATAATGTTATTTCTGGATAAAAGTGGGATAAATCATCAATGATAATATCACTGGATAAAAGTGGGATAAATCAGTAATGATAATATCACTGGATAAAAGTGGGATAAATCAGTAATAATAATATCTGGATAAAAGTGTGATATCTGGATAAAAGTGGGATAAATCAGTAATGATAATATCACTGGATAAAAGTGGGATAAATCAGTAATGATAATATCTGGATAAAAGTGGGATATCTGGATAAAAGTGGGATAAATCAGTAATGATACTATCACTGGATAAAAGTGGGATAAATCAGTAATGATAATATCTGGATAAAAGTGGGATAAATCAGTAATGATATCACTGGATAAAAGTGGGATACAGATGTATAAACTGATCGGATATATCAGGTTGTTTATGTATATTGATGTAGATATTATTTACCTCACATTTACTGTGGTAAGTGCAATAATTTTTTTTTAAGAGGGTTAAATAGAAACAGCATGTAAAGGGAAATAACTCTAGTAAATATTTCCTTCATATAGAACATATTTAGGAATTATGTATACAATATTCAACTAAAGGGAAATAACTACAGTGTCAGTTTTTGTTCTGGACCATGTTGTTGTTGGGTTTAATGCCAGTTTTTCAGTACAAGATAGGCAAGAAATGGTGGTCAGTATTAATGGTGGAGGAAGAACCAGGAAAACCCTGGAAAGAACCAACAGCCCAAGAGAAGTTACTGGCAAAGCTTTTTCACATACCCACATTGGCTGATTCCAAGACTTGAACACATGTAGACAGAGGTGAGCTGGCAGTGATCCATAACGGTGAGCATTTTAGACCACTCTGCCACTCAGGGCCCCCTGGATATGTTTAAACAAATTCAAAAACCACATGGCAATATGAAGTCAAATTATGACACTTCATTTGCATGCTGGTAATACGTTTTCATAAATCAGAGAAAAGATGGAGAATATAATGTTATGATGTTTATCTGTTCATCAATTCCATTAGTTAGCCATTTATTAGACTTCTGAGCTTTGTCACTCAGGCACTTGATAATGCTGTATAATTAAGGTAAAGACAGGGTGGCATTGTCACAGTAAAATAGACATTGACCCCTACAAACTTAAGGAATATTTACTGTGCTTGACAAATTTGTGGAATTTCTTTTAAGATATTCATGAAATTAGTTGTAGTCATTGTCAAAAGATATTGTTAGTTGTAAATTATTCAAAAGTATTCAAAGAAAGACAACATTCATTATTAGATTCCAGTCTACAGGCACTGGTTAGTGGAAAAGTTATGATGGAATTTTATGTGAGACGTAGTCTTTGGCTATGTATTTGGCCAGACTTACGTTGTTATACTAACATCAAGATAATATGCTGATATTGTAAAAGTTAGTATTTATAAAATAACATCACTAATATTCATCCTAAGTGAACAGTGCAGAAACAGATATGTTGTCACATAATAATTACAGTGTATAACCAGATCAAGCTCTACACTGTTCATATCTACACTGTAACTACACTGCAAAGCTACATCTTCTGTCACATAATGAATGGAATGTAGCAGATTAAGTTATAGACTGTTGATATGAATATTGTAAACCCAGTTCTGCTGTCACACACTGATTTTCCTGTACCACTTGATCAGCTAGTACACTGTTGGTATTTACACTGCAGAACTATATATGCTGTGACCTAATGATCATAAGCTACCAACATATCATGTTCTACACTGTTGGTATGAAGAGTGCAGATACAGATTTCCTGTCACATTATAATTACAATGTACCAGCAGATTCGTTACAACATTATCTGTGTGTAATCATAATTGGAAGCAATAGTGTGTGCTCAGATATATCAGACCAGTATACATCAATAGACCTGAGTGTAATCATATTTGGAAGCAATAGTGTGTACTCAAATATATCAGACCAGTATACATCAATAGATCTGTGTGTAATCATAATTGGAAGCAATAGTGTGTACTCAAATATATCAGACCAGTATACATCAATAGATCTGTGTGTAATCATAATTGGAAGCAATAGTGTGTACTCAAATATATCAGACCAGTATACATCAATAGACCAGAGTGTAATCATATTTGGAAGCAATAGTGTGTACTGAAATATATCAGACCAGTATACATCAATAGATCTGTGTGTAATCATAATTGGAAGCAATAGTGTGTACTCAAATATATCAGACCAGTATACATCAATAGACCTGAGTGTAATCATAATTGGAAGCAATAGTGTGTACTCAAATATATCAGACCAGTATACATCAATAGACCTGAGTGTAATCATATTTGGAAGCAATAGTGTGTACTGAAATATATCAGACCAGTATACATCAATAGATCTGTGTGTAATCATAATTGGAAGCAATAGTGTGTACTGAAATATATCAGACTAGTATACATCAATAGATCTGTGTGTAATCATATTTGGAAGCAATAGTGTGTACTCAGATATATCAGACTAGTATACATCAATAGATCTGTGTGTAATCATAATTGGAAGCAATAGTGTGTACTCAGATATATCAGACCAGTATACATCAGTAGATCTGCATGTAATCATAATTGGAAGCAATAGTGTGTACTCAAATATATCAGACTAGTATACATCAATAGATCTGGGTCCATACTCTTTTCTAGTTGGATTGTCTACTGTCATTGGAGAAATTTATATTACAGGTATTTTTGTGTTTTGCTCAAGAAACTGACATTAACTTCTACCTTTCTGTATTTTCTGTTCCTTCTGTCAATAAAAAAAACAGGAAGAACTCCACCCTGGTAAGGTCAATAATGCTCCCAGAGAGAAAAGTGCCCGGATTCCCAGTGGTACAGAACTGAACAAACTGCCATCAGATGAAGATAATCCTAAAAAGTCTCCAGATGAATTTTTAAACAAGCCAAAGTCCCCAGGTTTGCCACCACAGAAGACTCATGAAGGGGATGCAGGCAACACAAGGCCAGGGACACAAGATAAGGGTAAAGATCAGATTAGCACAGGGGATGCAAAGCCAGAAACTAATGACTGGGATGATGATCAGATTAATACAGGCAATGTCCATAGCAAAAAGCCTCCTTCAGACCATGTACCGGTAGATCATCCTGTTGAAATATCAGAACATAAGAATGACTCTGGGCTTCATAACTCCAATACACAATTTGCAGAGTCCAGCAGTCAAGTGACTCCACGGGAGACCATAAATCATAAGCCTGCTGGTCCGTTAGGGGCTGAGAATGACCCAGTTACACCTAAGCAAGTCAGTCCTCCATTGCCAGAATATGACAACTGAGGTACTGTACAAAGAGTGATGATGGATTTGCTAACACAATGATGACAATACTGAAACGTAGTCATAACAGATGATATGCTACACTGACCAGGAGTTTGTGTGGATAACAAATAATGGAGAATTTTAACAGACTTACTTACAACATTTGAAAATTGGATTGACATTTTTCACAGGCGATAAACTAACTGACAGCGCAAAATAGAAGTTCTTAGTGTGCATGCATTAGATTGTGTTCTTTGTCTAACTTTTTTGTTGTTTTTGGCATGGTTTTTAACAGTTATGTTAAAATTGGATTTTATTACTTGTTAATATTTTCAATGTTTGTTTTTTTCTCTTAAGTCTTGATCCATCAGTAACCATCAGTTCATCATTAACCATTAGTCTTAATCTATCATTAGCATTCATTCTTAATACATTATTAGCCTTTAGTCTTAATCCATCATTAATCTGCAGTCTTAATTCATCATTTCTTCTGTTTTTGATCTGTATAAAGTTACTTCCCTTGACTTAAGGTATACTGAGTGGTCATGTGACCACTGGATTTCTTTTCTCTTCCTGAAGTGGGTTCTTTTCAGTAAAACAATTGCATGTTAATCATTCTTTCTGCTCTATTCTGACTTTGAGCCAGGTCAATTTAATGGTTGGCATCATGGACTTTGGATTAGTGTAGCTAATTAATTCCTCTGAAAAACTGAACATGCTAAAACTACTGAATTGCATATCTATTTAAAGTCATTTGTTGGATTTGACAAAGTTCCCATTGGTGTGTAGACTTTTAATTGTAGAATGATTTTTATTACAATGCATATATTTTAACATGGACATGTCAGTTTACTTCACTTGTGTTGGGGTTCATTTTAAAGGATTGTTGTTGATCTGCTTCATCTAGTATGTACAAAACTTGTGTTGGGGTTGATTTTAAAGCATTTAGTTTTCGTTTGTCATAAAATATCATACACCTCCTGTGGGCTTGGATAAGTAAAATAACGGATGATTTGACCTCAACAAACCATAGGAGGTGACTGATGGAGATACTAGTCACAGTGGTTAGCATCTTGGGCTTGTGACGGAAATGGTGCAGGGTCATATCTGACTGTTAAATCAGGCTGGATTGAAGACAGTGCTAATTCCTTGGCATTCTACTTGATTCTGACTAAATAACCCACTTGTGTTGCTGAGTCATGAAAATACAATACAAGAATCAAGTAATTGAACTTATGCTGTATTACAAAATAAATACATAACTGTATATTCATTACAGCACAATAATAATATTAATGTGCATATAGTACAGCCTAACATCATTAGAACTTCATTGTACACTTGATAGTTCAAAAAAGAATTTTCGTTTTGGTCTACTTAATATGTTGTGTCTTCGGTCTGGAATGAATGTATTTGGCTTTTATGTTGATCAATTCTGCTTTTCTGTTTATGATGGACTGGATTATTGGGTTAGTTCATTACATAAAGAAGAATGGATTTCAGATGGAAATATCCTCCAAATTCCAGTTTAGTTTCAGTGAATATCATATTTTGTAGGACATGTCATTCAGATTTTCAGACGGAAATGTACTCTAATTTCCAGTGTAGTTTCAGTGTGTATCAGATTTTGTAGGACATGTCATTCAGTGTAGTTTCAGTGTATATCAGATTTTGTAGGACATGTCATTCAGTGTAGTTTCAGTGTGTATCAGATTTTGTAGGACATGTCATTCAGTGTAGTTTCAGTGTATATCAGATTTTGTAGGACATGTCATTCAGTGTAGTTTCAGTGTATATCAGATTTTGTAGGACATGTCATTCAGTGTAGTTTCAGTGTATATCAGATTTTGTAGGACATGTCATTCAGATTTGCAGAACTAAGAAAGTAGAGAAGAATCAAGATACATAATATTTATTACCACTTTTATTACCAGCTAAAGAAAAGATACATAATATTTATTACCACTTTTATTACCAGCTAAAGAAAAGATACATAATATTTATTACCACTTTTATTACCAGCTAAAGAAAAGATACATAATATTTATTACCACTTTTATTACCAGCTAAAGAAAAGATACATAATATTTATTACCACTTTTATTACCAGCTAAAGAAAAGATACATAATATTTATTACCACTTTTATTACCAGCTAAAGAAAAGATACATAATATTTATTACCACTTTTATTACCAGCTAAAGAAAAGATACATAATATTTATTACCACTTTTATTACCAGCTAAAGAAAAGATACATAATATTTATTACCACTTTTATTACCAGCTAAAGAAAAGATACATAATATTTATTACCACTTTTATTACCAGCTAAAGAAAAGATACATAATATTTATTACCACTTTTATTACCAGCTAAAGAAAAGATACATAATATTTATTACCACTTTTATTACCAGCTAAAGAAAAGATACATAATATTTATTACCACTTTTATTACCAGCTAAAGAAAAGATACATAATATTTATTACCACTTTTATTACCAGCTAAAGAAAAGATACATAATATTTATTACCACTTTTATTACCCGCTAAAGAAAAGATACATAATATTTATTACCACTTTTATTACCAGCTAAAGAAAAGATACATAATATTTATTACCACTTTTATTACCAGCTAAAGAAAAGATACATAATATTTATTACCACTTTTATTGCCAGCTAAAGAAAAGATACATAATATTTATTACCAATTTTATTACCAGCTAAAGAAAACATGTTTACTGCTGTCATTTTTCATCTCGCTGTTGGAGGGACCCCAGCTGTGAACTGTATCATACATTTCATGTCTTCTGTTGCTAGCCTAACATTGTATCAGAATAGTTACACATGGAAAATTGAAAATCAGCTGTTGTGCAACAGTCCATTTTGACGGTTGAAATACTACTTTGTCTGACAGTCCATTTTGACAGTGGAAATAATACTTTGTGTGACAGTCCATTTTGACAGTGGAAATAGAACTTTGTGTGACAGTCCATTTTGACAGTGGAAATAATACTTTGTGTGACAGTCCATTTTGACAGTGGAAATAGAACTTTGTGTGACAGTCCATTTTGACAGTTGAAATAATACTTTGTGTGACAGTCCATTTTGACGGTGGAAATAATACTTTGTGTGACAGTCCATTTTGACGGTGGAAATAATACTTTGTCTGACAGTCCATTTTGACAGTTGAAATAATATTTTGTGTAACAGTCCATTTTGACAGTGGAAATAATACTTTGTGTGACAGTCCATTTTGACAGTGGAAATAATAATTTGTGTGACAGTCCATTTTGATGGTGGAAATAATACTTTGTCTGACAGTCCATTTTGACAGTGGAAATAATACTTTGTGTGACAGTCCATTTTGACAGTTGAAATAATATTTTGTGTGACAGTCCATTTTGACAGTGGAAATAATACTTTTTCATCATCTTGACTTGTTTCCTCTGATGCTCTTAGTTTCTTACCAAAATCTTCAGTGGCATGTCTCTGATGAATATATGATAGCCCTTGTCCTCAATATGCTTCGCTATGCTATATTTTTAGTCTGAACCAAAAAGATATTTCTCCTAAATAACCGTTTCAAAGATGAGAACTATGTTTTCAATTACTGCATATCTCATGTTTGTTGTTGACATTGTGAATATCATGTTTATTTGTGTTCTTTGAAAGTTTTGTTTCTGACTCAGTGAACTTATCCACATCATTAACTTTAACTTTTTACATTCAAATAAACAAAACAGCTTGAATGTTCAGTTCATCCACAAAGAAATCTAATGAACCAAAACCTAACCTAAATGTTTACTACATGAGTGTACATGGCTTGTTTGCAAAGTAGTTCCTAATACACAATACTATTTTTAGGCATGTGTTATGCACATGTGTACAATACAAAGGTGTTCAGTATTATACACTACTGCATGATTCTGACAATTGAAAGTTAACGAAGACAAAAATGAGCATATAATAATTTGAAATTTGAATAACTTGTCCAAATACATTTTCCATATTGTCTGTAATTTTATACCTTTTATTTTTATTTTGTACAACAGTTTTAAAATCCTGCATGAATCTTTTGTGATGTTTTCTGCACAAATTATTGTATATGTTTTGTTAGATCCTTACTCAAGCGTCATAGACACAATTCTGGAGAGTAGTCAATGCAAATATGGTTTATGGAATGATAGTCTATAGAAAAAGATTAGTTATTTTTTGCATTTAGTGCTATATTTGATTTGTGTTTGTTTTCTTTTTAAAACTATCATGTGACATAAACAGAAATATATTTACATGCTGATGTTGCTTTTCAAGACAATAATGTTTTGTCTTTCTGTTTTCAGGACGAGAGAATAAAGGGAGAAAACAGTAAGGTAGGTGAAATGTGACAGGTTGGAGTGATCTGCCCTTGTTTTTTCTGCCTGAGACTTTTAGCTTGCAGGTTTGCATCAATGTCCAGGAATGATTATGCTTAACTAATTCAATTTGGCTTTAAACTTCTCAGATATATTATAGCTTGCATTTTTATTATACTTACACACACAATGTATGCATATATATCTGCAATCGATTTCTGCAGATGCTTACAAATGTAAGTTTGAATGTTGATTTTTATATATCTGATAATGTTTGGAAGAACAGAATTATACAAAATGGACAGCGTTGTATTCAGCATTGTTGATCTACATTAAAAAAAATGTATCTTTAACGATAAATGTACAATTAGGCAATTTCAAAAGTACTGGAAAATCAAATTTTTTTATATTTAAATTGTTAGTAAAGATTTTGAAAAGTCAATACCATAATTTTGTCCCCTGTGAAAAATTAATGCGATTGGTTTACAGATTTTCAAAATGATAACCTCTTAAGTTGATTTGTTCTTATCATTCTTACACTAACTGTTCAAAAGGTATGATCAAGAGGGACAAAAATTATATTTCAGGATTGATTGCTTGACTTTGTTTCATATTTAACATTTATACTTTTATATATATATATATATATATATATATATATATATATATATATATATATATATATATATACACACACACACACACACACACACACACACACACACACACACACATACACACACACACACAGAAGTCTCATAAACACTTAATTGTGCATATTTGGACACACATTTTTGATCTGGGATGACAAAAATCATCAATGCAAGAGTCCTCTATATGCATGCAAATAACTGGGCGGCAGATTCAAAGGCTTGCCAGTCGCACTTCAAGAACCAACTGAGTTAGAGAATGGGTTGATTATTTGATCATTTTATCAGATTTACAATGACATAATTCAGTGGTTAAAATACACTGGATGTGTCTGTTGCATTTATAAGAGTACATCAAAAGAACATGATGTCATAGCTGGGCAGCAAGTTCAATGCTTTCAACTTTCTGATGAAATTGTAGCTAAATAAATAGTGTCTGTGATCTCAAAAGCAAGACACATCAAGCCTTGGACAAAACTTTGTTTGCAAATTTGTAAAAGTATTTTGGAATTAAATGGCAAACTGACAATGATTTTAATGATCTGCTAGAACTAATAGTTTGTATGGGATAGCATCCAAGTGTAAAATAGTGTGTTATGCCTGGCTCAGTCTTTGGAATAAGATCATTCCTTAGATTTACATAATTTATTCTCACCCCTAAGGACTGACAAGAGTTACACCGCTGTCAGGCTATTCTGTGCATCTAAGGTCTCCAATATTGCCACAAAACCCATACCGAATTCAAAACCCATACCGAATTCAAAACCCATACTGAATTCAATTGACTAAAATGCAACTCTGTAATGCTTACCAATTGAAAAGCACCAGAATGTTCTATTCAAAATAATACTAATTATGGACAAATGGGATGCCACCCGTATATTTTCATAACTATATATGGCAGACTATTATGTGCATGGCTTTGAAAAGATTTAATGTTTAATGCTTCAGGCTATGGAAATGAAATATGTTACTTTGGGATCTTTCTGTCAGCAATTCAGCCAAAACATTGAATTCTCAACCAGAACAGCACATGATCCAATGTTTACAGAATTCACGTATCGTTGTGCAGAATTACCAGAGACATTGAATAGGCTGATACAGAGGTACATTTCAATGTTATAAGGAAGCGGAAATTAAACTCAATGGCAACCAACAATTCTTCTAATCTGCAAAATTCAATATTTTCTGGGAGGGGACTCAGATTTGTTTTCCAAAACAGGAGTCCTGGACTTAGCTTTAACAAAGTCCTATTGAGATATTGAGACCTCCTCGTGTGTGTGCGTATATATATATATATATATATATATATATATATATATATATATATATGCTTATAGTAATCTAGTTTTTAAGATAATCTTGTTATTTGATTATGTTTGCTGTGTATAAAATTAAAATGTATGCTTTATTTTCTTGCCTGCCATTACAGATAGGAAGATAACAGTATCACTTTTGTAGGGAAAGTTTCAGCAGTTTTAAGATTTGCTGATAAAGGTCCATGTAAAAGATTTTTGAAATATTTCCTTTATTTTCTGATGTAATGCCAAGGACTCTTGGAAGTCAGAAAATTTAAGTTTAGAGAAACTAACTTGGAAATCAGAAAATTTACTTGCAAGGAAACTAATTTTGAAAAGAATGCTCATATATTAGCTTTATGCAAAGCACTGTTAACAGCTTTTAATTATGTATCCCCGAGTGGCTGAGTGGTCTAAAGTGCTCTCCGTTACGGATCACTGCCATCTCACTTCTGTATGCTTGGGTGTGAGTCTTGGGCTTAACCAATGTAGTTATGTGAGAAAGCTTGCTGGTAGCTTCTTGTGTGTCAGTGGTTCTTTCCAGGGGTTTCCACGGGTTCGTCTTCCACTATTAATACTGGCCGCCATGTATAGCCTATCTTGTGCTGAAAAATGGTGTTAAACCCAATAACAATAACTTGTACAGTTCAGTATTGCAAATACTTTGATTTTCATTAGCTCTTTCTCACTTTTTGCTTAGAAATACAGAAATGGAACACAATTTTTGTTATTGCTTATGTTTATATTTTATCTAAATATTTTAATTTCTGACCCATTTCTTGACAGAAGTTTTCTGATCAATATGGGGAAAATGTTTTTCGTATTAAACAGAATATAATTCCATTCGTAGTTGAGACATCCTGTTCTGTGGAACTCATGCTTCTAATCTGCATTTTAACATTGATTTTTTTAAACCTCTTATGTAGCAACCAAGTGAAGATAGATGGACAGCTGAAGATGATACATTAAATGACCCCTTGAATGACCCCTTGCATGAAGATGAGCCAGAAAATGTTAGAACTTCTGAACAAGCTAACCAAGAAAACATTCACTCTTAAGCATGAACTCTTTTCCTGTATTGACAATACTGTGTACTTCATGCCCTTATATCGACCTCTGTGTACAATACTAGTACCTACACAAAGGCTGTACTTTAGCTGTAAATGACCTACTATTTATTTTGTGTGAAAAAAAACATGTATGATTTTTTATGTGAAATAAAAATATATTTTGAGGCAAAACATTCATTTTTTCCATTTAACATTATTCTCGTTTAAATATTTTGCAAAACATTCAAAGACATTGAAAATTTGAGTATCTCTGTATCGTATCCTACTAATACCACGTACCACACGTTACACGCTAAGCACACGCTGCCTTATATGCACTTTAGAAATAGCCTTTCACGTCATTAGTAGATATTCTTGGAATCACATGGGCAAATGAGTCTTAACTATCAATATTCACCTCTGTATTAAAGATATTGCTACTTTTTAAATCAAAGTTTCAAATATTTTATTTTAAAGGATACTGCTTTAAAAATAACTTTTTAGAAAACAATAATTTTAGATTAGTAATGGATTAAATCATGAACATTATGTCATTTTTTGTTCATGTAGTGTTTATTTAATGATAAAATTATTTTGTGTAGTCAGATGATATCATGCATGAGCTGTTATCACATTGGGTGGAAGTCTTATGCACATTGTATGTCTTCTGCAAGTAGACAACGAAAATGTCTTACACAGTTGCAATTTCTTATCTGGACGTACCTCTTTTGTGCAATTAAAAATAATCATTATGGAAGAAACCTGATGCGGTTGAAGATAATTTTGAAATAATTGAATTACTCAAGTCATGTGTGAATCGGCTACTTCAATATTTTCTCCCGAACAATGTATTCTGAACTAGGAGCATGGGTTGTGTTGTTAAGATGACAGTTACATTTAAATATTAGTATTTAAATATAAAAGTTTTAATTAAAATTTATAGAGCAAACCTCAGATCTGCTTGTGTATATCATAAAAGGTGAATTCAAAAATTGTAAGAAATACCTACCATAAATGTAGCTTACAAAATGGGAACTTTTGTACAAGCGTTGCCCATGTGCCTATTGTCGTATAGTCATAGAAAATAAAAGCTAAACTTTCGGAAGCTCATGTCTCAAAACATCATTAAGAGTTTCCTGATATAAAGATTGCATCTAAAATTATGTCCGATTCTTAATGCTGAAATGAAAGCTGTTGACCTTGAAATCTAATTGACGAATCTTGCATTTTGTCAGAAAGGAGCCCAATTTATTCTGCATATGGTGACATAGCACATGTCATTGTGTTTATGTGTGTTGCACAGGGAATGCACATTTAATCATGGTTGACTTGTGGATTTATATTGTTATTTGTTCTTTTGGACAAATATATTACATTATGTAAGTTTGTTAGCAAATTGAATTTAATACATGAAAAATACTTATTTGCTGTGAAAATAAGTATAACAAGTCAATTAAAGCACTCGATTGTTTTGGATTTTTATGACATAGATTTATAAATGTCTTGAACAATTATTGTTATTCTTATTATTATAACTGAAAAGATCCAATAGAAAAACGAACTTGAAGCCATTTAAATTCTGCCTGGTATGTAGCTAAATGACCAAAGAGTTTTTTGAAGATATTTTAAAACAAACATACCAGGAGTGTTTAGAATAAACCTGGCAATGTTTGGAACATATCATTAGTGTTTGGAACATACCATAAGTGTTTGGAACAGGGGTGTTTGGAACATACCATAAGTGTTTGGAAGAGGGGTGTTTCGAAACATACCATTGGTGTTTAGAAGTATGTACGAATGCGTCACTTACATAAAACTTATGTGGTTGATCATATATCACTCATAAAAGCAGTTCTCCCTTAATAATTGTAGTTTTAAGAAAATGGAAACTCAGTATGTGATTGATTGCTTCTAGGTGATTTATTTTTGCCTTTGTGAATTGTAGTTGTGCACCAGTGACTTCTTTCCTTTTAGCATTAGTGATAAATTCATAGCTGCAACCTTCAAAGCATTTAGTCACCAGTCTGTAGAATTCATCTTAGCAAATAGCTTTTTAGTCCTTAAATCATTCATGAATAGTATACTGTAATGAGGTAGATAGTGGTTAGCTTATATTGAATGGGCCTATAAGGAGGGAAGAATGCCTTTATTATATAGATTTGGTAATGGTTTTCCAATGGTTGGACTCTTTGCCCTATAGAGCCACAGTATAGCACACTTTCAGATACTAACCTACCTTGGTTATGTTTACTCAGGAAAATTATGCTGCATAAGAAAATTGTTTTCCTCATATAGCGTGTAATTTTCTAAAAGGTGATATGACACATTGTATATTTTATGCCAGCATTTGCTGAAAGCTTGTGTACATTTTTTTGTCTTTTGCCAATACCATGTAGAAATCAACAAGATATTTGTGTTTTTTTTTTCTCCATTGGAAAGCAAGGGGAATTTGGTGTGTGTGTGTGTGTGTGTGTGTGTGTGTGTGTGTGAGAGAGAGAGCCTGTTGCTTATTTCAAGGAAACATGGATAACATTAAGTAAAGTTTCATAAAATATGGTTCTTGGGCAGGTTATAAAAACAAGAATATATTTTCAAGTTTGCCAGCAATTCTCAAAGCAATTGTTACAGAAATGTCAGTGGCATTCATTGTTAGTGCCACATATTAAAATTGTTGTATCAGTAATTAAGGTAATGTATTTTATCTTTAGGGTCATATAATGTATGACAGCAGAAAATTATGCAAAAAAGAAAACTAAGATCTGTTATTTCAGTAAGCTTAAGACAATTTAGAAAATTTCGTACAGAATATGGTCCGGTGTTTTTGTATCATACTAATTTAAATTCCACACATGATACAAGAATGTGTTGGTATCATACCTATTTACATTCCATACATGATACAAGAATGTGTTGGTATCATACCTATTTACATTCCATACATGATACAAGAATGTGTTATTATAACACTCATTTACATTTCATACATGATACAAGACTTTATGTTTTTGTATTTCATACATTTATATTCCATACATGATATAAACCAATGATTTTTTTATCATAACATTTACATTTAATACACAATACAAGACTTGATGTTTTTGTATCATACCCATTAACATTCCATACATGATACAAGACTTTATATTTTTGTATCATACCCATTAACATTCTATACATTTTACAAGACAATGTTTTGTATCATAACCATTTACTTGTATGCACATTTCCATTGAAAACATATAGTACTAGGAAAACTAGCAATTGTAATATATTAATTAGACTTTACATATCAATATAAGTAAACTTTTGCACCTAAGTTTATCCCCATGTACATGCACATTTGAATAAAACCAATTACAGTATTTACTTAGCCTATATTCAGTTATACTCACTATATTTAGCATGGCATTAAAACAGCTTTGGTTTGGGAATGGTGATAATTGTTGTTTGCAAAACAAAGACTCTTTTAATGTAATCAGTTGAGTGTTTCCTTTGTGTGCAAGAATGTGATGCGGGGTTTTTATTACCATTTTCATTGGCATGATTTTCCTGATTCATTTTTTGGCATTTCGACTAACGTTTTTGCATGCTTCTTGCCACCAGGCTTTTGCTTCTGTGTGTTTACTTATACTTAAGTATGCCTTCGACCTTGACATTTCCAATTATTTACCAATGGAACATGACATGCTTTCTTGTCATCTAACATTTGCTTCTTGATATTTATTTATATTTCAGTAAAACAATAACAAGGATCCAAGATCATTCTAATAATATACACTTTCAGCCTACTGTACAATTTAGCATTATCTAGTTTGATTTAAAAATGCAGAAGTTAAACCATTGCTCAAGATAGATAGTCAGATATTGTGGGGACCATGTTCTGGACTCAAATTTTAAAGATAGAACATAAGGGCAATAATTTGATGAGTTCTGCCCTTAATAATAATTTAGCTCTTCTCAAGAATTGACTAACTCAGAATTCATGCAAAGATATCAAATAAGTTCAATAACTTGATAATTTCTGCACTTCATATTAAATTGTATTGGATTCATTAGTAACTCTGAACTTGGATCCACACTTCTGTCAGTCAGATACTGTAAAAATATTCTACTTTAGAATGGGTCATACAATAAAAATATCAGATGTAATCTCAATGAAAAAAAGTTTTTTTCTGTTGTAAAGTATTGAGAATACAAGAGTTGATGAAGTTAGGGTACTATCTATCATACAAGATGTACTATATCCAATCACCCTGTCAGTTAGAATTTAGTGCACTACTAATAACTGCACACTTAGTATGCTATAGTATCAATCAAACTTACAATGCTTTAGAAAAATACTAGCATGGCCAAGGAAATATTGATGCAAATTAGAAAAATAAAATTTAGGACATTGAAGATGTAAATGTACATGTTTTTGTTCATATCTTTCAATAGAAAGATAATTTGTCCAGGAATGGGGTTGCTATTTCAATATTTCTTTTTTTTGTGGTAGAAAAAGCAACACTGTTACAATATTTCCTTGGCTACCATGTGCCCAGGGATACTCAAAAACCATGTTGCATTGAACATATCTAGACACTAATATTAATGTTTACAAAGTATTTTTTTTTTGTGGAAATTATTAACTCATTATACTCAACAGTTCTATGAATTATACCTTCAGTGCACAATGGAATCCTAGTATATTACCTGTGTGATTTTTTTTCCTTTAATATATTGGAATTATGTTTTTAATAAATTCTGTTTCAGAACTTAAGCTCACTAGAATCTCATACATCCTTTGTGACACATCTTGGTTTAGTATGTATGGGTTTGGGTCACATTTTTGGCAATATAGGAGTCAAACATTCCAAGCTTTAAGAATGGGGTTTTCTTATATGACTCAAACATTCCAAGCCTAAACAGAAAATAAAATGTTTTATTGAATTCAGCCTCATGGCTTTTGTGTCGGGTGTAGGATTTTAACAATGCAAGCAGATGTGATTTGACCAATTTGTACAAGATCACTGCATTACAATTCCAATCAGTTCATTTAGATATGAATTTTTTACATATATAATTCAATAGAACCTGCACAGGCTTATAAAAAACATAATTAAAATGTGTTGTATTGATATTAGTAACTACCAATATTAACTCATGGTGCATCTGAGAAACTACAAATAGTGCTGTGGATTTTATGAAAAATGTAGAAAATGTTGGAAACATAGAAATAAATTAATGTATATATACTTGTAAGAGATTTCAAGAAATGTGTGATTACAGCATTGGAATCTGATGGACATGTATCAAAAATAAGTCAATCCTTTTCTATAGGTAAATATTTTATAAAACATTACCTTTAGACACAACAGGATGGCTCAGGGCAGCAATGTGGTCTAAGGTGCTCACCTTTATATGTCCCTGACATCTCACCTCTGTCCAGGTGTGTTTCTGACTCAGATCATACAGTGATAGAACTTGCCAGTAGCTTATCATAGGCTGGTGATTCTTGCTGGGGTCATTCCACCATCCTTTCTCCTATACAACATGTCCATTACTGCACAGACTGAGATCTGTTGTTACATAAGATGATGGCAAATCTAGGTCTGTGGTGATTGCAATACCATTTTACTAATATATCAGTATATACATTTACAGTATTAAGAATATACCAGGACTATCCAATATTTATGTTTTCTTGTAAAGCAATAAGACATTTATGAAATATATATTTCTCAGTTATCAGGTATAGATTATATGTATATTAATATTTAATACGCGTTAGTGTTTATGATTGGAATGTGTCACTCCTACCTTAAAAAGCACTGAAAATTTTTTAAGAATGTTTGGGTGTGTTCCTGGAGATGTCTTGTGTGGTCATTTATGGAAAATCAATGTTCAGTGTTATGGGCAAAAAAATGATTCTATTGGAATCGGAAATTATTCTCACAAATATTCTAATTTATTTGTTAACAATTATATTAACATAGCTATGACTGAGAAGAAGAATATTCTCAGTCTTGTAATAAAAGTACATTGTTGTGTATTATCCTTGTTTGGGAATACTACTTTTTTAGTTTACAAAGGTAATTTTTATAACATTGAAATTCATGGATATTTGTTTGACAGTCATTTCAATTGTTTAAATTCATGATTTTTAACAATACTCTCCCATTCTAACACTGCCTATGTTAGCCATAGAGTTTACCACTTTAGAGTGAGAGCAGTAGAGACTCAGTGGTTAGCATGCCAGACAGAAAGGATATTGGTTCAAATCATATTGACCAGCCTGAGTCAGCTACCATGGTACTCCAGTTACCTTGGCACTAAATAACCTACTTGTGTTGCTGTGCCATCACCACCAGATGAAATCAAACAATGTTATGGTGATAAATCTAATAATGGGGTAATAGTACAGTATTTTAAGGTGATAAATCTAATACAGGGGTAATAAATCTAATACAGGGGTAATAAATCTAATACAGGGGTAATAGTACAGTATTTTAAGGTGATAAATCTAATACAGGGGTAATAAATCTAATACAGGGGTAATAAATCTAATACAAGGGTAATAAATCTAATACAGGGGTAATAGTAGAGTATTTTAAGGTGATACATATAATACAGGGGTAATAAATCTAATACAGGGGTAATAGTACAGTATGTTAAGGTGATAAATCTAATACAGGGGTAATAAATCTAATACAGGGGTAATAGTACAGTATGTTAAGGTGATAAATCTAATAAAGGGGTAATAGTACAGTATGTTAAGGTGATAAATCTAATACAGGGGTATTAGTACAGTATGTTAAGGTGATAAATCTAATACAGGGGTAATAGTACAGTATGTTAAGGTGATAAATCTAATACAGGGGTAATAAATCTAATACAGGGGTAATAGTACAGTATTTTAAGGTGATAAATCTAATACAGGGGTAATAAATCTAATACAGGGGTAATAAATCTAATACAGGGGTAATAGTACAGTATTTTAAGGTGATAAATCTAATACAGGGGTAATAAGTCTAATACAGGGGTAATAAATCTAATACAGGGGTAATAGTACAGTATTTTAAGGTGATAAATCTAATACAGGGGTAATAAATCTAATACAGGGGTAATAAATCTAATACAAGGGTAATAAATCTAATACAGGGGTAATAGTACAGTATTTTAAGGTGATAAATCTAATACAGGGGTAATAAATCTAATACAGGGGTAATAGTACAGTATTTTAAGGTGATAAATCTAATACAGGGGTAATAAATCTAATACAGGGGTAATAGTACAGTATGTTAAGGTGATAAATCTAATACAGGGGTAATAAATCTAATAAAGGGGTAATAGTACAGTATGTTAAGGTGATAAATCTAATACAGGGGTAATAGTACAGTATTTTCTTATTATGACACTGTCCATGAGAGCAACAGTATGTCCATGAGTGCCAGAGTATAGTGTCTGATAGATCACCTTGTAATGGGATAGTAATACTATATTCCCTCAATATAACATTGTCCAAGAAAGCCATACCAATTATTAACTTGTAATGAAGTGTGTGTGTGTGTGTGTGTGTGTGTGTGTGTGTGCCTAATGAAAGGCCTTATGACATGAACTGTGTTATAATGAAAGGCCTTATGACATGAACTGTGTTTTAATGAAAAACCTTATGACAGAAACTGTTATAATGGAAGGCCTTATGACAGTAACTGTTATAATGAAAGGCCTTATGACAGAAACTGTGTTATAATGATTTTTTGTTTGTTTGTTTGATTAGGATTTTTAACGTAGCTTTAACAATTTTTCAGTCATATCGCTACGATGTCTGCAGTGAGGCAGTTTATAGTGATGTCTAGCACTGAGACATCATGCCGCAGACATGTAGCATGATGTCTCACCCAGTCACATTATCCTGACACCAGGCCGACCAGTCCTAACACTAACCTCTTAATGCTGAGCGTCAAGCGAGGCAGCTGTTAGTACCATTTTTGTAAGTCTTTGGTATGACTCAGCCGGGGATCGAACCGACGACCTCCCGCTTCCGGAGCGGACGCTCTAACAACTAGGCCACCGGAGCGGTTTGTGTTATAATGAAAGGCCTTATGACAGAAACTGTGTGATAATGAATGGCATTATGACAGAAACTGTTATAATGAAAGGCCTTATGACAGAAACTGTGTTATAATGAAAGTCCTTATGACAGTAACTGTTAATAATGAAAGGCCTTATGACAGAAACTGTTATAATGAATGGCATTATGACAGAAACTGTGTTATAATGAAAGGCCTTATGACAGTAACTGTTATAATGAAAGGCCTTATGACAGAAACTGTTATAATGAAAGGCCTTATGCCAGAAACTGTGTTATAATGAAAGGCCTTATAACAGTAACTGTATTATAATGAAAGGCCTTAAAACAGGAACTGTGTTATAATGAAGGCTTTATAACAGGAAATGTGTTATAATGAATGGCCTTGTAACATGAACTGTGTTCTAATGAAAGGCCTTATGACATGAACTGTGCTATAATGAAAGGCTTTATAACAGGAAATGTGTTATAATGAGTGTCCCTTTATGGAGGTAGTGTAATAATAAGAGTATTTTAGTAAATATACATTTTGGAAATCTAGGAACTGAAATGATGCTGGAAATATAATTCCAAATGAAAAATAAATGACCACACTTGAATTGCCCCAAGTCTGAACACGTTTTTAGGTACTAATACTTGACTGACATTTCTACTGAATGTTTTCAGTTTTTTTAAAAAAAAACACTGATGCATCAGACACTCTTGAAGATCATATTACTTTTAACATTCAATTATTCAAACAATTATTTCTTTAAAAAAATGTAGAAGTCAATTCATTGAAATTTTTAAATTAAAAAGAAGACATTTATAAGAAACACTATTAAGATTATAATCTTGAAAAGTGAGTTGACAGAGTGAAAAAACTAAGAACAAAGAATTGCTTTGATGTGACAAATAATATTAGAAATTTCTTCAAAAAGTATTATCATTGACGTAGTGGTCAGATTCATCAGTGGTTTTCTACTATGGCATGTATATCTTACAATTGCAGAAATATCTGGCAAATTGTGGGTTGTTATACAATAATTACATCTTAAGAAAAATATGGAACTGTATCACTGGAACTCAACCCAGGGAAAAGTACAAATAAAATATTATTAACTCTTTTATGGCTAAGTTATTTTTAGTCATTGTTATAAGTGGCTTACTCTTTTATGGCTAAGTTATTTTTAGTCACTGTTATAAGTGGCTTACAGTGCAACTTATTCTAAGAATTGATTGACATGATTAATCCCTCCATCAAAAATTTAAATATGAAGACAATTTTTCTCCATAATACAAATAAATTAAAAAATATAGTGAATTTGTTGAGGTACTTTCCTTATTTGCATTGAAATTAAAAATAAATATCCAATTAAGCTATTATATTTCTGGTTTTATTTATTTGCAGGGTTTTAAATTTGTATCTGGTTCAGTAGAAAGTTAGACTTGCATTTTCCTTTGGTCCTGAATAGTTGTCCAACTTAAGTCTGTATAAAATATTACATTTAATATTGTTAAAACAAACATGACATCTAATTCTGTTAAAACAAGCATGACATTTAATTATGTTAAAACATATCTGAACAGTATTGATATTGTTAAAACATCTCTATATGTTATTACATGTACTGTTAAAACATCTCTAAATGTTAATACTGTTAACATCTCAAAACTTTAAAATATCTGTAAAGTTATTTAATAATGTTAAACATCTCTAAACTGTATTAATAGTGTTAAACCATATCTAAACTTTATTTGATACTGCTAAAACATCTCTAAATGTTATTTAATAGTGTTAAAACATCTCAAAACTATATTTAAAAGTGTTAAATCATCTTACAACATTGTTTAATAGTGTAAAAACATCTCTACACTGTTTTAAAGCAAATATCATGCAGGTGATTGCAACATCTTGCCAGAACAGAAAGAATGTCTTTTCATTGTGGTTGACTCCAGTGATTTTCAGTTAAGGTGGGTGGGGACTGTTGTATATAAAGTCTAACTGTTTGAAAATTGTAGCGTAAGAAGAGGTCTGCTTTTACTATGTGGAGGGGATTACTTCAGACAGAATTTGTTCAAAACTTGTGCTGTACAGTCAAACCTGTGTACAATAGGCACCTCAATGATAAAATGTCGGCTACTTTGTGTGTTTAATACTGGTTCATTTCTTCCGTGTTATAAGTATCAAACTTGGCACTTAAATTTGACTACTTTAAATTTTTAAAATTTTTACTAAATCTGTTTATGAACATCGACATCATTCTTTATTTCTGAGGTATTTGCGGAAAAGAGATGGGTTCCTTATCATTACATTGTAAGCCATTTTGGTCAGAATTTTGAAAGTGCATCCCACTGACTGATTGATGTCAGCCATTTTGAACAATTTCTAGTGTTGATGAAAGATCTATTTAATATTTTCAAAGCTCTTAATTTTCTAATATTAAAACATACAGATCATTTACGAAATATTTGCAGAACAAAAATTACATAACACCACACAGTAAAGAGGCAGATCCCTTCTTAAGACCAATTGTTTATTTGAAAAAATGCAGATAGATGAACTTGGACTGATGGATATTGTGAAAACAATCAAATCCGTTATCAATGCACTCTGTCAAATACAACTGAGGTTTGACATAAATAAAAATCACGTTCTTGTACATTCTGTGAAAGTATTGAGGTTTTCATTTTATTAAAATATTGGTACTTTGCACGTTAATTTGTTAAAAAGAAGACATTGATTGATTAAAATGAAAGAAAATTGTTTTTCATTGACCATTTGCATACCAATACAAATTTCTTGACAACTTTTGTAATAGGAGATAAAGCTATTGTATTTTGGAAATTCAGCATTTTTCAGTCTATATATTATTTTTCTGATTTTATTTTTTAAACTATGCTTTCACGGTTTGTACAGTTCAGTATGTGTAATGCTAACCCTAACGACAGTAGAAGAGTCAGCTAATTTTAGCTAACATTATCTAACATCACTTCCCAGGGTTATAACAACGACAACTTCAAACCAAAGAAGACTGACCCTTCTCACAACAAGCAAGCCTCAAACAAATTCAACGATGATTGGGATGACCCCAATGCTAAAAACTCTCAATTCCGATCCTCTACTCCTTCTCCGCGTAAAGAGGATACTAGTAAAACCAAGAATAAAGGGAATCTGAAAAAAGAAGAAGAGGTATATGTTATTTTGTCAGTGTTGGATATGGTTACCATGTAGTCTTCATTTTCCATTTTTATTTGTGTCTTTCATCATGACATATGATGTATCTTCCCCAATGAAAACAAAATATTAAAAAATCATTTTGCAGTTTTATTCTAAATGCAGTTAAAACTCTGATTTCTAACAGAAGCACATTTTAAACATCAATTATTTTAAATAGGTTGAGATAATGAGCTGTTTATAGAAAAAAGATTTTAAATTTTTAAAATTTTATTTATCTGAGTTTAAAGAATAACACAAGACGTATCCAACATTTGCAAAATAAAAACAGTAATTTCATCAGTATGTTAATATCCTCATGAAGCAAGAGTAGAACACAAGTCAGCTGTACAGTGTGGATTAATTATCCAGTTTTTATATAGGTAGTACAGGGTTTATGGTACAGTGCAGATTAATTATCCAGTTTTTATATGGGTTTATGGTACAGTGCTGATTAATTATCCAGTTTTTATATGGGTTTATGGTACAGTGGATTAATTTTCCAGTTTTTATACGGGTTTATGGTACAGTGCGGATTAATTATCCAGTTTTTATATAGGTTTATGGTACAGTGCAGATTAATTATCCAGGTTTTAGATAGGTTTATAGTACAGGGTTTATAGTACAGTGTGGATTAATTATCCAGTTTTTATATGGGTTTATGCTACTGTGCGGATTAATTATCCAGTTTTCATATAGGTTTATGGTACAGTGCGGATTAATTATCCAGTTTTCATATAGGTTTATGTACAGTGCAGATTAATTATCCAGTTTTTATATGGGTTTATGGTACAGTGCGGATTAATTATCCAGTTTTTATATGGGTTTATAGTACTGTGCGGATTAATTATCCAGTTTTTATATGGGTTTATGGTACAGTGCAGATTAATTATCCAGTTTAGATAGGTTTATAGTACAGGGTTTATAGTACAGTGTGGATTAATTATCCAGTTTTTATATAGGTTTTTGGTACAGTGTGGATTAATTATCCAGTTTTTATATAGATTTATGGTACAGTATCCAGTTTTTATAAAAGTTTTTGGTACAGTCCGGATTAATTATCCAGTTTTTATATAGGTTTATGGTACAGTGTGGATTAATTATATAGTTTTTATATAGGTTTATGGTACAGTGTGGATTAATTATCGTTTTTATATGGGTTAATTCTCCATGAAATGGTATAGAGTAATTATCCAGTTTTTATAAAGTTTTTTACTGCATGGTACACTTTAAAATAATTATCCAGTTTCTATCTAGGCTTATGGTACAGTATGAAATAATTATCCAGTTTCTAGCTAGGTTTATGGTACAGTATGAAATAATTATGCAGTTTTTATATAGGTTTATGGTACAGCATGAAATAATTATTCAATTTTTATATAGGTTTATGGTACAGTATGAAATAATTATCCAGTTTTATATAGGTTCATACTGTGTGATACAGTAAACATTTTTTTCAATGCTATTAATTATCAAGGTGTTAGCAGAATGGTTGCCAGTTTTACTAACGAAATTAATATAAAATTTCAGGTAAAATATATTTTATATAATTATCTCTTTAAGCAGCGTAATACTGAATGTATTTAACTGTATCATTGTGTGATATTGCAGATCATTCACAATGTAGGAAGATATTAAGTTTTTATATCGAAGGTAATAATTTTACCTAATTTTCATTAGGGCTGGCAAATTTGTTAAATATTTTCTTTCGGTGAGAATGCCCAAGAACTGTTTAATTTTTTCTTTCAATTTACCATAACCATGTTAACTTTGATTTAATGCAACAGGCTGCAACTAAAATCCAAGCCCATTTCAAGGGTTACAAAGCTAGACAAGAGTTCCAAGTAATTAAGACAGAACAAAAGCAGCAACAACAACAGAAACAACAACAACAGAAACAACAACAACAGAAACAGAAGCAAGAGGATGACCAAAGAAAACAGTCTCAGAAAAATAAAAAACCATCCATGGATGAAAACGTGGCAGCAACCAAAATTCAGGCAGGCTTCAGGGGATACAAAACTCGTAAAGAAATAAATGAGAAAAAGCAGGTACGTGATGAAAAATATAAAAAAGAAAGGGAGGAAACAGGTAGAGAGGAAAATCTAGCTGCCACACATATACAGGCAGGTTATAGGGGTTACAAAACAAGAAAAGAAATGAAAGCCAAAAAGGCTTCAATGACTAAAACAGATACTAAAAAAGACAGTAAGAAAAAAATGAGTGAGGACGAAGCAGCGACTAAAATTCAGGCAGGATATAGGGGACATGTAGTTAGACAAAATTTGAAAAATTCTAAAAGTTCTGCACAGGCCCAGCCTAAGGTTACAAACCCTAAGCAGGGCATGGATGAACACGAGGCAGCAACCAGAGTTCAAGCTGGTTTCCGTGGATACAAGACCCGTAAAGATATGAAAACCAAGAAGGCTGACCAGGAACCATCTCCAAACAGACAACAAGGAAAGAAGTATGGGGAGAGAGAAGAGAAGGCTGCTGTTCGGATTCAAGCTGGTTACAGAGGATATAAAGCCAGAAAAGAGTATAAAAATACCAAGGTAATGATTTATGAAAAAAATGTTGACCAGTTACCCGACACACTGAGACTTTTAGTTCAGAAAGAAGAGAAAAATCAGCATGCAAATATTTTTGATGGGGATAAACAAGTTGAAATAGGTCATACAATAATGGAAGATAGTTTAGACAAGGAAGAGCAAAATCAGTATCCAGATGTTGGGGATGGGGATAAAAAAGTTGAAATAGGTGATAAAATAATTGAAGATAGTTTAGATAGGGATGAGGAAAATCAAGATAAGAATGATTTAAATGAAATGTTAGAGAACAAACCATGTGCCCAATACATAGTCCAGGCTGCATTTAGGGGTTCATTAACAAGAATGTATATCAGAGAATTGAAATCCACACTTAAAAGAGAACAAACAAAATCAAATAGAAAAGCAAATGACAAAAAAAAAGAAATTCTTAAACTGAATCAGAGCAGATTATTAAAGGCCAATAAAGCAGCAACCACAATACAGGCAAATGTTCATGGCTTCTTCACATGTCAAAAACATAAGCACCTTGCACAAAGAAACAAGTTGCAAACACAGACACCCAAATCTAAAGATGTTGATCAAAGTAGGCAAGCAGTTCAGGGACACAAGACACAATCTTCCAGTCCAATAATAGATGGCACTTTAAGTGATTCACCAAAAAACTTGCTCAGCTACCAAGGTCCGACAGAACCTGTTAACAAACATCAAAGAAAAGATGAAAGCATTGTGGAAGAAACTAGTGAATCAAAAATAAAGGCAGGTACCATGATTCAGGCAGCTTTCCATGCATATCTTGCAAGGGGAGAAATGCGCCTTTCAAAGGAAACAAAGGGTACTGATTCTGGAATAGATTCTGACAATTCAATTGTTGAAGACAACACATCACCAGAAACAAAGATACAGGCTGCCTTTCATGCATATCAGAGTAGATGTGAAGCAAAAAAGTACACAAGAAAGTATACTGTGGAAAAGAAAACCATTTCGCTCTCTGATAAAATGAAACAGATGGCAATTGCAGTTGTACAGGCTGCTTTAAAAGCATTTGTCGTCAGAGAAGAAACAGGTCAGATAGAGACTAAACCATCTAAGCTGGAGTTGTATTCTTCTAAAGGCATTACTGCAGAGAAAGTTAAAGCAGGAACTATTATACAGGCAGCTTCACGAGGTGCACTAGCTAGAAAGAATTGGGAACCCATGGTTGTTATCAACTTTGGAAAGCCTCAATCCAGTTCTCAGATTTTGGATTGGAATAAAGCTGCATCCACTATTCAAGCATATTTCAGAGCCTTCAAAGAAAGAAGGCTTAAGGATGCAAAACACAGGGCATCCATCGTAAGATCAGCAGCAACAAAAATACAGGCTGCTCTGTGGGCGAATAAAGCTAGGCAAGAAATGTCCACCTGTCCCCAAGACTTGACAGTCATCCTGTATGGTGGCAGAAAGGAAGTGGACATATCACATGCAGTCAGGGAGAGAACAGAACTGTCACGAATTGAAGAGGAGGAATCGGTCATAGAAGAAAGGGACAAAGATGATAAGAAAGACTCTGAGCTCAAGAGGGATTTAACAGATACTAAAGGCAGTGACAATGCTGACCAGAGAAGCAACAGTTCTTTAACAAGATCTGACACTAGCAAAACAAGGAGACATGAAAATCCTCCAAGGACTGATCCAGAAAGAAGTGAGGAATGTTCAAGTCCAGATTATATAAAAACAAATTCCTTCGGAGAGCATACTGAAATGGCCATTAAAATTCAGAGTGCTTATAGAAGATACATGGCAAGAAAAAGAGTGCAAAAACTGCGTGAGGAAAGGTTTGCAGAGAAGAGACAGGTGGAAGCTGCAGTTAAAATACAGTCAGGATACAGGGGTTACAGATCCAGAAAGGACATAAAAAAGACAAAGAACATACGTGCAGTTGCAAAAATCCATGCAGTTTTCAGGGGTCTTGAAGCAAGGAAATCTGCACAGTATATAGAATCTTTGAAAAAGAGAAATGAAGCTGCTGTCATCATACAGGCAAGGTACAGAGGATACAGAGCTAAGGTAGAAGCCAAGAAAATGAAAAAGGAGAGAATGGAGACTCAAGCAGCTGTGAAGATTCAGGCAGGATATAGGGGCTACAAAGCCAGAAGAGACGTACAAGTCTTAAAGGCTCAGCAATTAAACATCAAAACAGAGCAAGCTGCTGTCAAGATACAGTCCAGGTTTAGGGGATATAAAACAAGAAAAGAAACAGCATCTATTAGAACTGAAAATCAGAAAACAAAGGCAGCTTCCATCATTCAGGCGGTGTTTCACACTCATCATATTCATCGTGAAAGTAATAAAATTTCAAAACAAGACCAAGCCAAAGAAGATGCAGCACTACTCCTTCAATGTGTTTTCAGAGGGTACCTTTGTAGAAGGGAGCTAAAATATAAACAACAGGAAATATTTGACATTGAATATGAAGAATGGAAAATAAAACGTGAAAATGCTAGCAAGAAAATTCAAGCTGCATGGAGAGGTTACAAAGTCCGTAAAGAAATTCGAGAAAGGGAAGATATGCTGCCTGATGAATTTGTGAAAACAAATAAAGATCTTGAAGAAGACTCGTTGGACTCAGATATCGGAGGAAAGACTGACACTGTTCGAAAGCAGGAATCATTTACTGAAGAAGATGAGTCAAACACAGAAACTATACCAGAGGTTGAACTAAATTCCATGAGCGAAGAGATTAAATCTCTCAGAGAAGAATCTCAGTCAGAGAAAGAGCATTCACAGAATCAAGAAGAAGATTTCAAGGCTGATAATAAAGACTTGTACCAAGAAAAGGCCCTAAATTCTGAGAAAAAAGACTTGTACCAAGAAAAGGCATTACATTCTGAGAAAAAAGACTTGTACCAAAAAAAGGCATTAAATTCTGAGCAAAAAGACCAAGAAGACAAGGTAAATACGGAGAGAAAAGACTCGTATGCTATGAATCTTCAACCTACGAAGAAAGATTTTTTGCCAGTTAGAAGAAATCCCAATCCTTTTCACCCTAAGGGGTATTTAGACACTGATAAAGAAAATGTACATGTTAAAGGTAATCCATTATCGTTCAATGAAAGACAAAAGCCTGTCAAGTACATTGTGGAGCCTCCAAAGAAAATGAATGAAAAAAGTAATACAGTAATGGAAAATCAAAAACCATCACCAGTTAAAGATGTAGATGAAGAACAGAAACAGAAGAAACCCTTTTCTTTAGTAGAAATAGAGAAATCACCACCAAGGGTCCATAATTCTATGATATCACCAAGGGATGAAATGGTGGCTCCTGTTAGGCTTGAACCAATCCTTGAGGACACAGAAAAAATGGAGAACATGCCCAGAAAAAGAAAACTGGAGAAAACAAGGCGAAAAAGAAAATTGCCACCTCATCAACGTAATTTTGAAGCAGACACAAAACTACTTGTTCTCAATTTTGAAAGGAAGAAAACTGCGGAAGAAATTGAAGAGGAACAGAGAATTCTTAAGCACACTGCTTCAAGCATAATCCAAGCAGTGTACCATGGTCTCAAAGCAAGACAAGGACATCAAGAAAGAGTTCTTCAGCTGAGAAATAGAAATGCCTCAGTGATCCAAGCAGCTTTCAAGTTTCTCAAAATTAAAAGAGCCTCAAACTATTCCAGAGACAGTCGATGTGCCACCAAATTACAGGCTGCCTGCTGGGGGCTCTTTGCACGAAAAAACACACGATTCCAGACATGGAGCAAAGCATCCGTAATCATACAAGCAGGAGTCAAAGGTCTCAAGGTCAGGCGATTTAGAGTAAACAAGAGGATGACTGAGGATCAAACAAAGACACATGCAGCTTCGGCTATCCAGGCAGGTGTCAAGGCAACAAAGCAAAGGCGAGAAATGAGGGCAGTAAGATCTGCTAAACAAAGAGTTGAAGAAACTCACCAGTGCGCCATCTTGATACAGTCTTGCTTCAGAGGATACCATGTTCGAAGGTATTTGAAAGACAGGCAAGAACAAATTGAGAGAGAAAGGCAGCGTCAACTTGCAGCAAATACACTACAGAGTTGTTGTAGAGGGTTTTTCGTTCGAAAAGACCTGAAGGAAAGAGCACACCAGATTAAAATCCATACAGCTGTAAGTAAAATCCAATCAGGATACCAGAGCTACAAACATTTCACAGAGTGTCAGAGAAAACGAGCTGAAGAGAGAGAAAGACAGAGAAGGAATAAGGCTGCTACTAAGATTCAGTCTATGTACAAGGGATACCGAAAAAGAATTGAATACATTGCAAAACGGGCATCAGTAATCAAACTCCAGGCCTATTACAGAGGTCATCTTGCTAGAAAAGAAGCTAGCAGAAGACGGGAGGAAAGAAGAAGAAATGGAGCCGCTTTGGTAATACAGTCACATTATCGAGGATTTGTAGCTCGGAAAGAGGCTAGGCAAAGGAAGATGGAGAAGAAGCAAAAAGAAGCAGCTACCAAAATTCAGTCTCATTACAGAGGACATAAAGCGAGAGTATTTGTCAAAAACAAAAAGCAGGAGCTGAAAGATTTTGGGGTGTGGGCCCACAATTTCCTTACTAACTATATGATGGATTATCTCAAAATGTATGAACGGCGAAAAGCAGCATCCACAGTTGTCCAAGCTCATGTTCGAGGTCACAGCACAAGAATTTGGCTTGAGAAAGATGATGACTATCAATGGCGTCTTTGCCATAGGCGCCAAATTAGGCACAATGCTGCTTGTAAAATCCAAGCACATTTTAGAGGACATGTCACTCGAAGAGAAATAAAAACCGAAAAGGAATTTTTGGCAAGTCTTCAGCCACCTGACTTCAGTAAAGAGACTTTGGAGGACTATCTAAAGAAACCACGCAGATCTGCAGCACGTGTTCAGGCTGCTATGAGAGGTTATCTTGTGCGAGAGGAGATAGAGACGCGATTGCATAGGAAGGCATACATTAAGCAGATAACGCCCAGACACCGCCCCACAAGTGCCCCAGAACTCACAATAGGAGATGCTGCAGCCTTGAAAATCCAGTCCTTCTTCAGAGGATATGTTGATAGATCACTTGTCAGAAAAATACGAAAGGAAAAATGGCATCGTGCAGCAACAGTGATTCAGGCAGTATTCAAAGCATATCATACCCGGAACTTTCAAAGGGACACACTTGTTCCTGTGATGAAACAAGGAATGATAGTATACCATAAAAAAACTGTGGCTTCAAAAATAGCTGAAAAAGCAGCATCCAGAATTCAAGCTGGTTTTAAAATGTATCTCTTAAGAAAACAAATAAATATGTTAAGAGTGGAGATGTAAACTGACCTTGACCTTAAACAGAAAAGAAGTCATTCTTCCAATAGATCAAATCTTTGAGGATTCAAGCTGAATGTGTTGAAGCGATGGCATTGCCTTTCAGTTGTTATTTTTAGCAACTAGCTGTGTTCCTTGTCACAAACATTCATTGGTTGTGCATACATGTTTGTAATTACTAACCATTTATGCCTGAAGTAATTAAAAAAATATGAAGGGTTTTTTGTTTATGCATACATACATTTTTAGATTGGAAGTACTTTTTGTATCTGGATACTATATATGGGTAGGTTTAGTGATTCTCAGCTTCATGCTGATTACCTATTGTATCTGGGTGCCATCTGTGTCTAGGTACTATTGATATCTGGGTACTATTGGTATCTGGGTACTATTGGTATTTGGGGACTATTGGTAACTGGGTACAGTTTGTATCTGGGTACTATTTGTATATGGGTACTATTGGTATCTGGGTACTGTTGGTATCTAGATATTATTGGTTGGTTTAATAATTGTCAGCATCAGGTCGATAGCCTGTTGTAACATTGAGCATCATGGTAACTAGAAATTAATTCAGTATAAAACACCTAAACAGTTTCAAACAATAAAAATATAACAAACTGAGTAATTTGCATTTAAATCATGGTAAGTTGTTTTGTTTTATTTAATTTTTTTATGATTCTAATATGTTCATTTTGCATGCTGATTTTAATCCTTCAACATCTTGAGTTTCTACATGTGTTTTTTTAAACTCAAATGAGAATAGGAAGTAGCTCACTTTCCATAATTGATTTTGATTTCACTGTTTTGCTATGAATTCAGAATGTAAGTTTGTCTATCTCACTAGTTATGTACTCATATCAAACAAATAATATGAATAGTAACAAAACATATGTAAAACATCCTATTTAAACAATTATGTTTTAACTGTAAACTAAACATATCTAGCTCTGTCACTGCTTACTGTACAGATCTAGCTCTGTCACTGCTTACTGTACAGATCTAGCTCTGTCACTGCTTACTGCACAGATCTAGCTCTGTCACTGCTTACTGCACTGCCATATCTACATCTTAGCAGTTTGTTAGGATTAATATGCAGAACAAACAACACAGACCCTAATGTGCTGGCACATTATGCAATGACAGATCAAGGTCAGTCTTGTTTGTTTTGGGATTAAATAAATATGGAACGTCATAATATTTTAATATACTCCTGTTTTGATGCTACTAATTTGTACTTACCTTTTCATTTGTTGCACATGAAAAAGACAAATAAAAAAAAAACAACCACATATAATACTGTATAATACAATTCAAGTCTACAAATTTTTATCCTAATTATTATTTTTAATATATATTATTATATATTTTTATTCTAATTATTACTTGCAATTGCATAGTCAGCATGCTTTATTATATTTGTAATTTCCAATTTTCCATGGATTACGATTTGCCAGCATGTAAAGTATAGGTTTTTTTTATATAAATGGCTACCAATACTATTTTTAAAAAAATTAAGTTTGTGAAGTTTTCAATGAAAAAGTACAAAATTGTGATTTAAATGGATTTTGTTTTTCAAGTTATGAAATTCATATTTTTAAATGGTGCACAGTCCATCCTATATACCATATTTTTTAAATTAATGAATGAATTAATTAAATTGTTTATAAATACTCACCACTATTACTCTCTCTCTCTCATTATCTGTATGCTTTGATAGACCTGCATGAACTTGTATATATTTGCTCAATTGTGAAAGCATGCTGCATAATAGTTGAAGAGTAGATTAATTTTTTTTTGTTCGTCTTTTTTCTTTTATCAGTCTTATTGCTAAAGCTGTTGAATTCCAAATATCAAAGTTTGATTTAGGTTGATCAAAGTTAGCTGTAACCATTATTGACATTAATCCATATATATATTATGGATTAACGTAGTGTCAGAGTTGAAGCAGGTCATGGCCACTACTGGATTAAAAAATGTCATCAATCATTTTGATTTCTGCCAGTTTATACAGCTTTTAAAATAAGTACCTAGTCTAATTAATACAAATAACTAAATTTCTTGAAGTAACAGAAAGAAAATAAAGTTTTTTGTCAAGTTTGGACTTTTATTTTATGATTGGAAAAAAAAATGTGGCTTGCTTTCATAATTTTGTAGTTTTTTTGAAATCATGCATGTAAACAAAACAGCTTTAACTGCATTTGATTGAGATGTTTGTAATAATTTCATACCTGAAACTGTTTTAAATGGTTTGGTATTGAGTAGTTATAGATTATCAGAGAAGATTTTTACAAACAGATTATCAAAATGCTTAAGATTCTATTTGCATCTTAGAAAAAAACATTTGACTGCCAAAACCTTGAGATAAAAAAAGTAAATTTTCAGTTCCTTCCTCGAATATCACTATTTTTTTTTTTCTTGTTACATTATTTACAGATAATGTTGAATTTTTTTAGCTTTTTAGAAAATCATTATGAGATCAGAATTCAATTGTAAGAAGTTGTATAGATCGGTCAGTCTAATCTAATGTGTTAAGGAATGATAGAACAATAGGATCAAACTTGTTGTTTGGAATGAGAAAATTGTGCATGCAGAAAAAAGGTATTGCATCTTTGAAACACATTGTCCAGAAATTTGTTTTATTATAAGTGTTTTTGTTTTGTGCCATATGAGAGTTGTCTGTTTTTTGAGTCAACACACAGTGATGCAAGAAATGTCTGCTGATTTTATTAGGTCCATTCATAATTTTGAGAGTTGTCTGCCCATTTTATTACATCTATAAACAGTGATGTGAAAGTTGTTGGTTCATTTTATTAGATCTGTACAATGAAATGTGAGAGCACTAAAGTTGATTGCCATTTCCATACACCTAATAATCCATTTGTACTTAATAACCAACAAGCACAGAAACCTTACATATATTTTATAACCATTTGGTGGGTGCCAATGACTGTCATTGGTGGGTGAAGTTTTTATGGTACAATGTTCTTTTAAATGTTTTGTTTCCTTCAATCCAAATCAACTGCCTAATTGCTTTTTTTTATATCAGTTTCAAGTTTTTACTTCTGTTAGTTGATGGATCCATGCTATGCTTTATACTCTGATGATATTAACATTGCCTCATAGACCTAGGTGTACCTTGAAGGGTTTGGTGTTGCTAACTCCTTGTCTGGATAGAGTTATGGCCCTTGACAATTAGCCTAACCTCTTAACATGGAACATTGCTTGTCACCATCCTTGCTCAAGAACCATTGAGTGTAGTCTGATGCAGTTTGATAGTAACATTGTTAAATAGACTTGGATGTACTATTTATGGGTTTTGACCTTTGAACTCCACATTGGGTAGAGATATAGTGTTTGACAGGTAACTTAATATCTTCACATGGAATGTTAATTATAACCATCATAACTCAAGAATCATTCAGTTTATGCTGATGCAGTTTGATATAATAAATAAATGTCCTGTTAATGCTGTGTCTGCTCATTTTCACAGTTATGCCCCTTGTCTGCTCATTTTCACAGTTATGCCCCTTGTCCAGCATATTCTAGTCTTCACATGGAAACTTGGAATATGGTTTTTGTGTTATCATGTTTTGATGATATTTGGTAAGAAAACTGTTTTAGGAGCAAGATGAGCATTTTAATGATTTTGTCTTATGTGCTTCAGTCTAGACAGAGTTATAGCCCTTTTTGATTGAATTCATCTCTTGACCTTTACAAGATGTGTTGCTGGTATCCGTGAGGTCATCCAGAACTTGGATTTCATTTGTTCCGAATGCCCAAAATTATACTGTCATCCTCCATGCAGTATATAGACCATTGATGTTGTCAGACCTTTAGCTTGACTAGTTGAATGTTTACCCTGGATTCCTTTAAAGAAAAAGTGGAAGGACTGCACATTATTTTATGAATTTCTTTAATGGAAGAAAATATTTTTGCTCCAGGATTGCAATAAGCTTGCCCAATCCTATACGCGAGAGTCAATCAAGCAGGCCGAAGATATCCTTCGGATGCAGACTTGAGATTGCAGGCAGTTAGGTAACTTTCACTCATCAATCTAATGTGCCACACAGTAATAAGCTTTTTTATTTATTCTTTTGCATAATTGCTTAGAAAATAACCCACTAGTAGTTAGATGGGGGCATTTTATTGTCTCCCCTTTCTATACATGTACATGTAGTGTTACAATTCATGTTAACACTTGAGTAATTCCACCAGGTATTTTGGCCATATTGTTTCGGAGGAGCATGGCAGAAACTTGTAATTGTAACGAATTCTAATGGCTGCTTGAACCTAATTTCATCATGGCAATTGCTATGAAAATATGTCATAAACTAAATTTTGGTGGCAGCTATTTAAATATTTGTACATGTTTATGATTTCCTTAAATTAATTTTGGTATCATACTTAACTGCAGATATGTTTGTTACAATTTATTGTTTTCTCCTTACTCTTTGGAAGACACATGGTCAAAATGAATGATGTAATGAACAAAGTGTTAATGTGAGACATAATCACTTACCATTAATGCTTTGAAGAAACAATAAATTTTTTGGGTATATTGAGAGGAAAAATAAATGTTTCCAATGCATGTTTTTTGCTCATATGTCCCTACCTTCTCGTTACCCAATGATGTTCTTTCCTGAGTGCATGACTTTCCAGAATAACCAGATTTAAATTTATTCTACATGGATATCACTCAGATGTACTCAATCTGATCTATACAGAGCAAAGGGAAATTTATTAAATGTTTATAGGAAAATCAGATTAAAAATAATTGGTGGAAGGTTTTGGCAGTCAGTACTTTTTATGCCCATCTTAGAGTCTCAGGTTCCATGAAAATAGTAGAGCATATATTCTGGTAATAGTGAAAGCTTTTAGCTAAATTATACAATGCAAATAAAAAGTAGTTTTCAGTCAAAATAAGGTATTGGCTGGAATAGGTTATAGTTTTCAGTCAAAATAAGGTATTGGCTGGAATAGGTTATAGTTTTCAGTCAAAATAAGGTATTGGCTGGAATAGGTTATAGTTTTCAGACAAAATAAGGTATTGGCTGGAATAGGATATAGGCATTTTTCATTATGTCTCAAGCAGTGCTTATTCTGTATCAGATCATTGAGTTGTCATACATTTGTATAGTCATACTATAGTAACTACATGAATATACAAAGAGCCGTTGCTATGCTGTATCAATTTTCAGGCCTTGCTTGTTTTATGTATAAATATATTGCTTTATTATGAATTATTGTACATGATCATCTGTTAGTCGTCATTGTATTTTATTTTTTTCATCAACTCATTAATTTTTGTATTGTGTATCAGTGTACATTACTAATATTGAAAGTGATAATACAAATATATTTCTGAAATTGTCTTTATAACATAGGCGCTTCTTCATAATTTTATCCCATGTTCCTAGGTGATCACCCAAAAAATCATTGTCATTCTTTTTTATGGTTTGGAACATGTAAAATGCATAATGGATACATGTAATCAAAAGTTGATTTTATGGAAAATCTGATGCTTCTATGTACTATGACTCAGCAATTTAGGTTATGTATTTGAAAGCTACCTTTTTTTTTATCTTTATAACATTTGTGTCCGAGAGGCAGTATAGTAAATGTCTTTCTGAAATTGCAATGCTGTCATATCACCTCGTTAGAAAGTTTTTGCGTTATTTTACCTTTTATTTTCCATAAAATAATGGTATGGTAAAGTAAATTATTGATCATGACTGTCATTGTAACCACAAGTGAAAATATGATAAACACTTTTCAAAAATCCATAGAACAGCCATTGTGTTCATATGTAAGTAATGTATACTTGGTTGTTAACAGCACATACCATGATATTCAGGATTGATATGGATAGCAGATCATGCTAATTATAAATTTTCACAGGTGAATGCACACTCATTAATTATAAATTTTCACAGGTAAATGCACACTGCACATGGTTGCATAAGGTTAAAAGAAATGACAATACATGTACTGTGTCAATCATTTTCATCACAAATTCAATAGCATGTCTAGAATACTATGAATAATTCATGAAACATTCAGAAAACAGTGGTTCCTAAGGGTAAGAATAGTAAATTAATGTTAAAACTTCACTTAAAGAATTATGATTGGCATAGAAATATTCGGCTGGTTCAACTGGATTAACCATAGCTGCTACAATCTAACAGTTTATGTAGATCACATGTGGCATCTGTTCTGATAGAAACATAAAACCTTTTCAGCACCAGGTATATATTTTTCTGCAGGTAAAATAGACCTTTTCAAAGACTGATGTGTCACAAGGAATAATTTATCTTGGGGTGGGGGTTGGGGATAGCATATGTGTGCCTAATTCACTAGGTATAATGCTCACTGAACTATGAAAGAGCACAGACAAGCACCTGCAATGCATTGTACAATGAAGGATCTACTCCTGCACTAATTACCACCTATACTGGTGTATAGGTCGGGTCAAATACCAAGCTTCATAAACCCTGATATGCCAGCTCATAATGCACAGGAATAGTCTGTGTCTGTGTCTGTGTTGTTTGTTGTGCCAAGTATTTAAAACAATCTGTATGAATAGACCCCTATATGCCTGTGTATTATGCGCTGACTGATATGGTTCTATATACATGTAATTTGCAATTGAATCTGACCTGTATGTGATTGTGTACCCATTTAGAACTTTGTGAGCAGAATCATAGACTAGTTCCATGCTGGGACCCTTTATGATGTCAAAGAGGATTTACAGGGTCCACAAAAATTCTGAAATGATTGTTGTTTCTGATTGCACTCAAGTAGTCTACTCAAAACTTGTACTTTTATAATGGCAATCTGATGCTGAAAAGGTTCCGCTAAGATAAAATCTACACAAATCTCATTCTGGTTATTATGGATTGCAAGAAATATTAAGAAACCTTTTACTCCTTATCTGTCTAAAAAAAATTGTAATGTTGGTTTTGCTAGTAAGGGAGAAGGCAAATGTTTTGTGACTAACCTGGCTGTGTGTGAATTTTTGGACAGGTCAATATTTGTTACTCTTCCAGTGCTGAGGTCCACTGTTGCCTATCAAAATATGTACTCAATATGCCATGTGTAATAACACATAATTGAGGATAAAATGGAAAATATGTACTCAATATGCCATGTGTAATAACATCTAATTGAGGATAAAATAGTTTACTCCATGGATGAGATACAAAATATATTTTGTTGTACATTAAGAACATTATTGTTTGCTGTTTATCATCTCTCATCGGTATGATTTTCATGAAATTTTGAAGCATTGCTTTTTGAAAATATGGTTTTATTCCCATTAAACAAAACACAGCAAACAATTAGTCATAAAACAAGCCATTTACAGATAAACAGTATTACGAAAATTATTAGTTTATGATAAGTGAAAGGAAACCGAAAAGTCCCAAGTATTTTAAACAGGAAATTCAGCAGCAAATAATTTTGTTTCATTGGACCTCAGTACTGGACGGTAGGTATTCTGTAAGATAACACGTCGACTTTGCACTGATATACTCTGATATACTCTGATGCTCTCAACCATTAACATCATTAGTGTGAATAAATTTTCTTTTGTTGGAAATACTGTTGTTAGTTACATTCTGAATGCCTGTATATCAATTTGCATGTACTAAGAGACAAATTCAAACAGGATTGTTAGATAACTGTACTTATGCCAATGGCTTTGCATTTTATATGTTTGTTTTCCAACATATTTTTTTTTTAGTTTTGGATTTGTTGCCACAATGTTTTCTGTAAAATCGACCAATAGTTTAAAAATTATAGTTATTTATTTCCAGAATATACATTGTATATACATAAGTATAATACTCAGTCTTGTCATTTTGATAAACAAGTTGTTAGATGATTGAAATATTGTAAATTTAAGTTCAGTTAAATGCAAAAAATATACTTTTAATATTATAGATATATAATTTTACCTCATTGATTACTATGTGCATACAAATGCTCTTGTCCATATTTTAGACAAATTATTTTTGTAATTTTGTAAAAATTCATTTTCTTAAAATTTGCGTTTTCAATATTATTTGTTATAATAGTGTTATTGCATTGCAGAGTGCATGCACGACACTTTACTATCTTTATTTGTTGGATCTGTTCAGGGGAGATAACATAAATCAGACTATAATCCTCATTTATAAACAGTATACATTATTATGTAGGGGAAGCAACTCTAACTGTACTAATGATGTATTAGATGGATTTTGAAGTAAAATGTCTGTTTATAAAATGTTACTGATAGTGTTATTTTCTGAAAATAAGAAATACTCACAAAATTCGTGAAATTTTGAAGCAATAGGAAAAAGTGAATGTACATTTCTGTTAACATACATGGCTTACTAAAAATCATATTGGAATTAAAAGTAAATGTTAAAATATTATTCATAACTTAATATTGCACTTGTACTTCATTCTCATGGTGGTTACGTTGGAATTCTTACCTATACTTCTAACACATTTCTTCTGATGCACAAAATACAAAATTTCAAATAATGTGGTGTCTTTGGTATTTTGCATTTCTACACACATATAGTATGGGCTGCCTCATTATTCAGTCTGGAATCAACAAGAAATATTTAGTAGATAAAAGTTTTAGTCTTTGTCTTAGGGAAAGAATAAAATTAAATTGTGTTTCCATTTTATTCTGCATTTGTCTTCATTTGTAAGATTAGAATTAGGCATGAAATAATTCAAGAAAATTTTGGTATATTCATTAAAATGTTATAAATTAATGAAATGCTTTATATGGCTAGAGTGCTAAAGTACTGTTAAATTACAAACAAATTTAGGCTTTTTACTGATATTGATACTGTGTTCATAAATAATCACTCTTGTTGATTCTTGTTTTTGCTTTCGCAAAAAAGAATAATCTCTGCTTAGTTTTCACTGGTGAGTAAAACTGCCAAAGCTTTGAAACTATTGGGCACTGTAGTTTTAGAAAGACATGATATAAGAATGAGAACTTTTATATATATATCAGATTTTCCATATTACTGGATTTCTAAACATTTAAAGTCATAAAAGAAATTTGGCCAAAATAAATTGCATGAGTCAGCCTTATACTTATTGTAAAAAATTGTTTGCGTTTGATTTTTGCTGTGATTGTGTGTTTACACTCTTCTTTGTCTTTTCTGTAGGGGCAGAAGTGAAAATGCACAAGTACCAGTCAATACAAGCTTTCCAGGGACATGGATCATCACTAACCCAGCACTAATTGAGTCAAGATCATGCAGATGCCTTTGAAAACTACTTGAATGTTAATTCATAGGAACATGTTGTGCTCGCATTGCATGTACAAGATGTTATTATTTTCAAATTTAAATATAAGGTATATTTTTTAGATTTTTCATGTACATTAAAGAGAAAATTGAATTTTGGATTAGTAACTATTTTCTTACATATGAACGCTTTCTGACTCTACTTTTAATCTGTGGGAAAGGAAAGCCAAATTTGGAAGATTTGTTTTGGCATGCATAAATACGTATGTACACAAACATGCTTATGTACTTAAGATGTTTCAGGTTTTGATTTTTCTTGAATATATAGGTTTATTGAAAAGTTACCAGTTACTGCATTACATTTCCATGGAAATTGGGAGCTGTTGGGTTTGAAGAGTGAATGTACATGAATTTTATTACTCAGAAAAGTACAGTTGTATTTAGATTCGATTTGTATACATTATAAATGAGACTGTGATTGCCTCCCTTGGATAAAGATAATTTATTTACACACAAGTTAGACAATTTGCACTTTTTTTAATTATTTGAATTTATATTATTAATATGAAAATTTAAGAAGAAAACTGTGATATGTACCTAATATTGTTGTTGTTGTCTAAATCCTGACTTTGGAAACAAAAGTAAAAATAATCTAAAGGTAAAGCATAATTTAACATGTTATTATTTTTCTTTCTGCAAGGTGTCTTCTAGGTATCTACTAACAATTTAAGTCACTGTCTTGGTTATAATTTGTTTTGTATTATTTTTTTTTTTTTAATAGACAATTGCTCAATCTTGATGAACAGTTTTCAGATGTTTCCATAGTAACTTAATGTAAAAGATCTATAAAGTTAATTGGGTCTATATTATCTCAGATTGGCAACCCTCAGATGTTTCCATAGTAACTTAATGTAAAAGATCTATAAAGTTAATTGGATCTAGATGATCTCATATTGGCAACCCTCAGATGCTTCCTTAGTAACTTAATGTAAAAGATCTATAAAGTTAATTCAGTCTAGATTGGCAACCCTCAGATGTTTCCATAGTAACTTAATGTAAAAGATCTATAAAGTTAATTGGGTCTATATTATCTCAGATTGGCAACCCTCAGATGTTTCCATAGTAACTTAATGTTTCCATAACACTGCAAGTTAATCAAGTCCAGCATCAGGTAAAATTTGCAGAAGCAAAGGGTAACATATTGTTTTTGATCTAGATTGTCAGTAGGACTTCTGTTTTTCTGACATTTCCATAAAATTAGGTCTGGATGGATCTCTTCTGTTTACATTTCCATAAAATTAGGTCTCGATGGTCATTAGATCTCTTCCACTTTCCTGACATTTCCACAAAATTTTTAAATCAGGATGGTCATTAGATCTCTTCCGCTTTCCTGACATTTCCACAAAATTAAGTCTGGTTGGTCATTAGATCTCTTCTGTTTTCCTGACATTTCCATAAAATTAGGTCTGAAAGGTCAGCATAACTTGTGTTTTTCTGAAATTTACATCAGGGTATAAAAATCAGGAGGACATTTAAATTCAGTCCAGCAGTTGGGACAAGATGTCATTTAAATTTATGACAATTGTACATAAAGATATCTCATATGAAGTTGTCCGTTGCTTAAGCCATGCAAGGTTTATACACAGGAGGGGAATGGAGTTTTTCTACAGTACTTTTAGAGCTCTTTCTAAATTTGAAATACAGAATGACAGTGATGATAGACATAAAGGAAAGCACTTTTTGAAAGCAACTGCAACTTAAAAGTGACCACTACCACCCTCCATTCATATTTATTTTGCTTTATTTGGGTTGTATTCAATTTGCATCTGACTGGAAATAGTCTATAGAGTTTTCAAATCTGACAGTCCTTCTGAAAATGGCTTGTAATATTAACAAATTAATGGTCCCTCTGAAAATGGCTTGTAATATTAACAAATTAATGGTCTCTCTGAAAATGGCCCATAACTTTTTTTTTAAATTTGATAGTCCTATTGGAAATGGCCCATATCTTTAACAAATTAAGAGTACCTCTGAAAATGACCCATATCTTTAACAAATTAAGAGTCACTCTGAAAATGGCCCATAACTTTAAGAAATCTGATAGTCCTTCTGAAAAAAGGTACTTAACACTAAAACAGGTCAGTCTTTTGTGAAATGTTGTAAAGTTCCAAAAGCATTGTAAAGTTCGGACAACCTCAGGCTTAGTGATCATTGCATACATTGCAATCTAAAGAGACACCATAATATCAGGCTTAGTGATCATGGCATACATTGCAATCTAAAGAGACCCCATAATATCAGGCTTAGTGATCATGGCATACATTGCAATCTAAATAGATACCATAATATCAGGCTTAGTGATCATGGCCATACATTGCAATCTAAAGAGACACCATAATATCAGAAATTGCTTTTGCTAGTTTTGGTACTGGTATTTTGGAACTGGGCATATTAATAAAAATTACTATGGAAACCATTCATTAGACATAATTAAAATAAGCTAATTATGCCAGGTTTGGAATTATTTGATCTATTTCATTAATGCATTCAGAATAACTCATCATAATTTGGTGTCTAACACTGAAAGGGAGTTGAGGGGACCACCCAGTTATCCTTTCCAATAGACAGGGGGTTGAGGGAACCAGTTTCTGCCACTTAAATGATTGAGATGACAGTTACACCAGTCCACAGTTTAATTCTTTTTGAGCTTGAATAAGGTTACAGTATTATTTTTTCCACTTCCCATATATACTTGCATCTAAGACTGATTCAGCTGCATAATGAATTGATCAAAAGCTGTCATCACATAATGTGATGGTAGATCTACATCAATACAGTTTGTTAGGATAAATATAGTAGATAACATAGACCTCAATATGTTTGCACAGTATATCACAACAGGTATGGGTCTATATTCTTTACAGTTAGACCCTATTTTCGAGCATGATATGATGGTACACTTAAATATAAGTATTGGAATGGGATGTGAAATATTTTGTTTTTGTTTCAAGCAGAAACCCAAGTGAAATATTTTTTGTTCCAAATATTTTAATAATAATCATTCCTATGATGATAAGAATAAACTTAAATTGTGAATGTAAGTTGAACTGTTTGCCAATAAAACTTCATGTGACAGAAAAAGGCTTTTTATGTGCATTTAACATGGTTTCCTTGTCTCTTTGTTTGGGGCGGAGGTTGGTAATAGTAGGACAAGCAACTTACATACTCAGAAAATAGTCTAGAAAAATGTTTTATTTTAATTTTTAGACATTTATATTTTTCATTTCCTCTTTATGTTTTGTAGTTTAGTTTGTCTCCAATGCATTTTAATGACATTATTTTTAAAGATATTTTGTAGTATATATATATATATATATATATATATATATATATATATATATATATATATATATATATATATAAAGAGTTAAGACTTATTATAGTTATGAAAATATATATTAAACTCACATATATATATATTGATTTTAACTCATTTATATTTGTTTGTTATGTTTTCCTATACATGTGTAATACAAATATTTCAACTATTTTTCTTTTCTGTTTTTTATAGTTTTAAAAGCACCACCATGTAGTGTCTAAATAATGTGTGCGAATCTAAAGCCAAATTTTCTGAAAATTATTACAGATAAATAAATTCAAACAACTGCTTTCTTGATTATGCAAAAAAAAATGCAATTTTAAACTTGTATTTAAACAGAAAAAATTTAATGAAAGATTTTAGTTCACTCGGATAAAATGCTGTTTATTTTCAAAGATAAAAAAGTGTTTGTATTTTTTTAATATTCTTTTTTCAATATTTAGTTGCACTTTGCCAGATGAGCTTTGATTGCATACAGTATAAATGAGTCATCGAACATGAATTTATCATATAATTTAATTTGATATCAGACATTACAAATTTTACAAAATGTTTTGTTATCATACTTGTACATTCCGTCCATGTACTTGTCCAGATTTATTCTGAATATGACTTGTACACTGTCCAGATTTATGACTTGTACATTTGTAAATAGTTTCCTGTGCATGGTATGGAGCATTCTATAATAAATGTCTGAGACAAACTGCGTTATTTTCTTTTGATTGTCTCATTTGTGACATCTGTGCATGTGCTTGTTGCTTTGTGTTTGTTGTTGTTTGTTTTATTGCTTTGCGACAGATAGCCTATGGGCAGTCTATGAAGGATTTCATCGATGACTGTATTTCAGAACAATTGATAGATGCTAGCGTCAATTATTTAAGCGACGGAAATAAATTATCGGAATCCAAAGATAATTTAAAAAAGAAAAACCAGTTGAAAAAAATAATAGATCAAGTGCATTCAGTCACAGTGCATACTGTCTTTTGACATATTGAAAATGGACACATTTGGTACATGAATGTCCACTAAGTGACATTGAAAATGGACAGTTTCGGTAAATGAATGTCCACTAAGTGACATTGAAAATGGACAGTTTCGGTAAATGAATGTCCACTAAGTGACATTGAAAGTGGACAATTTTTGGTAAATATATGGCCACTGAACATTAACGACCTATCTGATTTGGGTGTGCAAGTATTGCGTATCAGTCAGGATACCATGTAGGCAGTCTGCTGTCAGCTTCAGGTTCCAAAATGAAATACTTTTCTCTTCGTTCTTCCTGCCATAATCATTGCAGACGTGTGTGTGTGTATATATATATATATATATATATATATATATATATATATATATATATAGAGAGAGAGAGAGAGAGAGAGAGAGAGAGAGAGAGAGAGACTATAAACGTCCTTGAATTTAAAATGCTGCTGAAAATACCTTAAATTTTGAACAGTTTTATTTTTTAAACGTCCTTGAATTTGTTAAGGCAAACTTAAATACAACACTTTTTAATTCAGAATATTTGTTGACTACATCTGTGCTTAAAATTAAAATATAAATAAAATTACTAGAATAAAATGACACAATACACTCAATACTGAAACCATTTTCACTGTTTGTCCTAAAGCGATGACCATATCAACGTGTATTTTTTAAAATTAAATCTTACACTATATGGCGCCTTACAGATATTATGAACTTCTGAGAGAGTGACACGTGTAAAGGGTCACGTGTACAGGTGAAATTGTTTGCATTTGCAACATACACATTGGAGAGACTATTGACATGCCTCTATGTTACTTTCATGTACTGTAGCTGAAATGTCTTTGGATATAATAGTTTTGGAAATTATGCATGATCCAAGGCCATAGCTGATCCAAACAACTCTTCTCATGTGTTCAAAATATCCATTTGAGTTGGTCTAATGTACAATTGTAATGGATGTGAATTTTGCCAGCCTAGACAATACTAGCTTCTTAAGATGCAATGAATAAATTACCAGTACATAAAATGCAAAAGTTATGCACTCTTTTTATTTTACAATTTACTTTTGAATATTAGGAAATGAAACAGACTAAGTGGAGCTAGCAGTTTTTTGGTAAGTGCGTATCTGAAATAATGCCAAGCTGTATACTCTATAAGCCAAATTACATCAACCAAGCATTCATGAGCATCAAGAGAAATAAAAGTTATTTTAACAATACCTTAGTTATACAAGGTCTACTTTATATATACCCATGATAAACAGTATGGTAAACCATGAATTGTTTTTAGAAAAATATAACAAGGCAAAATACGAAACTGTAGAGTGCCACTCTGATGCCTAAAATGACCATCCATACTGAAAATATTAAAATTACTACACATCCTTAATGCAAACTCCTATTTTCTTTGGGATTTCACCATTAGACGTTTTGTGATGTCTAGTTGTTCCGACTTCAAAATGGTGCGAATCAGATACACAGTATGGCGTCAAGGCGACCATCTGTAGAACCATGATTTTGGCACTCCTCCTTCCCCCCCAAAATGTCATAATAACATGAAGTTTTAACCAGAATGCAAAATCATCTCGGTGTTGGGATTTAATCAGATGACTTCTTATTCACAGAATAGATTAGCACATCGTCACTGTCAAAAGACTTCTTATCATATTACCTTTATTCTAAATTAAAATGGTGCCCATCGCAATCCAATATGCCAGCACTCGGCAGTTAAAACAAAGAAATGGACTTTCCTTGAAGTCGTATAAATTCTTTTCTGCTAGTAGATATTTTATCATGTAGTTGTTTACTCACTAGTGTGACAATAAATAACGTAACATTTTGAAAGGCTGAAACAAAATTTGCTACTTGAAAACTTAAAAGCCTCTTTTTAAAAAAGTCGCTGTTCATATGCCAACACGTCCTATGACCCCGGTACTTGCCTGAAAAGAGGAAGAAAACATTTTAATATCAACTTGTAGGTCACTTGTCACAGTGAGAAAATGTCAACACATCCTATTACCAAGTTACTTGGGATGACTTATGATGGGCGACGTAAAAGTGTGTGTGTGTGTGTGTGTGTGATTTGTATTTTTAACATAGCTTTAACAATTGTTCAGTCATATCGCTACGATGTCTGCATTGTAGCAGTTTATGGTGATGTCTAGCACTGGGGCATCATGCCGCAGACATGTGGCATCATGCCCCGCTCAATCACATTATCCTGACACCAGGCCGACCAGTCCTAACACTAGCCTCTTAATGCTGGTGACCTAGTGAGGCAGCTGTTTGTACTATCTGTAAGTCCTTGGTATGACTCGGCCGAGCTTCGAGCCCGCGACCTCACTCATCCGAGGCGGACACTCTAACCACTTAGGCCACTGGAACAGTCTAGGGCGTAAAGGACATATCCCATTACTGCTGGAACTGAGAGATAATTTTATTGTAGTATTGTATCAAAGTTATGTATGAATGCAAAGTTCACACGTTCAATATATATTTTTAGCTTTATTAATTTCTTTGTATATTTTAATTGTAGTAGACTTGTTAAATAGTTATGATTACGATAAAATGGTATGCCTCGTTTTGAAGAAAATACCTTTATAAGACTTTGAAAAGATGATATGGTTTATTAATTTACCTCAATAATGATTTAAGAAAAGAAATTCACAAGTTAGGTAACACAACATTAATTGAATCGAGAAGCTTACGACATGTCACGCATTCTGCCAGCATTATTTCAATTGTGAAGCAGACAATTTGTCAATTAAGAAACGGTAAAAAATTCTGAATGAAATGTACACGACATGAACTGGACATTGAAATGGTATGAATGGGATTCGATCACATAATGGAATGTGTACATTGTATCCAGAGATGTTATCAATCGGATGTGATCACCTACTGACATGTGAACAATGTAACAATATGAAAATCACATTGGCGCCCTTGGTGCTTGGTTAAGCAGGTTTCTGTGTATTCAGGAGGAATAAACACATAAAACATTAAAGTCGGAGATGCATTACACAATAAGAAACATTAGCTGATTCGAGCTATTCTACCGACTATAGACAATAATATAGCTAATATAACAATTAATTCAACAGTCACACATTACTTACAGTCCGGATTGGGGGCGGGGGGTGGGGAAAGGGCTGGGTTTCCGGGTGTACCTTGCCGCAACCATCCCGAAAACATGTGATAAAATAACGTGTTTTAAAATTAAAAAAACATATATAGGTCTAAACCATCAAATACTTAGACTAATATAACTATATCATGTGTGCTCTAATATTTGTTAGTTCAAGGACAGCCTTCAGGATGTATTTCTTGATTTGAAACTTAAGTACCGCACCCCCACCCCCACCCCCTACAATCCTTAATCCGTCCTTGTTACGGCGTATACATACCAGCTTAAGATGTGCATAGAATAGCGAAATAAAGAAGATCAATACGCAAATGACCACGGTTATGTGAGAGTTATGATGTGAATCTTCTAAGAACCTTATTTGTAAAGATCTACCATATCGCCATTGACAGCTGGCTTTCCTCATTTAATCTTTGACACAGCTTGCATGTAAAAAAATACATATTTTTCAGTTAAGTGGGTCTGAAAAGATGTAGTATACATTCAAGCTGTCGCAATACACGCTTTCCGGAAATCCATGATTGTACGCCAACACGGCCCTCTTTTCGCAGTGTTATTGTAAAACAGAAAACAGGTTACTGTTCTGACAACACAATGAAGCATTTTCCATGGTATATTATTTCCTCTTTTTTTCTAAATACAAAAAAATGCTGATATGTCTAAAATTTAATCCATTGTTGAAAGAAAACCAATTTAGACAATCATAATTATTGCCAATATAGTAAAACATAATTCATTACACCAGATTATTAATTTTACTACGATTATGGAGAATATATATATATATATATATATATATATATATATATATATATATATATATATATATATATATATATATATATATATATATATATATATATGAAACTAAAAGTGATCTGGGTTTGAAGAATGGGATATGTGACAGGTAGTTTCCTAGAAGAGTGCTAATCCCCCCCTCTCTCTCTCTCTCTCTCTCTCTCTCTCTCTCTCTCTCTCTCTCTCTCTCTCTATATATATATATATATATATATATATATATATATATATAAATATATATATATATATATATGTATGTTTAGATAGATAGATAGATAGATAGATAGATAGATAGATAGATAGATAGATAGATATATCGCCATTGCATATTCTTTTCATGTAGCTGAGCATATTATAATACTTTTTAACTAGATGTACTAGATATAAAATGTATCCTCTGAACAGTTTCTTTACTTTATAGGTGATACTACCTTAAGCTGCAGTTGTTAGCGACTGAATAAATAAAGCATTCATGCAGTTTGTGTTTAGGAACAATGCTTGATCCAACAACAGAATATTGAAAATCATATATTTTAATCATAAAATTCCGATCATAAGCTATATTGCGATCTTGTTCCTAAACTCTTGTCTTGTTTCTCATTTTCAAAACTTCAGTTCAAAATATAAACACACACGCGCGCACACACACGCGCACACACACACACACACACACACACACGCAGGCACACACAGACTAATTAAACTCCATCTCTGTCCTCAAATAATTGCTGATAGGTTAAAAGCCGTTTGTCAGTTAAGCGCAATAATAATTTATGAATACTGAGCTGCATTAATTAAGGAAAAGCAGTCTATATTTGTAAGCAGTCGAAACAGCTGTTTGTACATGTCACCAAGATCAGTCATCTTGGAGGTGACAACTTGAGTTCTGCGCAATATTCTGGCTTTCAAGATACACTTACATTTTTTTTCTGAAAATGTAATCCTACAGTAATTCAATTTTGAATATTCGAAGATTACCAGATGAAACATTTATTTTGAGGCGCTCTATTTGTTGCAAATGAAACACGACACTTATTTCTGTTAGTGAATAATTTAATTCTAATTATTAAAAATTGATTGATGCCTGTTTAGTCCAGGCATGAGTAAACAATACCCCCACCCTAATCATAATTTATGTAACAAAGCAATGTTATTATGAGACACGAATCCTTCATAACGACCTCAAATTAAAGCTTAAGTGGACGATGTTAATAATGTTACTTCCATATTGATGAAGGGACATACAAAATATTTTCTCGAACTAGGGCCGAGAGTGGCCGAGTGATCTAAAGCGCTCTCCATTACGGATCACTGCTGTCTCACCTCTGTCTGTATGAGTTTGAATCTCAGATTCAGCCAATGTGGGTAGGTGAGAAAACTTACCTGTAGCTTTTCGTGGATCGGTGGGTTTTTTCGGGGTCTTCCCGGAATCTTCCTCCACCATTAATACGAGCCGTCATGTATAGCCTATTGTGTGCTAAAATGGCGTTAAACCCAACAACATCAACAACAACTTTCTCCTACTAACAAATATTTTTTGATTTTATGGTTGTTTAAAAACTAGGCTAGTGATAAAAAATGGATTAGTTTCACAAGGCAATTATGCAATAGCTTCAAGTTCACACATATAGAATGATCATTCACATTTTTGAAATAACCTTAAAGCATTCAATAATTTGACAAGTTTAAATTTCATGTAAACACTATTCAAGTTAATCGGTTACTTCAGAAAACATACAGTACAGCAATATCATTCCAAGAGAAACATCATTCTATGTGTAAATCATCGACAACGATGAATCAGTAATTGTCAGTAATCCACACGACTGGAGGAGCGCATGTCTACACAAGACGAATAGTATTCCCACAAGGAATAGCGCATGTCCAGACAAGATATAATAGAACCGACACATGTGATCATGCGTGCTCACACAAGACTCAATCGTTCCAACACAAAGATTAAGATTATCCACACCAGATGGATTAGTAGCCACACAGGGAATAATGCGTGTCCAAACAAGACTGAATAGTACTCCACAAAAAATATTGCGCGTCCACACAAGATGGAATAGTACCCCACCAGAAATAATGCGCGTCCACACGCGAATGAATAGTACCTACACATGGAATAGCGCATGTCCAAACACGATTGAATAACATTCAGACATGGAATAATGCATGTCCACACAAGACTGAATAGTACCCACCCATAGAATAATTCTGTCCACCCTTGGGGCCCCGAGTGGCCGAGTGGTCTAAAGCGCTGTCCGTTCCGGATCACTACCATCTCACCTCTGTTTGCGTGGGTTCGAGTTTAAGATTGGGTTAATGTAGTTATGTGAGAAAGCTTGCCAGTAGCTTCTCGTGGGTCGGTGGTTCTTTCCTGGGATTTTCCGGGTTCTTCCTCCACCAATAATACTAGCCGTCATGTATAGCCTATATTGTGCTTAAAATGGCGTTAAACCATAAAAAAACAAAAAAAAAACACCCAAAACACAATTGTACTCCTACATAAGTAATGAGTGTCCACACAAAACTGATACAGAGAATAACGTATGTCAACATTTGACTGAAAAATAGCACACACAAGATTAACAAAATCGCCCGCACAAATTGAATGCATGTCGCCAATGGAATATCATAATCGCCCACAGAACTAAAATACATGTCCACACAGGACTAAAATATATAGAGCGGTTATACGCATGCCCACATGAGATTTGGCTAGCCCCGCACATGAAAAGACTGTTTATTTAGGATTCCACAGGGAAAGATCTTATGTGCTTTCCCATTTAATATTCATGATATTGTATGAAAAGTGAAATGCCTTTCTCATGTGTGGTGCTAGGTCATTATCAAGGTCAACACATGCGCAATTTAAATAAATATGCAACCAAGAAAGCAAATCGCGTTACTTGGCTCTAATTTGCGTATAATACTCATGGTATTAATATAGCCTCTACTAAGTAAAATACTCATGGAATTAATATAGCTTCTACTAAGTAAAATACTCATGGAATTAATATAGCCTCTACTAAGTAAAATACACGTGCAATTAAAATAGCTTGTACTAAGTAAAATACTCATGGAATTAATATAGCCTCTACGAAGTAAAATACTCATTGAATTAATATAGCCTCTACGAAGTAAAATACTCATGGAATTAATATAGCCTCTACTAAGTAAAATACTCATGGAATTAATATAGCTTCTACTAAGTAAAATACTCATGGAATTAATATAGCCTCTGCTAAGTAAAATACTCATGAAATTAATATAGCCTCTACTAAGTAAAATACACATGCAATTAAAATAGCTTCTACTAAGTAAAATACTCATGGAATTAATATAGCCTCTACGAAGTAAAATACTCATGGAATTAATATAGCCTCTACTAAGTAAAATACACATGAAATTAAAATAGCTTCTACTAAGTAAAATACTCATGGAATTAATATAGCCTCTACGAAGTAAAATACTCATTGAATTAATATAGCCTCTACGAAGTAAAATACTCATGGAATTAATATAGCCTCTACTAAGTAAAATACTCATGGAATTAATATAGCTTCTACTAAGTAAAATACTCATGGAATTAATATAGACTCTACTAAGTAAAATACTCATGGAATTAATATAGCCTCTACTAAGTAAAATACTCATGGAATTAATATAGCCTCTATTAAGTAAAATACACATGCAATTAAAATAGTTTCTACTAAGTAAAATACTCATGGAATTAATATAGCCTCTACTAAGTAAAATACTCATGGAATTAATATAGCCTCTATTAAGTAAAATACACATGCAATTAAAATAGTTTCTACTAAGTAAAATACTCATGGAATTAATATAGCCTCTACTAAGTAAAATACACATGCAATTAAAATAGCCTCTACTAAGTAAAATACACATGCAATTAAAATAGCTTCTACTAAGTAAAATACACATGAAATTAAAATAGCTTCTACTAAGTAAAATACTCATGAAATTAAAATAGCTTCTACTAAGTAAAATACACATGCAATTAAAATAGCTTCTACTAAGTAAAATACTCATGGAATTAATATAGCCTCTATTAAGTAAAATACACATGCAATTAAAATAGTTTCTACTAAGTAAAATACTCATGGAATTAATATAGCCTCTACTAAGTAAAATACACATGCAATTAATATAGCCTCTACTAAGTAAAATACACATGCAATTAAAATAGCCTCTACTAAGTAAAATACACATGAAATTAAAATAGCTTCTACTAAGTATAATACACATATAATTAATATAACCTCTACTAAGTAAAATACACATGCAATTAAAATAGCCTCTACTAAGTAAAATACACATGGAATTAATATAACCTCTACTAAGTCAAATACTCATGGAATTAATATAGCCTCTACTAAGTATAATACTCATGGAATTAATATAGCCTCTACTAAGTATAATACTCATGGAATTAATATAACCTCTACTAAGTCAAATACTCATGGAATTAATATAGCCTCTACTAAGTAAAATACACATGGAATTAATATAGCCTCTACGAAGTATAATACTCCTAGAATTAATATAGCCTCTACTAAGTAAAATACTCATGGAATTAATATAGCCTCTACGAAGTAAAATACTCATGCAATTAATATAGCCTCTACTAAGTAAAATACACATGAAATTAAAATAGCTTCTACTAAGTAAAATACTCATGGAATTAATATAGCCTCTACGAAGTAAAATACTCATTGAATTAATATAGCCTCTACGAAGTAAAATACTCATGGAATTAATATAGCCTCTACTAAGTAAAATACTCATGGAATTAATATAGCTTCTACTAAGTAAAATACTCATGGAATTAATATAGACTCTACTAAGTAAAATACTCATGGAATTAATATAGCCTCTACTAAGTAAAATACTCATGGAATTAATATAGCCTCTATTAAGTAAAATACACATGCAATTAAAATAGTTTCTACTAAGTAAAATACTCATGGAATTAATATAGCCTCTACTAAGTAAAATACTCATGGAATTAATATAGCCTCTATTAAGTAAAATACACATGCAATTAAAATAGTTTCTACTAAGTAAAATACTCATGGAATTAATATAGCCTCTACTAAGTAAAATACACATGCAATTAAAATAGCCTCTACTAAGTAAAATACACATGCAATTAAAATAGCTTCTACTAAGTAAAATACACATGAAATTAAAATAGCTTCTACTAAGTAAAATACCCATGAAATTAAAATAGCTTCTACTAAGTAAAATACACATGCAATTAAAATAGCTTCTACTAAGTAAAATACTCATGGAATTAATATAGCCTCTATTAAGTAAAATACACATGCAATTAAAATAGTTTCTACTAAGTAAAATACTCATGGAATTAATATAGCCTCTACTAAGTAAAATACACATGCAATTAATATAGCCTCTACTAAGTAAAATACACATGCAATTAAAATAGCCTCTACTAAGTAAAATACACATGAAATTAAAATAGCTTCTACTAAGTATAATACACATATAATTAATATAACCTCTACTAAGTAAAATACACATGCAATTAAAATAGCCTCTACTAAGTAAAATACACATGGAATTAATATAACCTCTACTAAGTCAAATACTCATGGAATTAATATAGCCTCTACTAAGTATAATACTCATGGAATTAATATAGCCTCTACTAAGTATAATACTCATGGAATTAATATAACCTCTACTAAGTCAAATACTCATGGAATTAATATAGCCTCTACTAAGTAAAATACACATGGAATTAATATAGCCTCTACGAAGTATAATACTCCTAGAATTAATATAGCCTCTACTAAGTAAAATACTCATGGTATTAATATAGCCTCTACTAAGTATAATACTCATGGAATTAATATAACCTCTACTAAGTCAAATACTCATGGAATTAATATAGCCTCTACTAAGTAAAATACACATGGAATTAATATAGCCTCTACTAAGTATAATACTCCTAGAATTAATATCAATCAATCAATCAATCCTCTCTGCGCCGTCTGGTGCTTGAGGCAACAGCAAGGGAGCACCATTTCCGTCTGTCAGCAGCTATTGCAGGGGCGGTCTGATAGGTGAGGCCTCTGGTCTTAAGGTCTCTCTCCACTGTTCGTCGCCTGGTCTCTTTGGGTCTGCCACGGTTCCTTTTCCCCTGTGGGGTCCATCTCAGTGCCACCCTTGGTAGTGAGTCAGGAGGCATTCTGCAGACATGTCCGAGCCATCTCCATCGCCGAGTTGAAATGATCTCAGAGATGGTGCTTGCACCCGCTCTGTGCCGAAGTTCCTCATTTGAGATCGTGTTTGGCCAGAAGATCCTCATGATGCGTCGCAGGCATTTGGTTTGAAACACTTCGAGCTTGTGTTCTATGTTCGCAGTGGACTTCCAACACTCTGAGCCGTACAAAAGGACGCTCAACACGTTGCTCTTGAAGATACGGATCTTCGTGTGGACACTGAGGTTTCTTGTCCTCCATATGGGCTTCAGCATTGCGAAGGTCTGATTGGCCTTGCCGATTCTTGTGACGACTTCCCTTGTGCTATCTCCATCCGTGGTGACCTTACTACCCAGGTAAGTGAAATCGTCTAGTTCTTGCAGAGGCTGGTCATTGATGGTGATTGGGTTGCCCACTCTAGTATTCTTCCTCAAGACTTTTGTCTTCCCTATGTTGACTCGAACCTAGAATTAATATAGCCTCTACTAAGTATAATACTCATGGAATTAAAATAGCCTCTACTAAGTCACATATTAATGAAAATTACGCAAGTATTTATTTCACTATTTCAAAATTGTTGCCGTTATAATTGACACCCACTGCATACATCAATAACTTCCAGATAGTACATATGTACACTGAAATATTATCTTGCAATATTATAAACTGATATAGGACAAAAAAATACAATATTTTATATATCAAAGTTCACAGTATTCCACATGTGTTATATAAAATTGTCGTTATTTTCTTGATGTTGGTTGTTATTGGTACTTGTTGGATTGTATTTATGGATGGTTACTCTCTCTCTCTCTCTCTCCCTCTCTCTCTCTCTCTCTCTCTCTCTCTCTCTCTCTCTCTCTCTCTCTCTCTCTCTCTCAGGACGAATTATCTTGGATCTAGGGGTCAGCAAAAGTACTCTCGATATGTTCTGGAGGTTACGGACAAATAAATATTAGAGATACCTCGTGATTAATCAATGAGGCTGATGTAGCTAATTGACTAATAAGTACTTAGTCACCATCGGTGGCCTGTAAGATACGATGAAACCTCATTTTGAGATTCTGGCGAAACACAAGAGCTGGGCGTATATAAAGAGCAATGATATTAGAACGAACCAGCCGTTTCGTCAGAACGCAAAAGAGACTTGTATCATTACAGGTAAGATACCTTCTGTGTACAATTTATTTTGTATATAGTATAGGAAATTTTGGTGCTAAGATGTTAATCTAACATTGCATTATTGTAATATTTCTTTACTATTCTTTAATATAATGTATTGGACAGTTTAATCGTTGTAGAACTGAAATGTATTTGTACTGATATTCTTGATTATAGTAAAATACGACCTTCGCTACAAACTTCATACTCAGTACTAGTAATTCAGTAATAAAATACTCTTTAAATGATATAGTTTAACATGTTTGCATTTTAGATTAAATTCAGTGAAACATATTTCTACAAAATGATTGCAGTAGTAGTCTGAAATATAACCTCTATTATATTCAAAAAGGCAGAAATCATACAAATATATGATATTGGTAAGTGATAGAGTATCGTAGTTTTATATGTATCTCTTATATCTGTAATTTAAGTTTATGTATATTAATATTTGAATGTAATTTTATAAATTGAGTATTTCAATAAAGAGCCGTTTCGTTGGAAGTCAAAGGAAGCTTGTATCATTACAACATCCCTGGATCTCTCGCATTGCCAGATTTCCCAAGATGTAGCCGAATTTGCTACCGTTATGAGTGACGACCTTCTTTTTGAGACAGCCTTGTCACAGAATTAGGCGAAAATTTGAACTGATTTTTGTTGTTCTTGAATTGTAAACGAAACTCACCATTTTCTTGATTTCGTCGTACACGCATTACCTGGGGTGATTAAGTGGCGTGTAACGATTTGCATGTGCCAATTTGTAATTTACATGAAATCCGAAATACTCGTTGTACGTGGTGCACGTCAAGCTCGATGTGATTTATGTTCACCTGTTGAGAGTATATAAGGCGATGGATTTCTCATTATTATTTACGGGAACTAAAATATCTAATCAAAGGATAGATAACCTCGTCTTGCAAATCTCCAGCCAAAGGGTTGATTCCGGAGATCTAATAACATCGTTGATTCCGTAGATCTGATAACATCTGACAATCATTGATTCCGTCGTTGATAACATCTGATTCCGTCGTTGATACCGTAGAAGTTCATCACTGATAGCGCATCTAATAACATCGTTGATACCGTCTCTGATACCGTAGCTGCTAACATAGTTGTTACATTGTTTCTGATACCGTAGCTGCTAATAACATCGTTGATACCGTAGCTGCTAATAACATCGTTGATACCGTAGCTGCTAATAACATCGTTGATACCGTAGCTGTTAACACATCTGATACCATCTTTTGATAAACGTCTTTGATATCGTTTGATTTGTTGTGGGACATCTATTGTTTGTTCTGGAACATCTCTGTATAAATATCTGAATGTGCTTGTGCCGTTAATTTGTGCAAACGGAATTGAAGTATCTGTCTGTGTGTCGAACTGTCTGTTCGTCAACATCTGTGTAACGTGTAAATATCCGGAAAGCTAGAAGTCCGAGTGTCGGAGCTGTCTTAGAGTTGTAAAACGTCCGGGTAGACATCTAGGGGAGTGAGGAACCGTTGGTTCGGGTAGATGTTGTATGCTGTCTGAACGTATAACTGTGGTGGATCCGTGTAGGGAAACGTCCGATAATAGTATTGGTCAACCCTCGGTTCTCGGGGAAACTGGGAGACGATTCAACTGTTGCTGAATCGTGCGGTTATACAGGGGAGACACATAGGTGTATTGAAATTGTAATATAATTTAATACATTGTTGTATTTGCATGCTTATGTCAGATCGCAATAATATTTCAAGTGATCACATAGATATCAATAAAAGCTAGCAACTTGATTGAATACAAGTATATGATCGTGCTAGTTATCGCAATCCATCGTGCGATAGATAGTTTGTCGTTTGTGTTTATTTTTTTTCGTAAATCATTCTTGCATTTATTTAACTTTCGTAAAGGATTCTTGGATCTGTGTATAATCCAAGAGATCCCTTTACATCTGAGATTCCTTTTGTATTGTTATTTAATTTGTTCATGTATTGTGAATGGTTGTGAGTGTAATTGTGGGTTGAGTGCATGAATTATTGTGTTGTTACATCTGTATTTTTTTCATTTATAATTTATTACATAAATTTATATTTTCTTTCACAAATTGTGTTGGTATTGTTCATTTAATCCACCCTCCTCTCGGTAACAATTCTGTTACAAGCCTGAGCTCTTCTTCTCTCCTTTCGTTCCCTTCCCTCTGATCATGGAAAACAGCATTGCTAAGAGTTTATGAAAAAATATTTTTCCATAAATACGGTGGAAAAGTCTTTTCATAAAACATATAATTCCCGGTAATTTAAACAATTACAATACATTTCATTCACAGTAAGTCCAACAATTACAATACATATAATTCCCGACAATTCAAACAATCTCAATACACATAAATACGGTAATTCGTATGTATCCATTTTATGAGCGCACGACTGCGTTTCGTAAAGGGCAAATTTTGTCCCTGAATCTTTTCATTCTCATAACTGGTTTATCAGTTACATAAATATCACGCGACAGGACTCCATATCTGTTTACCGCTCTCTCGTATGTATACATGTACAGCCACGCATTGTGTGAATATATTTCCTGATACGTGCAAATGGTACACATTGTTATATATTATAGCTATATATTCTGCGAATAAAGTTGCTGACATGTGCAATTTTTCCAAAACTAAAATTTCGTTTATCTAGTGTCCTATAGGATGAGTTATTCAGAATAACACTCAGTCTAATTGGATGGAGTATTCAGTTTTAAATTATAGCAATACTAATTGCATTTTATAACATTTCATTGAAATTTACTCTGTAACACATGAATAGATGCAATAAATCTCAAAATGCCATAATTTAAAACTTCAAAAATAAAATATACAGATATATGAAAAATAAAAAAAATAAAAATTAGAAATGAAAATACCAATAAAATGCGAAAGTGTACCAAATTATTAAATTCCTTGCCGATCAAATTTTATTAAAATTGACCCCCCAAAAAAAAAAGATATTCGAAGAGACAAGCTCAACTGGCCAAAAAGAATTTTCCAAATGCAAAATAAATCCGTTTTTTTTTCCCTTCATATCCGGGTAAAAAAAATGGTTAAGAATGTTTTTTCCTGTTCTATTTAACAGCTATATACATTTACTGTTTAGCAAATCGAATGGCACTAGCTACCGGATATATAGACAGATATTTGCTTATTTGCACCTTTAATTGCGCATGGTCAGATAAGAAATCTGCTTCAGTGTTGTGGAACCTCGATACAAAATTTAACTACTGCTCTTGATTTCACCTTTGGTAGATTTATTGTTTTCTTATGACAGACTGCATTGTGTGTACCCTGAGTTTCAATGTGACTCGGTACAGACTACAAATGCAACAGCTGGTGCGACCAGATTGAAACTCAAACTCCAACAACCTCAAACTTGTACTCTGGCTCAACATACCCGAAACTTCTACTTGGATTCTAACAATCTGGCATTTTTACTCCCGCTTCAACAGCCTGAAACGTTTCCTTTAGTTTCAACAGCCTGAAACGTGTTCTATAGCTCTAAATACTCGAAACTTCTGCTCTGGCACCAACGACCTGACACGTGTACTCTAGTTCAAACAAACGCAAACACGTGCTCTTACTCCAAATACCGTGAAACGTGTACTCTTGTCTCCAAATACCGTGAAACGTGTACTCTTGTCTCCAACCACCTTAACACTTGAAATCTAGCTCCAAAAATCAGAAAACAATATTCTCACTCCAATAACTGTAAACGTTAGTAAGGAGATCCAAATTTGAAATATGTACATGTAAAGGACCTGGAAAATCGAAATACCAAATTTGTAAATGTATGCTAACATATATCACATTCATATACATTATTAATCCCCATCACCACCCCACTCTAGCTCCAAATAAATTAAATTTGTACTCAGGCTTTAATAACCTGAAACTTGTACTCTAGCTCCAACAACCTGACATTTGTACTCGGTATCCAACAAACAGAAACTTGTACTCAGGTTCTAACAACCTGAAGGGCCACGAGTAACCGAGTGGTCTAAAGCGCTCTCCTTTACGGATCGCGGTCATCTCACCTCTGTCTTCGTGGGTTCGAGTATCAGATTTGGCTAATATGGGTATGTGAGAAAGCTTGCCAGTAGTGTTTCGTGGGTCGGTGGTGCGTTCAGGTTTTTTTTCACAGGTTGTTCCTTCACCATTAATTCTGACCGCTTCGATCATCATCTTTACTCGTACATATTTGTATGAAATAAAACATAGACTCCTGTCCAACTCGAAGATCATTGGAATTAAAAAACATGCTCAGAATACAAAGATATTCCGAATACACAAGTAAATTCAAAGGATCTGACTGGTTTTCTTGTGTAAGTAAGAATCAATGAACAGAAGTACATTTTCAAACAATTGTATATTTTGGAGACTCTTTCGCAGACTTCAAATCGGCAGGGGGAGCCATATACGATGATATACGGTAAATAACCTCTGACTCGATTATACACCATTTCACGTAATATACAATGACAGCGATGCGTGCGCGTACATGGATTAGGCCTGCACCTAGCGATCAATACCAACAGCCGACATGCTATTTCGCTTCTGGACTGGCATACCTCAAGCGGGCATTTAACCCGATTGTACACGGTCGAAACCGTTATGTGTGTTGAAGATTTATATAGATTCAATACGATTGCATTTTTGGGATTCTAATTGTCAGGGGTAAATCGACAAATAGCGGTTAAGCTTGTTCATCAACTTCAAACGGTAAAAAGGAGTTTAAAGCGACATTACATGCTCTTCTGGGTCACCGAGTTTTCCCTACCACAACATGGAAAAAAACGACTTTAAGGATATCTTTGATTACAAGGTAAGCATGTCTGTATATATTTTAACACACACACACACACACACACACACACACACACACACACATGAGCAAAGGTCGATTTTATATTGTGTAAGAAAAATAATGCTTACCTTCTTTTTCTTATCACCCCGTCTCATCAGTGGTATTCACATTTGGCATATCAAGTCTCTTTACAATCTCAATGCAGCAGTAGAAATTAATTCAGGATGAAACCGGCAGCAACATTAAGATATCTGGACAACGGAGGAAGTAGGTGGGGACGTGACAACAAAAGATATCTTAAACAAACGTTTACAAGGTCTGTTATATCATCATTGATATCCAGTCAAATATATATCGTTGTACCGAGCTCTAAGATATATGTTATGTTATGTTATGTTATGTTATGTTATGTTGTGTTGTGTTGTGTTGTGTTGTGTTGTGTTGTGTTGTGTTGTGTTGTATTATATTATATTATATTATATTATATTATATTATATTATATTATATTATATTATATTATATTATATTATATTATATTATATTATATTATATTATATTATAACAATACATTATTATATTATATTATAACAATACATTATTATATTATATTATATTATATTATATTATATTATATTATATTATATTATATTATATTATATTATATTATATTATATTATATTATATTATATTATATTATATTATATTATATTATATTAGAATCCAACGATTCAATGTTCTAGGACTTAAAAAGCTGGAAGAAAAAAATATATCTCGCTCTGATACTGAGCAAAACAACACCATGTAATATTCATAATATAATTTAGACATCATTTTTAGTTTTCAAATAAAATAAAATATCTGGCATCGAAAGAAAACAACACCATGTAATATTCATAATATAATTGAGATATCTATTATAATTTTCAAATAAAATAAAATATCTCTCTTCGAAAGAAAATCGCAGCCCCTCCCTCGAAATATAATTGCCAATTCCTAATAGTAAATGAATTAGCTATACGTACGAAAATTGTTCTATAAGTCGGAATATTAAAATAAGGAATTAAAATAGAACGATTAAGCTTTCACTGCAGCTAAGACCTTGTGAAAGACCTAATACTGATATTATAGAGCCTGTTTATAACTCAGGAAGTGTTAATTCCATAGCCCACAGTTTACTAGCTACACTATTGATATGATAGGGAGGGAAACTTTGTATGGATTGGACCACCCGGTCAAGATATTTATCAGAGGGAATACAGGACACAGTTACTCAGCAAAGGATCAAATATTTTGGTGAACTTGAGAAATTACGTAAAATTCAGACAGAAAACAACCGCTCTCCCGAAACTCTTCAATTCATATCAAAGGAATGAAGGTGTTTAACACATAAACATACACTAGTAAATAACTAAAGAATGATAGTTTTATTTCAGTTATATTTTTTTTTATACAATAAGTTGAAATCGGTCCAATTATTTAACAACATCCCATTAGGCTACCACGTTAGCATATGTGACAAGCGTCAGACATGAGATCAAAGGATCATACATTATTTTTATATGTGACACGCGTTAGACACGAGTTCAGCGGTCATACATTATTTTTATATGTGACACGGATTAGACGTGAGATCAAAGAGTCATACGTTATTTGTATATGTGACACGCGTTGGACATGAGATCAAAGGATCATACATTATTGTCATATGTGACCCGCGTTAGACATGAGATCAAAGGGGCATACATTATTTTCATATGTGACACGCGTTAGACACGAGATCAAAGGGTCATACATTATTTTTATATGTTATATACAAACTTAATTTGTGCCATCTTTTTCCGGAAAATAAAATTAGATTTTTTTCTCAAGAAGAAATGAAAACTTGCTGTTAATATCAATAAATTCTGAACAGGATTACTTGTAAATTTCCGTACATTTCCGTAACTTTTGAATTTCCGTACATTTCTTATGGTCATAAACTACTGAAGATACGGTACACTGGAAAAGCTATCTGAAGAAAATCGGTTCTCTAGTCCTACGTGAAGATATAACAGCTGCCGCTAGGAGGTCATGATCTGATCATCTTTGAATTAGCCAACGGAAATGCTGTTTTCAGACTCTGAAAGTGAATAAAATCATTCGGTACATGTTACTACGTGCTCTTTATGAGCGCATAACACTTTAATTCAACTACAACAACAATTGAAACCCTTCATCTGTACTGCTGTCTCCTAAACGCAAATATAGAAGACTACATCTGATTGGCTTATAAAATTAACGAATATGGTAATACCATAGGTCACAGAACATGACCCCTAAGCGGTTGCTGTCAGATCTTCACGTTCGATTTTAATCAAATTGCTAAAAGTACCGTAATATACACAACAACAACTAGTTAGAATAGTAATTAATTTGGTTTATAGTTAACATTTCATGAACATTAATTGAAAGAGAGTAAGGTTGTTAGATTATTTTCTCAAGAAGAAATGAAAACTTGCTGTTAATATCAATTAATTCTTATCAGGATTACTTGTAAATTTCCGTACATTTCCGTAATTTGTGAATTTCCGTACATTTCTTATGGTCATAAACTACTGAAGATACGGTACACTGGAAAAGCTATCTGAAGAAAATCGGTTCTCTAGTCCTACGTGAAGATATAACAGCTGTCGCTTAGAGGTCATGATCTGATCATCTTTGAATTGTCCACTTGACAGACCATCATGCTGACATGATGTAAGGTTCCGTTTCAACCAACGTATCTCGTATCAGGTTGAAGAACAGTTTCGTTGCCAACCGAGGAACATTACTCGTGTCAAACCGCAGATGCTCTATCTTTGAAACAAAACCGTTATCTTTTTTTCCTATTATGCACCGCACCATTTAGTCTGGTCATCTGATTCGTATGCCCCCTTCTCAAACGGAACATCGGTCGGACATTACCGCCAGGTGGCGAAATAACCTAGGAAGTAAACCTGATACTACAAATAAATGGAATGTTAAGTCAGAATTAGGACTCTGCGAAATCGTAGCTAAATAAGCGCTTATGCTATATTTCAATTTAATATCTAATTATGACTATTATCCCATTGCTGAACAACTCCGAGGACACTTGTGTACGTGAACAGAAACACAATAGTTCCAAATACTTAGACCAATTACTTTGTTTATTTATGTCTTGACTGTAATTTTAAATAAGTACAATTGTTCATAACCGATGTGTTAAAATGCCTTTACGAAAACTAAAAAATTACCCATGATTATTCTAGCATGTCAGTTACCAACTCTTCAGTTTCTGAGATGCGTAACTGTACACGTTGTCGAGCTCTTCAGTTTAGGAGGAAAGTATATTTTGCATTTAACCCATCCCATAAATCCTATCCTTGCGCTCTACAGTTTCGTATTCTGCATTGGAGTTTTAAAGAAACGAACTTATGCGGTTTTCGTTCCTGCTAATACTGACTTTTTAATAACGACACTGTGTATCTTATGTCTTCTTAACATATTTTTACAATTCCCTTTAGTTTTGTTGTATGATTGATTGGTTAATTTTGGTTATAGCACATACGTCTTGGCATTATCTCAGATGTGCACCTTCCAAAAAAAAAACGGCTTTCACCGCTTGCTAGTTTTCACTTCCTGAATTTCATTTGCACAAAATGAGCTGATAATTCTCTTTACATTTTGTATATTTTATAATTCATTCTTTGCACTTTCAAAAGCTGATACTGTGTAGTCTGGCAAAATTTTATTTTTTTATTTTTTATAACTGCTAAAGATAGTGTACTTTAGACTAACCCAGGCTGAATTTTCGAGCAAATGGGATCGGTCCTTTTAGTGTGCTGTGTGCTTAGATCATGTACAATTTTCATATGTACAATTTCCATATGTAAAATTTCCATATGTACAATTTTCATATGTACAATTTCCATATGTACAATTTTCATATGTACAATTTTCATATGTACAATTTCCATATGTACAATATTCAAACAAAGTTCAGTCACAGTACATGAACATTACAAAGAGGTATGCCAACATTATTTGCATAAACTTCACCTTGAACTTGTCATTGTCGCAGAAGTTCAAAATATCTGCAGAGAGCTCACTAGGTAGACGTATACAGTTTTGCAGAATATAGTTCTCAGGAAGGTAGAATTATTTCCAATGTTTCCTTTTCGACTTGACGGAAAAGACGGATGATTTTTTGGCCGCTTCCAAAAGTAACTGATGGGATACACATATGGTCCCATTGACTTGCCAATTGTAGCCTGGCAAAATGCTAAAAAAATTGGTCTGCTACTACCAAGTGACAAGAATTAATGTAGTTACAATAATAACCTGTGATTTCTTATTCTTCGATTTAAAATCTGTCTATTTGTTAAAATCAACAATTCTAAGTTGTGCCAGTTATGTGCCACACATATTATTGAGTGCAAAACTTGAAAATATATTTGCTTTTCAACTATTTATTTGAAAGTTTTAATTTTAGTACAGAAAAATTTCCTAATATAGTGTATAATAGTAAGATAAAAATAACTATTATCAAGTCTATCTTCCTCGATCATGAAATGTTTTCAGTCACACCTCCTGGACAAAGAATGTTTATACATTTGTGACGGTTTTTCCATACTGACCAAATAATTTTTGGTTCTCGGTTATAGCCAAAATTATCCACAAAAATATTAAAGAACCTTATATTTTACCAGGAAATTCTGATGGCGCATCGAAAAAACGTTTCATGCAGGATCAAATTTGGCTTGCTAAAATGGAATTAGTTTTTCGGACATATACAAATGGGTACACTTTTGGAATTTCGCCACTGATGACTGTACAATGTCTTGTACTGTGTATTTATTAGCTTCTCTATTTTCATGGATGACTGTACTATGTCTTGTACTGTGTGTTTATTAGCTTCTCTATTTTCATGGATGACTGTACTATGTCTTGTACTGTGTGTTTATTAGCTTCCCGATTTTCACGGATGATTGTACTCTGTCTTATACTGTGTGGTTATTAGCTTCCCGATTTTTTTCTTCTCGGTATGATATCATGCTACTTTCTATCCAAATGTTAGTTGTTTCAAGTGCATTGCGAAGTTCATGGACTTGAATCACACTTCTCGCGGACTAGATTATACTTGTCATGGACTAGATGTACGAATTTCATGAACGAGCGTAGTTCGTTTCTGCTGAGCAATGATAATCCACCTTTTTGTGTAATCCTTGTAGGAATTTTAGAGAATGTGGCGGACTAAATTTCGGTTGGTTTAGGGAGTTGATTTCCACCTCGAGAGATAATCTTTGCTCTGTAACATTTTCTATATTTGAGACAATCTATTATCCAGATTAACTCGCTAAAAAACTTTGAATCTTAGGGTATGTGCGCACTAATTTGAGACGGACGAACAAGGTTTAATTCACGATCGCAACAGTTATACTTTATTTACCTGCAGCCATAGTTTGGTCTCGTCTTATTCCGTATATTGTTCCCCGGTTTAGATTAGATTTTGATCGCCTTTAGAGCTGACTCAGTTTGACATTAGAATATGTATGTCAAAGTGGGGAAGATGGGCGTGTGTTTTGTGTTGGGGTGGGTTTAGTTCTCTACATATAAGAGGACACATATCAGTCTGGCTCTTTTGAGCAGTTTTGTCTACCAGTTGTGTGTATCGTTGAGGTGCAGACGGAGTGGGTTCGATTCTCAACCACAACAGTTAGACCTTGTTTAACCTCAACCGTTAATTCGTTGAGACTTATGGACAATTGCTTAGCCAGACTGCTTTCTGACCTGTCAAATGCCTCATGATTTGTTGGTTAAACATATCGTCTGCACATAACATGTAGGTCATATAGATAAAATCAGTAATTCGTATTCGAAAAGTTACCGTAAAATAACGTCTAAATCTTACTGTCACGTTAGAGAACATAAAGGGAACAATCCAGTGAAAATTAACAATGTTACTTTTTAGAGTTCATAATCCAGGAAGTTCTTTTTATTAGTTAGATTTTAATTAGACCAAAGCTCGTCGTACTGGTAAGGTTTGAGTTAGATCAAAACTCGTCGTATTGGTAAGGTTTGAGTTAGATCAAAACTCGTCGTATTGGTTAGATTTTAGTTAGACCAAAGCTCGTCGTATTGGTTAGAATTTAGTTAGACCAAAGCTCGTCGTACTGGTTATGTTTGTGTTAGATCAAAACTCGTCGTATTGGTTAGATTTTAGTTCGACCAAAACTCGTTGTACTGGTTAGGTTTGAGTTATTTATGCAATCATAAATTTATGATTTTAAACGGGAATCTGCCTTGTCACGATTTCCTACTATCAAGATCACTTAAAACGTAGGCGTTGTTTGTTTTGTTATGGTACTGTTATGATTGAAACTGTGATAACATTGTCGAATGCGAAATCGCTAAATTAAATAATTCACCGAAGCGATGTCTAATGGGATTGTATTTATTGCAAATAAACGTGCGTGTCTAGACACGAGAAAAAGAAGCATTCATGAAAGAGAACAAAAATTTTGAAACGTCATGTCAATTTAGGACAATTTTTGCTAATTTAAGTGCCAGTAAAGAATTCTAAAACTTGCAGGTCTTAAAGATGTGGCTTTTGTGTTGAACATGTGTTCCATTTCAGAAACGATTTACGTGATAGGAATTGTTATTATTAGCGTTGTTTTCTGTAAGGGTAAAACACTATCCGGTAGAACGAAGGTTTGCATTTTGATCATTCCTCTGTCAAATCATTGACTGCATTTCTCTGGCAAGACAATGACCTTCAAGAAGGTCGTGTTATTTCACCTTGTGTCATTATCCGACCAACAACTGATGATGTACATGCAGACGTGGAAATGTATCTAGTACTAATTTTGGTGCAAAATGAAGGCCTTTTACTCATGCAGACGTGGAAATGTATCTAGTACTAATTTTGGTGCAAAATGAAGGCCTTTTACTCATTGTATGAAGAGATGGAAAAAACCTACTGCTTTTGGACATTTTAAAGTTTTCAAATGAATTGTTTGAACAACTGGACGCATTCCAGTTAAAAACTGACTATATAACAGCTACTCCTACTATATGGCAAGCTAGCAGCGTCATAACTACCAAAAAAATAAAAACAGGTGTCAGTTACAGATAAGAGTGCAGTCCGTTTGGAAAATCATGCCTGAACATAGAAAGCAAAGTAAACTTTAGCTTCATATGTTTCAAGCGAAAATCGATTTATAACACACCCTTGTTTGTTTTGTTTTTTTCCCCTTTTTTTTCATTCTCTTCACAACAGATTATTTAGTAATAGTGGAATAATTGCAATTTTGTGGCTTGGACATATGTTGTCCAGCCAAGAAGATGAACCGTTGCCAATACGTCTGTCTTTCCATCTGTAAAACTTTGGACGTGTGTATCCCTTAGACCATGTTCTCGTGTACTATATTGGCTTCAGGTTCATACGTGTTTCTGTGTGAAAGATTTGTTTTTCTACAACCTATATGTCACGCTTCGTTTTTTTCCCCTAAGACTTGCAAAGGTTTAAATAACTGGTCAACAGCTTTATGGTATGATATTTCTCATGATGTTTTGAATTGTAAACCTAAACCACAGTAATCAGGTCACAGTGCCCTTCATTGTTAAAGCTTAAATTAAGACCTTTGGTCTAATTGGCGTGTAATCGTCTTGCTGAGTGGGGTTTCGAATACATTTACTTAGTCTCTGGACTTAGCAGATCCTGTTGCTACATTTGAAATATATGATGTGGTCGAATCTGAAGTGTTACTGTATTTACCACGAATTTGACACTTGAATTCAGTTGACAATTAACACATTAATCAAATGCAGTTGAAGTCGCATGGTGTTGTGTGTGTGTGTGCGTGCGTGCGTGCGTATGTATGTATGTATGTATGTATGTATGTATGTATGTATGTATGTATGTATGTATGTATGTATGTATGTATGTATGCATGCATGCATGCATGTATGTATGTATGTATGTATGTATTTATGTATGTAGGGCAATGTCACCGTGACAGTCTTTAGCAAGGTAAAATGTAGAGTTTAAATGCAAAAAAACCCCACTAATTGCCACTTATAAAAAATACACTATTATTATTATTATTATTATTATTATTATTATTATTATTATTATTATTATTTTATTATTATTATTATTATTATTATTATTATTATTATTATTATTATTAAAAATGTCACACAAAGTAAATATTAGAGTTTCGAAGATTCTCATAAAACTAGAAAATTTTGTACAGATACTGCACATAATGCTTGAAAAAAATATGAATTATTTGTTAATTGTAATTAATATCTTGTTCTTCCTACATGATTACAGATCGAGTTACATGTCCACCTTGACGGGTCAATTAGACCAGAGACGGTCCTGGACATTGCAAAGTAAGTCATCTGCATCATTCTATTTACCGTTATATAAGTCATCTGCATCATTCTATTTACCGTTATATAAGTCATCTGCATCATTCTATTTACCGTTATGTAAGTCATCTGAATCATTCTATTTACCGTTATGTAAGTCATCTGAATCATTCTATTTACCGTTATGTAAGTCATCTGAATCATTCTATTTACCGTTATGTAAGTCATCTGGATCATTCTATTTACCGTTATGTAAGTCATCTGAATCATTCTATTTACCGTTATGTAAGTCATCTGAATCATTCTATTTACCGTTATGTAAGTCATCTGAATCATTCTATTTACCGTTATGTAAGTCATCTGGATCATTCTATTTACCGTTATGTAAGTCATCTGAATCATTCTATTTACCGTTATGTAAGTCATCTGGATCATTTATATTTACCGTTATGTAAGTCATCTGAATCATTCTATTTACCGTTATGTAAGTCATCTGGATCATTTATATTTACCGTTATGTAAGTCATCTGGATCATTCTATTTACCGTTATGTAAGTCATCTGGATCATTTATATTTACCGTTATGTAAGTCATCTGGATCATTCTGTTTACCGTTATGTAAATCATCTGGATCATTTATATTTACCGTTATGTAAGTCATCTGGATCATTCTATTTACCGTTAGGTAAGTCATCTGAATTTTTTATATTTACCGTTATGTAAGTCATCTGAATCATTTTATTTACCGTTACAATTATGTATTCAGAGGGGCTCCGAGTGGCCGAGTGGTCTAAAGCGCTGTCCGTTACGGACCACTGCCATCTCACCTCTGTCTGTGTGTGTTCGAGTCCAAGATTCGGCAAATGTAGTTATGTGAGAAAGCTTGCCAGTAGCTTCTCGTGGGTCGGTGGCTTTTCCGGGGTTGTCCGGGTTCTTCCTCCACCATTAATACTGGCCGCCATGTATAGCCTATATTGTGCTGAAAAAATGGCGTTAAACCATCAAAAACAAAAGCATGTATTCAGATCCAATTGCAATTGTCTAGAGTCGAGATGAAATCCATTCAAAAGATACTGATTAAAAAAAACCATAAAAACAAACAAACAAAATAAATTACAAGCAAATGTCGGTGTATGACATACCCTGGGATGGAGAGAAAAGGTAAGGGAACTTTTTTTTTTAGACTTTCAGAGATATCCACTTTTCAAAGTCTTGATAGCTTCTAAATTTTCATATAAAAGAGATCTAATTACATCCTTGTCTTAATTATTAATCACATACTCGCTTTTGTTTGATTTTCTGAGAAAAATTCAAGTGTGAATACCTTTCTTGTTTGTGTATATTACTTCCTTCATTTTATATATCTTTCACTCTATCAATGAATTTGTCTATACTACTACTAATAATAATAATAATGGCTAAAATAAAGACTTTTTTGAAAAGGGTGACAGTTGCATAAAGTTAATTATACTTTCAATCCTTTTTATATGCATATTTACATCAATAATACATAATTACACACAAACACACATAATACATAATTACACACATAATACACATTTACACACAAATAATACATAATTACACACGCATATTGCATAATTAAACACACCTAATATATAGATACAAACAAATAAAACAAATATAATTGACAAGAAAGTACATGTATATATATATATATATATATATATATATATATATATATATATATATATATATATATATATTTGTTTCATATTTTAAAAAATGTATTGCTATATAGAAAGTTACACAGCCTATCAAATGTATTGCTATATAGAAAGTTACACAGCCTATCAAATGTATTGCTATATAGAAAGTTACACAGCCTATCAAATGTATTGCTATATAGAAAGTTACACAGCCTATCAAATGTATTGCTATATAGAAAGTTACACAGCCTATCAAATGTATTGCTATATAGAAAGTTACACAGCCTATCAAATAACTCCAACTATAAATTTAGCAAATTCTTTTCAACAAGAAACATTACTGAATTAAACATTAATTCCACTGCTGTATGCATGTAAGAAACATTACTGAATTAAACATTAATTCCACTGCTGTATGCATGTAAGAAACATTACTGAATTAAACATTAATTCCACTGCTGTATGCATGCAAGAAACATTACTGAATTAAACATTAATTCCACTGCTGTATGCATGTAAGAAACATTACTGAATTAAACATTAATTCCACTGCTGTATGCATGTAAGAAACATTACTGAATTAAACATTAATTCCACTGCTGTATGCATGTAAGAAACATTACTGAATTAAACATTAATTCCACTGCTGTATGCATGTAAGAGAGGGAGACCTGAAGTACCGAAAAAAAGATAAAGAGTTACACGTGTAGACTTGCTGTACTTGTCAGATATAATTTATTGTACATGTATGCGTTAGTATGTGCATATCTGAGGTACTTGTCTAATGCAATCCATTGTACGTACGTATATGTCAGGGGCGCCTCAGAATTATTGGAGGGGGTAGGGAGAAACGTGTGATGGTTGTGTTATTAAGTTTGACTAACGTAGGTCAAAACATGTTTAGAGGTGAAATAGGGGGTAGGGTGGGAGGCACGTGCTCTCTCCCTCATTGCCCCTATGATTTTGTATGTACTAAGTGAATTGTGTTTTCCAGCAATAATAATGTCACGGCTGTATGTCTTGTTTCTAATGTCCACACATACACCCCATGGAAAAACGCATGCCCATAGAACTTGGTTTAGTTTTAAGAAAGCAACACGTGTATACTATGCATACACATCGACGCTTAAATCATTATAAAACTACTTACGCCTGCGTAAGTACATTTATGGGTGGTGTGATGAGGTTGGGTCTAGACTTTACCTTATTATGTGGGAACAAAGAGCTGGGCTGGGAAGGTTCAATCAAATTGCCCTCTGTTGGTCACATGGGTTCATTGGCCAATCAGGGGTCAGGGCCTGCAAACGCGCAATGTTACTAGAATTGTAATTAGCGTCCTTTTCAACTTAACTGCAAGGCTGTAGAGACGCTATCCTGGTTCCATGGAATTATTTGAAGCGGAATTTTAAGTCCCACCTCCGCCCCTATACAACCAACCAGTTTATATATTGGTTTATGTCCAATGGTAGTCGTTTACAACCAACCAGTTTATATATTGGTTTATGTCCAATGGTAGTCGCTTCCCAATTTATCTTGTATTTGTTACAATTTTAAGCACTTGATCGTTATTATATATGTTGTAGTTTCACATTTTATCATTTCGCATAATATCGTGTTTATACGTATACAATTTCTAGAACCACCTCCGCCCCTATACAACCAACCAGTTTATATGCGGAATTTTAAGTCCCACCTCCGCCCCTATACAACCAGCCAGTTTATATATTGGTTTATGTCCAATGGTAGTCGTTTCTCAATTTATCTTGTATTTGTTTACAATTTTAAGCACTTGATCGTTATTATATATGTTGTAGTTTCACAGTTTATCATTTCGCATAATATCGTTTTTATACGTATACAATTTCAAGTACTTGATCTTTAATATGTCTGTAAGGGCGGTCGGAGCCCAAAAGTTCAAGCACTTGAGTTTCATTATGTATGTAAAGTATGCATTTGTATATCTTTTGACTATAGCCTTATCATTTCGCATAATATCATGTTTATACGTATACAATTTCAAGTATTTTAAGTCCCACCTCCGCCCCTATACAACCAACCAGTTTATATATTGGTTCACGTTCAATTGTAGTCGTTTCTCAATATATCTTGTATTTGTTTACAATTTTAAGCATTTGATCGTTATCATATATGTTGTAGTTTCACATTTTATCATTTCGCATAATATCGTTTTTATACGTATACACTTTCAAGTACTTGATCTTTAATATGTCTGTAAGGGCGGTCGGAGCCCAAAAGTTCAAGCACTTGAGTTTCATTATGTATGTAAAGTATGCATTTGTATATCTTTTGACTATAGCCTTATCATTTCGCATAATATCGTGTTTATACGTATACAATTTCAAGTATTTTAAGTCCCACCTCCGCCCCTATACAACCAACCAGTTTATATATTGGTTCATGTTCAATTGTAGTCGTTTCTCAATATATCTTGTATTTGTTTACAATTTTAAGCATTTGATCGTTATCATATATGTTGTAGTTTCACATTTTATCATTTCGCATAATATCGTTTTTATACGTATACAATTTCAAGTACTTGATCTTTAATATGTCTGTAAGGGCGGTCGGAGCCCAAAAGTTCAAGCACTTGAGTTTCTTTATGTATGTAAAGTATGCATTTGTATATCTTTTGACTATAATTATGTTTTATTTCTATATATAATATATAATGAAGTCACTGAAAGTGGCCTGCAGCAACAATTAGGTAGTTTGTTATTATTTCTTCCCTGATGCTGAACTCTAACATTTAGGTGTCTCCTCTGGCTATAAACAAACGCCTAATCATTATAAATCGTACACCGTAGTCACCAAAAGTGTATGCCAATCGCCTAAAAGTGTAAAAGCCTATATCGTCATGTACTATTTCTAAAAGATGTATTTAAAAATTTCTATTAAACAAACTTTTAATTCACTTTTTATTTTTTCGAATTATAGCAAGACTCAAAGGTTAAAAAATTCAAATAAATGATTTGTTTAGGCAGGCAATTAAGTGTTACTGTTTCAAAATTTAATTAATTTGTTTTTCTCATAACAATCGCGATTAGTACTTGTTTCCTTGATATAACAGTCAATAATACTAGAAAAGTGAAATGTATCCAAAAATCTGGTTTTATCAAATTGTGATATATATATATATATATATATATATATATATATATATATATATATATATATATATATATATATATATATATATATATATATATATATATATATATATATATATATATATATATATCATGCATACCATGAATTACATAACCTTTTTATTTTAAGTAACACCTATCTACGTCTACGTACAGATGTTGATATACTTACTCTACAATGGTGTGATAAGGTAGAAAGTCGTAATTGTACCTTGTACACTATCGGTGAATAGATTTCATTTCCTGTATTTCATGTATGCCCAACTATTCTATTTTAGCACTGATTATAAAAAAGGGTATGATAAGAAGTCGGGTACTTGTAATAGTAAATAAAACAAGTATGCATTTTCTTTTTCACCTGGTTACTAATGGGGGTATGGCAATATACAGACAGGTATTTTTGAAAAGTGGATAAAGTGGTGGCCTGCCTCAACAAATAATCTTGTGTCCACGTTTACAGGTAGGATGTTATTACGAGACAATTTAAGAGGTACATTTTCACTAATTTTTAATTACATGTCAGGCAGAAGAGAACAGAGATAGGAGCCAGAGATTGGAATTCTCGCAGAGAGAGAGAGAGAGAGAGAGAGAGAGAGAGAGAGAGAGAGAGAGAGAGAGAGAGAGAGAGAGAGAGAGAGAGAGAGACTATACTTATTCTGATTGCTATGTTTAAATCCGATTCCGAATTTTGCCAAGGATCGACGTTGGAAATGATTACATGATCAGTGCTTTTAGGTTCTCTTCTTTCTTTTTTTTTTCTTCTTCTCAATAGACAACATTCTAATCTCTTAAGTTCTCAAACATGGTATAGCCTGTCCGTATCCATACATAAAATCCGAAAGGCTGACCATACAGATCGGTATCCATACATTAAGTCCACATAGTTGACCATTCAATGAAAGGTTGATCATACAAGTTTAGCGGTTTCTGCCTCTAACGTATTTTACATGATTTATTTTAAAATATTGTCAGATTATATACTGTACACCCTATATTGTTGAATATACAACGAAGTGTATTAACACCATGCTGTATTGTTGAATATACAACAAAGTGTATTAACACCATGCTGTATTGTTGAATATACAATGACGTGTATTAACACCATGCTGTATGGTTGAATATACAATGCAGTGTATTAACACTATGCTGTATGGTTTAATATACAACCAAGTGTAATAACATCATGCTGTATGGCTGAATATACAATGAAGTGTATTAACACCATGCTGTATGGTTGAATATACAACGAAGTGTATTAACACCATCACAAACGTCTAAACATGAAATGCGTAAATCGTCGAGATGTTCTTACGTTTTTTAAATTACCTCTCTGAGAACTTCACCTTGATTTCGTTATGTTTTAAGCTCTTATCGCAAACAAATCCAGCGCAAAAGAGTCCAATAAGATGCGCCATTAGGTAAGGAACAGTTAAAAGGTTTATCTTTCCTGATGAATTAATGTGATCTTTATGCCAGAAAGTATGACGAGAGAAACAAAAACGGAACAATTTTATAACTGACATATAATGATGATATTTTCATTGTAGCCAACGAGGTCTGCAGACACACCTACCTCATCGAACGGTGGAAGAATTGAAGAGAGACATTGTGATAAAAACACCATGCAGTCTTTCCAAGCTATTGCAATCTTTTGGATATTTTATGCCCATCATTGCGTGAGTGTACATTTCACACACACATACAAACATATATATGCACGCACACGCACGCACGTACCTTTGTTAAAACTTCTAGGTGATTATTCCCATTGAGTTTTATTCATTGGTCATTTTTTCCCAGGTTCTGAGTCGTACGAATAGAATAAAGTCGACTGAGGACCTGGTTTATAGTTTTCCGTTGATACCTGTTGCATATGTCTGCATTGTCATCACTGAATAATTGTCATAATTTTAGGTTTAGGTTGCGTTATAACACACCCATCTACCCTACTTATCCCCACCCCACTCCTATAGATATTTGTTCTTAATTTGATACAGTATCTTTAAGTCATAACTTAAATTAGTACGCCTCAGGATATGATGACTAAATCGTCTATTCTGTGAGTCAATTGACCTTAAGCGAAATCATAGGCGCTCCGCCTACCAACTCACGTGACATGACTCTCTTTTAACCTTCGACAGACATGCAGTATTTGGCAAATATCTATATTTCACCTTAAGTGATTTGTTTATTGACACTGATTTGGATTTTTGGATGTTTTTTTTTTAAAAATTATTATTATTGTTAAAAATGGAAAATTTCAAAGCTTCATAAATCACACCTTAGTAGACAAAATTTATATTTGTTGCTGAAGTTCGTACAAAAATAACCTAAGTGTTTTATTTCAGTAAATAAAAACCCAATTTCAAAGCGGCTCGAGAATTTCTTCATATAAACGGAAATCAGCTCCAAAAGATACTAATGTATTTATTACATAATCTTATCCTTGTTAATTTCATCTGATTCACGTTCATGCTAACTTGGAAGTAAATGAAATAAAAGATCATAACAAAACCGTAAATAATTACTGTTTAGAAGTTTATCATTGTACATAATAATTTTAAAGTTCTTTTCTATTCATGTTTGTCATGTAAAAATGTAATTGCATGCTTCATATATCATACGATAACGATCTGAGACCATTGAAACCATTGTTTCTGTATTTCCTGTTTTATCCACAACCCTCCGTCAGCCCAGTGAGATGATAAGGAGTCACTCAAGTGTCTGAAAGATCGAGACGATAAACCATTGTTTTTGGGACATGCCAACATTAAAGTGTAAATTTTCAAAGTTTAAAATAATGCAGTCTGGGGTTCCGTGCTTCATGTACAAGCACAATAGTACACATCAAAGCTCGAAAAGTGGAGGAGGTGGTGTCTCCACCCAAATTTTAGAAACATTTATTTTTACATATATGTTTCAAGCTCAGTTATTTTGGGTTTCTTCAAGACATCGACGGGACATGCTTTCAGACATATTATTTATGCAGATAAACGTGTCTTAATTGCTATCAGTTGTTTCAATTATCAGCTGATTGTACACGTGAAAACAGAAACTGTCCTTATCCATAAATGTTTTGTCCATGTTTCGTTAATGGGATACAATTAATTCCTCCATTAAGACGACCTGGAAATCGACAGTCAGAATTATAAATCTCACACTGCCTTCTCTTTACCAGTATCGTTCGAGAAATCAACAAATTATTGCAAATACTTTAACTTTATCATAATCAATTCTTGGTTGCCATTAGCAGCTTGTCGGAGGAAAATGGCGCAAGTAAGCTATGCTTGGATGGGAGTCTAATTTACGCTCACTGATAGGTTAATTGATCAGCATGATTGACAGGTGGCGATATTTCAATTAGCCAGTCACTAATCAGTAAACTAATTAGTGAATCTAGCATGAAATGATTTAATTTCTTTGGTCTACCATTCAGGTGAATAGATATGCAGTGATTAAACAGGAAAGGTTTGGCAGGTAATCGAAATATCGGGAAATAATTGGACAGATAGGTATGAGGCGCCATAGGGGACAGAAAGCTTGTAAACTAAGAAAGTTGCCGTTAAAATTACAATGTCGTACGCTGAGAATTCGAATTTCACGTGCTGATTAAAATTGTTGGCTTGAAAGTTTTATTTATATTTCAAAATTTAAATTACCTGTTGAAATGTACACCAGTGATTAAACTTTCAATGTTTTATCTACAGAATCTCAATTTCACATGTTGCACCCAACCATTTGTGCTGAAAAGTACATTTCATATGTTGTGTTTATAAATTGTAGAACAATGTCAGTATTATATCAACGTACACAATATAAGTGTACATGTGCAATTGGGATTCTCGACATCGGAAATGGGACTTTCAATGAACGAAGTGTAACTGAACAGATAACTGCTAAACCATCGACACAGGAAGTAAAGCATTCAAACCACTTTACGTAACTACAAATATATAATTTGATATCTCGATATAAGAAATGAACCTTCAGCGCAAGCAGTTTTGATTCATTTTGTGAAGTACGACTTTGTGACACATCGTTCATATCTGAACCACTGCTGTGTAATTCAAACAGAATTTTCAGCTACTACCGAGACTGAAAATGCCGCTGCTACTTTGTGATTGGACAAACGTTTGTCCTGTACGGCCTTGCATACGTAGGCAGTAGTTCCAGTAAGACGATCGGCCTTTTCGTAGGTAGATGGGAGAGCATTCAAGGCCGTTTTTACCACATTCACCATGAACTTATGTGTAATACATTTTGGACTAAAACCAACGTGATGGAATCCCCAGACGATGTTTTTAATTTGTTTTGACTTTGTTAATATGTTTATAAATTACTAATTATATACTTGAAATACTTATGTAAATATCATTACTTGTATCATGCAAATTTATGTATTACATCCCCCACCCCTCTCCCTCTCTCTCTCTCTCTCTCTCTCTCTCTCTCTCTCTCTCTCTCTCTCTCTCTCTCTCTCTCATGGATTGATGTATTTATGTTTAGGGTTTTTATATCGATGGATTTTAGTCCATAACTCTATTTGCTCAATGATATCAAAAAGATATTTTTTGTATAAAACAAAACGCATGATGCAAAACTGCATTCCTAAATTTGATAAAAACGATTTTAAACATATAGAAGACCATCGAAGTTTTTCAAACCTTTCTCATAACAGCCTTTGTAAAACGACACACTCATTTAGTAGATAGTTCCTTACATTATTCCCATACTGAACTGTTTTGGTATGCTCAACAAGGACTTGTATATTCTAACTGACTTTTAATTTTGTATTTTGCATATGAAACATATTCCTTTCGCCTTGCACACAACTGAAATTATATTTTCATTCTTTGCTCAGATTTGTCCTAAACGTAAACATTCATAGCGAAAGCTTTCTATTTACATAGAGGAAACAGTCATACATGTTCATTTTAATACAAAAAAGGAAAGCGTTTTCCACGTAAGTGGAGTGTTTACAAACTTGCGCAATGTAGAGTGTTTTCAAACTGTAGTGTTTTCAAAATTGTACAATGTCTTCATCATCAGTCTCTTGACCTAGTGTTGTCGTCGAGGCACTGTGCTGCTGGACATTTGATCAGTTCCTTCCACTTATCTTGATCAGGTATTAATGCATGTGTCTCCGTAAAACATTTCCTGGTCCATTCTGTGATATTAACAGTCGACTTTTGTATCTGTCTAGTTTTCCTTCTGCCACCCTAGACGCTGACCACCTGAAGTACTGTTGTGGATAGACTGTTGGCTCTAGTGACATTGCCATACCATTTCAGATTTCTCTTTTTGACAGTGGTGAGTAGGACTTCATTTTGGCCTACTTTGTGGATGATGGTGTTACGCATTTCTTCATTTGTGATGTGGTCCATGTAAGAGATGCCAAGGATGGTTATGTAGCATTTCATTTCAACTGTCTGGAGTCTTCGTTGTAAATTTGCTGTCAGGGTCCAGGCCTCACATGAATACAAAAAGATTGAGATGACTTGTGCTCTCAATAGACACAATTTCTACTCTTGATCCTTTTTACAATGTAGAGTGTTTAAAATTTTGTACAGTGTAGGGTGTTTTCAAACTTTTAAAGTGTAGAAAGTTTTCAAACTTTTACAGTGTAGAGGGTTTTTAAACATGTAGAGTGCATGGTGTTTTCAAACGTGCGGTGCATGGTTTTCAAACTTGTACAGTTTAAAGCGTTTTAAAAATTGTGCAGTTTTGAGTATTTACAAACTTGTGCAGTTTTGTATAGACTGTTTTAAATATTTTTCAGTGTAGAGTGTTTTCAAACTTGTGCAATGTAGAACATTTGTATATTATGGCGAGTATCTCCATACTGCTAAATTGGAATCAAACATGAAACGTTTCATGTTAAAGTGACACACATAAATAATACCGCTATGGTTTAACCTGTTTTCATTTGCTATAACTGTCATCTTTATTACGTTACTTTTCACCGAGTTAGATATCGTAAATAAGACATTTAAAGTTGAAAACGACGTTTACCACATGACGTGCGTTAGTTGGGTAATCTAACGTTGGTTAACACATCGTTAACATACATGGCCTCTGATGGGGTGGGTGAATAGGTAAGTATAATCCTAAAGGGTTTGTATTGGCCAATGCAGCACGGGAACCTATTTAAATGTATTTTTCTATACAATGCATTTCATAACTGTAAATGGTCGCGTCTATCTGATGAAGGTTATGTCCCTTTACACAGAGGTAGCCGAGAAGCGGTTTATCGTATCGCCTACGAATTCTGTGAGGATTCTGCCAAAGAGAAAGCCAAATACGTCGAGGTGCGCTATTGCCCGCATCTACTTGCCAACTCTATTGAGAAGCGGGACTTTGCATTAGAACGAGGAAACTACACCCCACGTGATGTAGTCTTGACTGTAAACGAGGCTTTGGAGGCAGGGTCACGTGATTTCAACATATCTGTTAAATCTATCTTGTGCTGTATGACACATCGACCAGGTAAGAACAATTTATTTACACTTTACTTAGATTGCTTTTATCTTGAGATTACCACATCTTTTTCTTTTATGTTTATTATCAACAAACAGAAATTGTGCAGTATATCTTTCACGTCTGCATCGTAGATGCAGAAGCGCAGGTGACAGTGAAGTAATCTTCAGACAAGACCGATGTTTTTTTTTTTTAATCCAGCGTATTTTGCTTTAACAAGCTGACCAACAACTGGTAATTGTAACTGTAGTTTCTGTATAAACATATTAAAATTTAATGTATACAAACGATATGATCTTAATTGACGAGCGTATGTATGTATGTATGTATGTATGTATGTATGTATGTATGTATGTATGTATGTATGTATGTATATATATATATATATATATATATATATATATATATATATATATATATATATAGAGAGAGAGAGAGAGAGAGAGAGAGAGAGAGAGAGAGATATCAATGAATTGTAACTAACTATATCCTATGTATTTAGAATTTTGTCGCATATGTCTTTCTTGTTACATTATGTTGTACATAAATATAGGCAAGGATTTATTGAATTGTTCCGTGACAGTCGATGATCGAAGTGACAGTAATCTATACTTAACAGTATGGCACAAAACCCTTGACAAAAAAGAGGAAATATAAAATGGCAAGACAGCATTTCAGTTAGCAGGTTAGAAGAAAAAATATTTGCTACCTGAATTTCTAAATTTGAATCAAAAGCCGAACAGACTTAAACATTTCATTACATACTAATATAGTCGTGTGCATGCCGAGTAAGAGTATTCTAGGCAAACATATACATGTACCTAATCGGGGCACACATATACGTATGAGAACTCTAGGAAAACATATACATGTGCATAATCGGGGCACACATATACGTATGAGAACTCTAGGAAAACATATACATGTGCATAATTGGGGCACACATATACGTATGAGAACTCTAGGAAAACATATACATGTGCATAATCGGGGCACACATATACGTATGAGAACTCTAGGAAAACATATACATGTGCATAATCGGGGCACACATATACGTATGAGAACTCTAGGAAAACATATACATGTGCATAATCGGGGCACACATATACGTATGAGAACTCTAGGAAAACATATACATGTGCATAATCGGGGCACACATATACGTATGAGAACTCTAGGAAAACATATACATGTGCATAATCGGGGCACACATATACGTATGAGAACTCTAGTAAAACATATACATGTGCCTAATCGGGGCACACATATACGTATGAGTACTCTAGGCAAACATATACTTGTGCCTAATCGGGGCACACATATACGTATGAGAACTCTAGTAAAACATATACATGTGCCTAATCGGGGCACACATATACGTATGAGTACTCTAGGCAAACATATACTTGTGCCTAATCGGGGCACACGTATATACATTTATGTAATCTGGGCATACAGCTATGTTTTCTTCTGAAGCAAAGATAATAATACGAGCTCAGATAATTTCCTCTGTATTCAGAAATGTACTTCGCGGCGATATGGGTGCCACTTGGTGATACTGTTGAATACATCTATTTAGAAATGTACAACTTGGTGATATGACTTGGACCTGATGGTGCTGTGTAGTAATTCTTTTTATCACATATTTGGTACACATTACAGTAGTATGTAATTCTTGTGTACTATTCTCTTTATTGATTGGTTGCGATCGTTGGAACATTTTCCTAACCCTACATTCTGAAACTTGTTTTTACTACTACTTCTTGGCGACCGTTTTTCGAACAACATTATTTATTCCTCTTTCTTTTAAATATTTCATCAAAATTAAAGCTACGTGAAAAATTGAAGCTCAAATAGATATAGATTATACGTCACAAACTACGTCAAGCAAAGGATTTGATAAATGAGGTACCTGATTGTACTTTAAAGTCATTACACAATATTTTGAGTATTCATTTGTTATCAGATGATAAAAGATCCCAATTTCTGGTAATTTCAATTAAATTTATAAACAGTTCGAATAATTAAACACAATGGCGTAGACAATATAATATTTTTTAAAAAATTCATTTTTAATTTCATTTGAAATTTTCACTCGTGGTAGCACTTATATTTAAAGTCTCACATCCACCCCCTGACAAAATATAAAATATTCCATCGAGACTAAGAATGGATAATGTCTAACCGATAAAAGATTAATGTGTATGTATTTGAGTACTGGGTAATGTTTATTTGACGTCATGTAAGACATGCACTTTACATCTCTTTCAGAACTATCTGAGGAAGTAGCACGGCTTTGTAATGAATTCAAGGCGCAGGGGGTTGTGGGAATTGACATAGCTGGGGAAGAGTTCGTGCCCGGTACCGAACCAGATGAATGTCTGCATAAACAAGCTTTCAGTGTAAATCGGTTACGTACCATTGAAGACAAAAACAACAATTGTATGAAGCGCTAATAAAACCATTTTAAAGTCAGTTCAAATAAGTTTACAGAACAAAAATAGAAAATTAATAGTGTTAATGTATTGCTTCCAGGAAAATCTTGATTTATTCTTTTCTCGGGCACGAAAATATTTGCAGTCTGATTCAAAATGTTTTCATAGTGAAAGGACGTCATATATAAGATGTTCGTCGTGTATGACACTCAACAAGCTGAGCAAACACCAATACATGTCGTCACAAAATGCACCAGCAGATATCTCTATTCGAAATTCCCCAGTCTGTTCAGGCCTATGCTAAAACGATTTTGGGTACAAATAATAATTTTTAAACATATATTCGAGAACAATGCTAACATCATCGACTTTTTTGTTAGGTTGAGAAAGAAACATAAGCAATTGAAGACTATATTCGGACTACTTTTGTTCACATTTTATAATATGGCGACAGAAGAAGATAAAGTTAGATTCGGAACAATGTTGGCCTTGTGCTGTCCCAAGATGGGAAGCACTCTGCTTGAACATGTGACCCATCACGTTTCTAAGTCAAATCTGAGGTTATGTCGTGATTTATTGGAAATGCATCAGCGATGTTCCGATTTATTCGGCAAGTATCACTATGACTTGTCAATGACTGGATGACTCGATTCGTATCGGCTTTCAACGCTATGAAATGTAAACAACTACCAGGGTCGGTGTAAATAATATGTGAATTGAAAATGAGGAGCTTCAAATTATAGGGCTCTATGGGATTTCACGAGTAATAACTTGGAGAAAATGTACTTGAAAATGAAAATAGTATATTAGTTACCACTATTAAATAAAAGCAAAATTGATATTGCTCAGAATTTTGTAAGAACTGTACATTTAAAAACAAATACAATATTAACTTTTTTGACGTCGTGTTCGTTATGAAATTATACAATATATACTAATCGTCACAATCTCAATTGCTAAGATCAAACGTATACGTTTTGGGATTGGCGTAAACAAACTGTTTGGAGATAAACGTTTTGCCTTTTTTTCCTAACGCTTATATCTGGTAATTCTTTGTGCAAAATAGACAGGCCGATAAAATTCCAGGTTTGTTCAGAGGGTGGAAATTACTCTACTCGGTCAGCAAAACAAAGGACGATGTTCCAAAATATCTGGTCTTATGAAATGTAGCGAAATGTTTAGACAATGACCATCCTGTCCATTATGGGATAGTCAATATTGATTAGCACGTGCAGACTATTGTATTATTATAACAGCTTTATATTAGACTACAAAGTTACTTTGATTCAAGCACCTTAAAATGTTTTATAAATATTGATAAAACTCTATGAACTATCACCTTTATTTATCTCAATGGTATTGCCCAGTCTCTTGTATAGCTTTTAGGTCAGTGGAGTTAATGTTTTGTTTTGTTTGGTGACAGGTTTAACATTTTTTGACAGTGATTACAGCGTTATTACAACAATATTATAGTGATTAGTGTTATTACAATGATATTAGAGTAATTACAGTGTTATTGCAATGATATTAGAGTGATTACAGTGTTATTACAACTTTATTAGAGTTATTACAGTGTTACTACAATGATATTAGAGTATTTACAGTGTTATTACAACGATATGAGGGTGATTACAGTGTTATTACAACGATATTAGAGTGATTACAGTGTTATTACAACGATATTAGAGTGATTACAGTGTTATTACAACGATATTAGAGTGATTACAGTGTTACTACAATGATAGTAGAGTATTTACAGTGTTATTACAACGATATGAGGGTGATTACAGTGTTATTACAACGATATTAGAGTGATTACAGTGTTATTACAATGATATTAGAGTGATTACAGTGTTGTTACAACGATATTATAGTGATTACAGTGTTATTACGATATGAGGGTGATTACAATGTTAATACAACGATATTAGAGTTATTACAGTGTTATTACAACCATATTAGAGTGATTCCAGTGATATTACTTAATTTCGTTACAGTATGCCAAAAATAACGGAATTCATCGAACAGTGCACGCGGGGGAGAATGGCCCAGCTTCAGCAGTCCGAGAGGTCTGAACTTTCATATTCGTGTTAAATTATGAGAACAAATACAGCGTTAAAATTTGTGAATATTATTATAAGCACTCTCAACAAAGTATGAATGGAAAATGAAGTATATTAGTGGAAAATTAAGTATGTGCTTCTGCCCTGGTATCCATGAAATCTCCACTGCTTACCTGTTTGAATATCGACAAGGACAATAAATAAGCTTTAAAGGAAACATTGTAGCAACATTAAACTTTGATTGTTTTAAAATCAGAATATGTGGTACCCTCTACAATAATCACCATTAGCAACATCATTGTCGTCTTTGTTGTTGTTGTCGCTGCTGTTACTGTTGATTCCCTTCCCTTCTAATAATTCTTAGCTGGTATTTTCAGAGATTTCACAACTCTAGCAGACCTACGTTCAACGTCAGAGCCATAAGTGCTGTTATAACCATAATATATAATAGGTTCCTACTTTTGAACTTAAGTTCAGTATGAGAGTGCCTGACTACTGTCATAACCATAATATATAATAGGTTCCTACTTTTGCCCTTAAGTTCAATGTGAGAGTCCTGAGTACTGTCATAACCATAATATATAATAGGTTCCTACTTTTGACCTTAAGTTCAATGTGAGAGTCCCGAGTACTGTCAAAACCATAATAGGCACATGTAGATGTTTCCTCCTTCTGTCACTTAGGTTTAACTTGAAAGTCCCGAGAACTACTAAGCCTGTATATTTTTCTTTCGTAAATCAGTCACGTGTCTTTCCTACTTACCTATATCCTATAGTAAGTTTCTGTGCTGAATACCTACCTAATGCTATCTTTACGGTTCTTAAACAGTAGTAGAGAGGGTGGACCCTATAAACTTTTAAAGGTGTATATTTGACAAACCAAGACCTACTAGAGAGAGTGAACCTTACAACTTTTGGAAAGTTATATTTGTTAAACCAATGTCTATTACGAAACCGAAAAACAGAAATTGCCTCTGACGAGTTGTTGTCACGGTTTTGTTAGCTGCTATTAATTAAATCATATTATATAACAATAATGGTAGGAGAATTGTTAACAACTAGATTAGCTCGAGGGCGATTAGAGATAATAAAGAAATTTATTCCTGTGAGAGATTCTGTCAGACAAAAAATTCAACAGCGACAGGAAGCTCAAGTCAGCAATAGGTGCTGAACAATTATTTAAACCTTTTGCTACAAGCACTAAAGAGGTTATATAGGGAAAAGAAGGAGCGAAGGAAGAAAAAAGAAAGGTGGTCTGCATGAACTTAAAAAATAGCAAAAGAAACTAAACAAACCTCAGGACTATTACAAAATCTTCCTGGTCCGGCAAGATTTAAATCCGGTCCGAAAAAACCCAATGAAGAAATAGTGGAAGAATTACGAAATAAATTTACCGAGGAATCTTTAGCATACATCGATAAAAGTGATCCGAAAGATATTATCGAACGTGTTGCTACGTGTTACAACGATAAGAAAAAGAATGTTGAAACCGAAGCATAAAACATACATTAAAAATCCGCAACACTGGGCTGATGTACTTTATAAAGTTAAAAGTAACACATGCCGAATTGATAGAACAAGTGGACCATATATAGGATATCTCGGTGAGTGAAATAAAGCATATAATCAATATAAAGACCTAAGAGAGCAATAAATATAAACAATACACCAGCGAAAAGAAGAACAACAAGAGCAAAAAACGGAAGAACAAAAACAGCGAAGAGAAGAATTAAAACAGAAAAAAATAACAACGAAAAAGACAAAAATCGTTAAAGCAAGAGTCTTTCTCATCTCAACAAGAAGAAATACCAGATTATGTTTTAGAAAGAATTAACAGATCACTAAATAAAAGAATCTGATGATACGCAAGGCACAACTGGTGAAACATTCGCAGCTGGATTTTCTCATTCTGGAACTCATGGTAGTGGTCTTGTTCCCTGTCCTAATAATATTCTCTGCGACATAGCACGATTAGAAATTCTCATAAGGGGTAAACGAGCTGGAAATAACTCACCAGAATTAATGAAGCTGCTGACATTTGCCGACGACTATTTGAAGGTGGTATCATGGATATCAGGGTATATCGAGAATTTATCGATGAACTCGTTCATGATTACCATAGTGATTGATATTGTCCATGACAATTAGTCACCCGATTAGATAAATAACATTTAAATAAAATGATAAGGCATCGTTATCACAACAAGCCAAATATGACTTATATAGTAAATATTTACGATTGCCTGTTTATTGAGTATATTATGGAGACCGTCTGGGTGATATTGTTCAAGGGTTATTTGCAAGGATGGCTCCAAAAATAGCACCAATCGCAAAACAATTATCGATGAAAGCTATTTATGTTTTTCGTGATAAGGATATTAGCGCTGATGGTGATGTTGCCGGTAAAGCATTTTTCGCGGCCAAGGAAAAACTAATCATGCTCATTCGACGATGAAAAAAAACACCACCGGGAAAACTACCATCTACGGAGATTATGCTTGCGAGTGTTAGCAAAATAATAAACAAAGCGGTGGATCAAAAAATAGCATCGTGGATAAATGAAGGATTTGATGCTCTTGGGAATATTAGAACAAATATGATAGGGGGAAGTGGCCTGAGATCGCGATTTAGATCGAGAAATATATAATAAAACGTTCAAATCGTCAAACGACCCAGCATTGGATATAGATGCTCCGGTGTTCAAAGATGATTCTTCAAATAATTATAAATTTTATCAATATAAAGCAGTAAAACCGAATGAATGAGGGAGAAATGAACTTCAGGTTCATGATACGAGTAAATACTTTCTACCCGCTGAAACATTTATTGAAGTAGAAGGATAACTTGTAACAAATGTTTCAGCTAATACGCCATATGAGTTGGTTTCGTTAATAATGGTATTATGGCATTATTAAGTAGCGCTACATATATGCTTGATGATAAAGAGATTGAATCTATTCTAAAGGATGTTGATATCACCACAACAATAGTGGAGTTAGCAAGATATTTTGATGATTATACAAGATCTGCAGAACTATATATGACGTTTTTAGGATATTACTAATAATGCTGATCATAATCAGTATATTATAAGACGACCAAAAAATAATGATAATAATGCTGATGCTGATGTTGAAAATATAATTATTAACAGTAATCCTAATTAAAACATAGGATTTGCAACTTGCGTATAAATTTTGCAAGGACACCGTAGATTATTTTCATGCGCGATTCCACTTTCTTATATATTTGGATTTTGTAGATATTTAGACAAGTTGTTCTCGTGCGAAAAGGTAATGATAATGACACAGTCTGGCGAGACGCTCCTGTTCATGATGGTAAAGTAAAGATAACAAATCTCTCATTATGGATGCCATCAATGACTACATCAATCGTCGTCAATAAAAAATTTCTATTATTTATGAGTGCAGATAGTAAACCATTACTGTCATGGCTAACAACAACGACAGTTAGTCTGCAGAGTGATATTAATGGAGAATTTTTATGGCATGTTACATCAAACAGAGGTGTTTCTGCACCTCGACATATATTTATTGCGTTACAGGATTATACACGATTAAATTCTCAGGAGCACAGCCTTATGATCTTTGATCAACTGGGTGTTAACGAAGTCTCGTTAAAAATAAACGGTCAACAGGAACCAGCTGTGAATATTTTACTTTATTACGGACAAAATCAAATAGTGCGCGCATATCATTGTTTGCTGACATTTATTGGACGTGATCAAAAATGTAGATACCGGTCTCCAAATATCACAATTAGATTTTGGAAATCTATATCCGATTTATTACTTTTCATTGGAACATCTTGACTTAACTAGGCAATCCGTCGTTGACGTATACGTCGAAGCTCGTGTAACCAATCCTACCTCTGGTGGTGAGTACAGAGCAATTCCCGTCATTCTCAGTGACAAATCAATGCTACTCGAAGGTTTTGGTGGACGAATGAGAATAGATGATGCGCCAATAGAAAACACGTAGACAATTAGATCAATCTCGTATTAAATAAGACGTCATATAGTCACGTTAGTGTTACTCAGACTCCTGATCGGATTAAAAAGTTGCAATCGGATTCATCTAAAAAATGTGGAACTACGATATTGTTAAACCACAATCAGATGGCTGGTGGTCAAAATAAACTATCACCGACAGCTTGTCAAATTAAGCATTTCAATGATGCTAAAAAAGATTTTTAAAAGTGTTTAGGTTACTCTTTCTGCGGCCGCGATCAAAGACATGATTAAATCAGTAGTACATTTCTACTTCTCACTGCGTTTCCAGCGCTGATTGCTGCCGCCGCCTCTGCGGTCGCGAAAGCTGCCGCGCTAGGAGCAGTTGGTATCGCTGCTGTGAAGGTTACTGGGCGGGGATACAAAAACAGGAAAGGGTCTAAGACTACCAGGAAATCCGTATTCATGGTATAGCGGAAAAGGCCTGAGACTACCAGGGACAGATTACTAGTACCGTTGTCAAATTTTGATTTACTCTATGCAGCCAAAAAATACGCGATAAGAAACGTCAGAGGTGTTTTTATACGAGATCAATTACCACAACAACCAAACAGAGCTAAAACCGATATTATTAATATCGATAACAGCACCGGACCTGGAACTCACTGGGTTGCATACGCGATTGACCCACGTGGAATTGTTTTTTATTTTTTATTTCTACTGGTTAGCGCCACGATATGAAGTTATGCGCTATATACAACAATTACAAATTCCGATCTGGTACTTCACGCTACCAACACAGAAAATGACCGACCCACCAATATGCGGCCAAGAAGTAATGAATGTACTTAAAGCTATATCATCATTGACTAAACCACCTCATACAACCGTACACGAATACACGAGTAATCGCTTTTTAGAGAGATCTTAAAACATCATGATTGATATTTACGTGAGAGCTCTCTCAAACCTGAAAAAAGCCCACCTGGGAAATTTCTGCAACAAGCGATGTAAAAAAAATAATCGAAGATAAAATATCCGAGATGTTAAACCTCGCAATTGTGGATCCAAACGAAATAGTCGTATTTCAAAACAAAAAGGTGAAATTGAAAACGAGTAATGTTTCCTTGAATGATAATCTAGTTAAAATTAATGGAGTAACCGAACATTCCTTAGTGGTGTTTGATTCCACCGGTAAGATTAAACCAGGAGTTCTTTTTCCAACTGTGATAGATAATATCAACAACCGAATAAAAAAATACGGTGACACAATGACAGGTGACCTCGACATAAACTCGAATAAAATAACCGCACTTGGCAATCCAACATTGGACACTGACGCTGCGACAAAAACATTTGTAGATGTCATAGACAATAAACTAACGACGATATATGGTAAGCATAAAACCACGGATGATAAACTAACAGTGCTGCAACATGAATATAAAACCTCAGATGGTAAACTAACAACGCTGCGAGGTGAGTATGATGTTTATGTAGGCGCGTTTGCAAACCTCCGTAGGAATTTTAGAAAATCGGATGAAACCATGGATAATTTATTTGGTACTCCGATGACTGTACCAATAAAACTTTCTGATATTAAAACATATATTGATACGATTAAACAAACAGAGGACAATATTTTTAGTGATTTTCCTGCTATCGCTGCAAGGCTTGATAAAATCAAGATACTACATAAACAAAATAGAAATACTGTGTACCCGACACATCTTGGATCTTTCACCTGGACACCTCAAAATAATATTATTAATATTACCGCGGAAGCCACAGGTATCTATAGATTGACCCTGCTTTCAGCAGTACAGTTTAATGTGTCATCGGGTACATCTATGGGAATTAATACTGTAAGTGCATTAATTGATAAGGGTGTCATGGAAAGATTTACAATAACCTCTGTCAGTGGTAACTTAGCTCGGGTATCAATGACATACTACCTGGAATTTGTAATTGATTTAAGTGAATAATATAATGAATGTCCAACAATATCGATATCATCAAGTCCGCGAGTTTCTAACTAATCTAAACAATCTTATTGACGAATATACAACTAAGATAAAAAAAATACCCCAGGTGAATGAGCAGTGTTGACATTATTGTGTATTCGGTTTCAAGTGAAATTGCTGGAACGTAGAGGCTTTATTTTTGTTTGAAAACTTGGTCTGTTCACTCTCTCTACTACTGGCCTCCATCTAACTTCTTCTGGAAACATGTCATCGCATGTGGATAGGATTTGTACTAAGAGTTCAACGCTTATTAGTTTCAAATTCCATATAGATATATGCGGTCGCTGTTATTATTATTATTATTATTATTATTATTATTATTATTATTATTATTATTAAACCATTATAAATTGTAATAACATACTAATTAGCTCTTTAGCCCATAAGGTAGACCATTTCAGACAGACATTTTGACAGACATTTTGACAGGTATTGTCATAACATTTTGACAGGTATTTTGACAGGCATTTCAGACATTTTGACAGGGATTTCAGACAGACATTTTGACAGGCATTTTGACAGGCATTTCAAACAGACATTTTGACAGGCATTGTGATAACATTTTAGTTTCATTTTAAATATTGCGACAAATAGCGAAGGTCACATATCATGTATATTTCTTAAAAACAGCCATATATTAAAGTTAAATTTAGTTTTACTGTATGAATATTTATGCTAGGCACTGGACCATATGTATGCAGAGAGAATCGGACATGGGTATCATGCGCTGGATGATTTAGAACTCTATCAGAGGATTTTAAAGGACCGAGTTCACCTGGAAGTGTGTCCGATCTCCAGCATCAGGACCAAAGCCTGTCCAGAGGATATAAAACAGCACCCGCTTCTCCGGTAAGTGCATTAATAAATGTAGAGTACGTTTATTTGTATGCTGCTGTTGTTGTACGGTTTAACGCCATTTTTCAGCAAAAGATAGGCTATACATGGCAACCAGTATAAATGGTAGATGAAGAAATCGAAGACACCTTCCCCCCTACTGACCCACGAGAAGTTGCTGTTAAGCATTCTCATGTATCCACATTGGTGGAGCCCAAGACTAGAAACCACGCAGATAAAGGTGAGTCAGCATTGATCCGTATTTGTAGATCACGTGGTCACTCGATCCTCCTGTGTTCGTATGTTTATGAACATCTAATGTGAATGTGATCGTAATTCTTTTGTTTATAGTAAACGTTCATAGTGGGATAAACAGAGCACAATGCCTTCACAAATCGAATTACTCTTCAAACTATAACTGAATGTTTGAGTTTTAATGCAAGATATGTTTGAAAAGATGACTCACCAATAATTAATGAAAAGATGACTCACCAATAATTAATGAAAAGATGACTCACCAATAATTAATGAAAAGATGACTCACCAATAATTAATGAAAAGATGACTCACCAATAATTAATGAAAAGATGACTCACCAATAATTAATGAAAAGATGACTCACCAATAATTAATGAAAAGATGACTCACCAATAATTAATGAAAAGATGACTCACCAATAATTAATGAAAAGATGACTCACCAATAATTAATGAAAAGATGACTCACCAATAATTAATGAAAAGATGACTCACCAATAATTAATGAAAAGATGACTCACCAATAATTAATGAAAAGATGACTCACCAATAATTAATGAAAAGATGACTCACCAATAATTAATAAAAAGATGACTCATCAATAATTAATGAAAAGATGACTCACCAATAATTAATGAAAAGATGACTCACCAATAATTAATAAAAAGATGACTCACCAATAATTAATAAAATTATTCAGAACAATTTCATTCAAATCAAGTGAAGAAATATTGATTTGATGATGATGAATTTTAATTATAGTGCTGTATCACCCACTAGGGGCATGTTGCACTGTTTCCAGCAAAGCTTGATATTTTATTTCTCCTGGGGGTGAGGAATGGTATCGCTTCCTCCAGGCATTTATGTACCCAAGGAGTACTATTTAATTTGGTCGTCAAGTCGGTGTTGCTATTAAGTAACCATCGAACTGAATGGAGGACCCTGGGTGAGTGGGAATAGACCGAACACATACTCAACCCTAACAACCAATTAAGTGTGTTAATGGTGTGCAATGGCACAAGTGGAGGTATTGGAAATTAGTTTCACATCTCCGCCATTTTGGAGCTATCCGAGTTGTGGCAATAAAAGAGAGGTTCCATTACGTCCAAGGATGTCGTACAGCCCGCAACATCGTGATTCCGTGCTTAATTCAAATCTGGTCCAGGTATTACTAATGGATAGAAAAATACCAATAATGTCTGAGCCACCTATGCAATTAAATAAAATTCATGAAGTCGTAAAATTTGTATAACTATCTTAGCTTGTCAATATTTCTAGTACAAAGTGTACACGTATTAAGTCCCTAACAAGATTGAATATTAAGCTGTCTATGCGACATAAATAAGTATTGCCTCTGTTTGGCAAAAATAGCTTGTTAATTTTGAACGGTGTGCAAAGAAATGATCAAGTCAGGTTTTGTGAAATAGATTGTTCGAAAAGGGTTCGCGTACCAAATGAGGACCCTGTTATCCAGGCAATTAAAGCAATCCGATTCTTTTCTGTGTTGCTTTTAAATTTTTGTTTGAGTAGCCCCTAATGTCAGACTGCCATCTTTTTATCATGGTGTCCCGGCGTAAGGTTGTTCCCTCGGACCAGGCATCATTTTCTTTTGTTCTGGGTTCTTTGAAGTTGTTTCTCTACTGATGTTTTTTTCGAGTTTGGTCCAGCGCTGATGTCCCTTTATCCAAACTTTCCACCCCCATAAGTAGGATGAACTCTGTGCTGTTTTGAGTTAATAGAGTATGCAGCCCCATTGATTGATTGATTTAGCTCTCTCAGTAATGTTTCTACAAGCATACCAAAATAGTTTTTTTCAGTAAAATTAAATGTTGTAAGTTCCTAAGTTCCAAATCTAATAAAGTGGTTTCTTGTCTATCTAGTTAGTAAATTTTGGTTGTTTTGCTTGATATTTTTCATGTCATTGTTTGGGGGTTTTGTATGACCATATTCACAGGCCTTCAACAATCAAAGCCCTATTACATCCAATGAGACAGGTATCGTGCACTTTCATGTTGGGTTGCAAATATCAAGCGGTTAAAACACCTCCCACCCCGAAAAGACCACCAACCATCACCATCCAAAAGAAAGAAACGCAAATGAAACGATAACAACAGTAATGATTAAATGAAACAATAACAACTGTAATGATTAAATGAAACAATAAAAACTGTATTTATTAAATGAAACAATAACAACAATAACGAATGAAACAATAACAACTGTAATGATTAAAAAAACAAACGAGAACAGTAATAATTAAATTAAACAATAACAACTGTAATGATTAGATAAAAAAGATAACAATTGTAATGATTAGATAAAAAAGATAACAGTTGTAATGATTAAATAAAATACTAACAACAGTAATGATTATATTAAACAAAAAGAACAGTAATGATTTAATGAAACAATAACAGCAATGATTAGATAAAACAATAACAACAGTAATGATTAAAGGAAACAATTACAACTGTATTGGTTAAATTAAACAATAAAAACAGCAATTATTAACTTAAACAATAACAGCAGTAATGATTAAAAAAACCATTAACAACACTAATGATTAAATTAAACAATAACAACAGTTATGATTAAATGAAACGAAAAGAACTATATTGATTAAATGACACAAGAAGAACAGTAATGATTAAATAAAACAAGAACGACAGTAATAAATAAATGAAACAATAACAACTGTAATGATTAAATGAAACAATGAAACAGTATTGATTAAATAAAACAATAATAACTGTAATGATTAAATGAAACAATTAAAACAGCTATGATTACATGAAACAATAACAACAGCAACGATTAAATGAAGCAATAACAACTGTATTGATTAAATGAATCAATAACAACAGTAATGATGAAAAGCCATCTCTAAACTAATGCCATCGTTGCATGTTTTTCAAGACTAAGTCTCTGTTTCGTAGCGTCGTTAACAATTTTAAAACAAGAGCAGATATCCATTGATGGAAGATTTAAATTTGAATGTCATTCAGTTTCACGAACGCTTGGAAGCCATATTGAATGAAAGGCGAAAGCAAAAGAAGAAACTAATTATCAAAGACTGAAAAAAATGGTACTAGAAACTTTCTCGTTCGGCGATCTGCATTAAAAGGTTAGTATTAGGACTGGTCGGTCTGGTGTCAGGATAAAGTGACTGGCTGGGATAAAATGCTGCATGATAATGCGATTGAATTGGACATTATGCTACATGTCTATGACATGATGCCCCAGTGCTAGATATCACTTTAATCTGCCATACTACAGATATCGTAGCAATATGAGTGAAGATGTTTTAAAGCTACGATAAAAAATCCAGGACACACACATTCTTTATTGCGATATCAACGTGTGTGTAGATGCAGAAAGTTTTTTTTTTATATACAAAATGTTTACAATAATACATTACATTCTTCTGTGTGTCATCTCACTGCAGCCTCGTAGCCGACGGTGCAAATTATTCCATCAACACGGACGATCCGATAGTTCTTGACAACGATTTGATAGACGACTACCGCTTCGTCAGCCAGATGGGGTTGTCCAATCCACAAATCATTCAAGGGGTACGTCTAAAAACTATCCTCATCTTTATTTATAAACGGTGCATAGTGTTACACTAGCTTCGTTATTGGCAACTGGGTCAATTTATAGTACATTGCGTCTCCTAATCGGATAGTGGGATTAGTGGTTTTTGTTCCAGAATTCACGAAGAAAGAATTAAGTTTTTAAAACCGTTCTCTCAAAATTAATCTTATATTGCAAAACCGCAGACTTAATTTTCCATCAATAATCAAAAAATCAATAAAATTCTACCACATATTTTACTCTCATAATGAATCCATCACTATTATCAACTTTGTACTATTTATGTAGTTGGAAATATTTCATAATTAATAATGATATCATATTTTTTCTCTCATGCAACTTGTTACACTCAAAGATGGATATTGCATTATATACTAAACATTATATATTGTATTTGCTCTGATTCTAAACATTTGCCTGTGATTTTGTATATCCATGGATACGTGACGTTGCTTTATAATATGATAACAGGTTGTTGTATACTCTTATACCCCCTATATATGACAAATAGACTCATTGCCATTAATACAACTTATTTTCTGTTATGTTCATTTTCTAAAATGCAATAGCGTCTTTCGGTTTAAGGTACATGTATTTCTCTGGAGCACAAAGTCAAGTCTTTCGGTTAAAGGTACATGCTATTCTATGTAGCAAAAAGTCAAGTCTTTCGTTTTAAGGTACATGCCATTATCTGGAGCACAAAGTCAAGTCTTTCGGTTAAAGGTACATGCTATTCTATGTAGCACAAAGTCAAGTCTTTCGGTTTAAGGTACATTCTATTCTCTGTAGCACAAAGTCAAGTCAAGATGTACTTTATGTAACGAATATTCTATAAAGTAGTATATTTTATTTATCAGAATTATTGCATTTACTCGGTGGGTTGCATATCATCTTCAGGTCTTTAACAATGCTATTGAAGGTTTAGTTTCAGAAATTGTAAGCATCATATAGTTTTATGGAACAGGCAAAAAACTGTTCTTATACTTTTGAGATTATTTAACAAAATAATTTCTCCCCGTGGCGGAACATAATTTTGGAGTGGTACCAAAACATTTTCGACCTTATTTTTAGGTCGATACAACATAAAATATTCATGAGAGTATTGCTTTGTATGTATGTATGTATGTATGTATGTATGTATGTATGTATGTATGTATGTATGTATGTATGTATGTATGTGTGTGTGTGTGTGTGTGTGTGTGTGTGTGTGTGTGTGTGTGTGGGTGGGTGGGTGTATGGATGGATGGATATATATATATATATATATATATATATATATATATATATATATATATATATATATATATATATATATATATATATATATTCTGTAACGTCTGATAAAATATTTAATTTAGTTTTCCTAAATTTTATTCATGGTCGTACACTGCATAAAATATTTTTGTTATAAATTGTGAGCGTAATATGGGTCTGTTACAAACACATATTACATAGGATCTATAAATAGATGTTTACGTATGAGTTCACAAGTAGTAATAATACTCGTAATAACAAGATTTAAAATGGCGCCTATGGCGTATTTCCTTAGTGTCTGATGGGATATCAATGTTTCCAGACTAATTCAGTGGATTTCCATTGGAGGTCATGTGAAAATAGTTAATTGACGTAAAACCAATAGTGTATATTGTCACATGGGATCTATTGCGAACTTCAATTAAAATATACAGTGTATATAGAGAAAATTAGGCATTCAGTTTCATTCCGATTTTTGCGGTCATTCCCACTTTTAGTGTTCTTATTGTAAGTCTGCAGGCGTTCTTTATGCTGGCTTCTTTTACTCCTGATATATTTTTCTATTCATCAAGCCATCATTGAGCTCCCACTTGTCCCAAGATGAAACATTTCCGAAAATCGCACGTTTCGTAAAACGTAGAAAAGCCAACGATAGAAAAATATTGCAGACATAAAGAATGGTGGTGTTCTTTTAAATACGGAAAAAGCAGAATGAAATCGAGGGTCATGGGGGGAATCAAGTATTTGGAAGTTACGAACCTTCTCGTTTTTTATAGTATGATATTGTAATAAATTTGGACGTACTAGCCCGAAATAGTTAGCCAGTTAGTAGGAGCAAACATCACAGAGAGGAGTGTTAGTGAATTTGAACCATGCTGGGTTCGTTAGTAGTGATTTTAGGCACAAGCCGAATGACTGTCCCTTTCAGTAACATAGTCCATATTAAAATTCAGCGGTGTATACAAGTATTGTGATTGAAAAGGCAGCATATATGGTTGGAAATCAGTAAATTATAGAATGGAATCAATAAGTTGGAACTTGGTAGGTGCCGTTTATGTGGCCATAGTGGAAAATGGGCGTATGTATATGAGCGTGATACGCCGGAATTTCTGTGGATTGACTGGCCTAGGGTCGCGCAGTTAAATATTTCCCATTTAGTAAGGGAATACTAGTGGAATTTCTATGGCATGACGGGCTTGCGGTACGGAATTCGGATGATAATGAATAAAAACCATGCAAAGGTGCAGTTAATGGACGTTTGGACAAGTTGTCTCCTCTGGGTCGCCCATTGATTACAGCAAAGATTAATAATTATAGCAGACACGGCTTTCTTTCCATTTTACAACTCAAGTTGTATGGAAGTCTTTGGAAATTTGGGGGAAAACTTATGACTTCCAGCGTGACTCGCGCCAGGGTTTTGACACCGCTCGGTCAAGTGAATACCCCTGTGCGTATTACAAGAAAATTTCTGGTGGCAGCCGTTTGGGATATGTGTGAATAGTTCTGTCATGGGTTGCAATTCGTTTGGTTTTTTTTATGTGTGAGACAGAATATTGTTTCGCATTTGAGAAGAAGAGGAAATAAATGTTATAGATAATGCGACTTTAATTTCGGTTAATGTGATTTCGCGACATTTTGTCTGCGAGAGTAGATATATGCATTTGCTGCTGAGAAGGATTTTTTTTTTAAGAGGAGTACTTAATGTTTAAGCAGGACGGAGTGATTTATCCGGGATATAGTACAGCGATGTTACAAGAATTGTATAGGTAGATGGCGAGATTTAGGTGAGAGAGATAAAAAGCGTGGGACACGACACACATGTTTGCCATTTCTCCTCGACACGTGGGGGTTAAAACAGGGCCAAGTGATACTTTTTGTTCTTTTAATAGGCTGGAATTGCTAAAATGTGGACGACAATCATTGGCCATGAAATTGTAACATGCTGGAATGATGAAAATGGCTGTAAATGTTTTGTTTTTGTACAAACTGATAGGAACCGCTAATGAAAAAAATGGGTTTGACAACACCCCCCCCCCCGTGTTGTGTTTAATTGAGGATATTGGATTTTAGAACATCAGCGACAACAACAACAACAGCAATAAGAGCAATAAGAACAACATACATAAATTTGATATAAGCGTCATACACCGGTAGAAGTGGCAAATAAAAGTTTTGATGGGTGGGTAATAATTTTTCCCCGTGATTATTACATGGATGGGTAGAGACAATTGGTCAACGGGTGACAATTAAAAGCCGCGCAGTTACAATTAAATCAGAATGCGCCCAAAGGCTATGTAAATAACTTGATTATTGGTGTGATTATTTGTTTTATATTTTCAAATTCTGTGACGACAGATGTCGGTCTTGATTGGTGTTTTATTTTTGTATGTATTAGTTTTAGAATTTGTAATCATGCGGTGTTAGAGCAGGAAAGCTCTATAAGTTGGTTGCTGCAAGAAACCAGGTGGTAAATTAGGTCTAGTTTGAATTGTGCTTGGAGTTAAACATGGCTAAATTTAAAGAAAAAAGGGTATTATGTATGGTTGTTTTGGAGGTTGGTGGACTATTTGTTTATTTTTGTGTTGCTGTAGGGTACGGTTAAGTATTGAAAAGATGATTGAAAAGGCAGTGTCAAGTCTAGCGTTCTGTTGGTGACAATAGGGTCGCGCCAGATGGGCGTTGAAGTCATGGTTGACTTATTTTTGAGGTTCTTAAGAGGACGTGTTTCATTTGAAGAACGCATTCTCTAACCTCGTGGGGTAGTACAGGAAGGATCCTGTATTTTGTTTGTCATTGAACTGTTAGCGACTTGCCAGTTGAGAATTGATTTATACAGAGCACATTGAGAAAGAAGAAAGAAATCGTCTACACGCATCTTCATGATCATATATGGTCCAGCGAGGTTTTCATCATGCATAGTTTGACTTGTCTGCATGAATGGAATGGTGTCAATTTGGAAAATTGTGAAGGACAATTCAAAGCACGTGTTAGTTATTTAGCAGCATAAAGAAATGGTGGTGCACACCGCAATTATAGTTGAATCGTTATGTGATAGTGTTCCAAACATTAGCTTTTGGGGATAGGTTTTCTTAGGGTTTTAGGTCACAACTGCTGTGGAATTTGTAGTGAATTAACAGTGAAAAAAAAATAGGATCGTCTGGCACAGACTGAGTTGAAAAATATTTGGGCATTGAAGTCATGGTTGACTTGTTGGAGGTTAGTAAGAGAAGGTGTCTCTGAAGAACGCAGTCTCTAACCTCGTGATGTGTACAGGTGTATCAAGGTCTATTGGGAGAACGTGTGTCCTGGTGGAAACGCAATCTCCAGACCAGAGTTTTAATGTAAAGAGGAATGGTTCTGGTTGCATTTGATGTCTGTTGTTGGAGACCTATGCTTAGAGAAGTCAATTTAGAGGAGTTCGTGAGGGAGTTTGAACCCGACGACGTGGTTGAAACATTATTTCATGTTGGATTCAACTTGATTAAACTTTGTATAGGTTTTGTTGTTGTATATAATCATATTGGTAATCGTTTATCGGGTATGGGGTTAAATTTAGAAAGAAAAAAAAAATATACTTCAAATTGTGATTTAGATCACAGAAATGTGACGTTTGTGCCACTCGTGGACGAGTGATCTTTTAAAGGCGGGTGTAATGTAATAAATCTGGACGTACTAGCCCGAAATAGTTAGCCAGTTAGTAGGAGCAAACATCACAGAGAGGAGTGTTAGTGAATTTGAACCATGCTGGGTTCGTTAGTAGTGATTTTAGGCACAAGCCGAATGACTGTCCCTTTCAGTAACATAGTCCATATTAAAATTCAGCGGTGTATACAAGTATTGTGATTGAAAAGGCAGCATATATGGTTGGAAATCAGTAAATTATAGAATGGAATCAATAAGTTGGAACTTGGTAGGTGCCGTTTATGTGGCCATAGTGGAAAATGGGCGTATGTATATGAGCGTGATACGCCGGAATTTCTGTGGATTGACTGGCCTAGGGTCGCGCAGTTAAATATTTCCCATTTAGTAAGGGAATACTAGTGGAATTTCTATGGCATGACGGGCTTGCGGTACGGAATTCGGATGATAATGAATAAAAACCATGCAAAGGTGCAGTTAATGGACGTTTGGACAAGTTGTCTCCTCTGGGTCGCCCATTGATTACAGCAAAGATTAATAATTATAGCAGACACGGCTTTCTTTCCATTTTACAACTCAAGTTGTATGGAAGTCTTTGGAAATTTGGGGGAAAACTTATGACTTCCAGCGTGACTCGCGCCAGGGTTTTGACACCGCTCGGTCAAGTGAATACCCCTGTGCGTATTACAATATAGAGGATTCTATGTCACAATGGATCATGGGGGGGGGGTAATCTAAGTTATTTTTATCACTCTGCTTGATTGTTTTCCCTTTAGATTATTGTATTTTTATTTCATGTCAAGTGCGCGTCGAGCATCTGTGACTGAAGCTAATTTCCTTTTCTAATGACACAAATAATCTAATTCGCTTTTCAAATGACACACAGAATCTAATTCCATTTTCAAATGACACACAAAAGCCAATTCCCTTTTCAATTGACACACATAAGCTAATTCTCTTTTCAAATGACACATATAAGCTAATACCCTTTTCAAATGACACATATAAGCTAATTCCCTTTTCAAATGACACATATAAGCTAATTCCCTTTTCAAATAACACATATAAGCTAATACCCTTTTCAAATGAGACATATAAGCTAATTCCCTTTTCAAATAACACATATAAGCTAATACCCTTTTCAAATGAGACATATAAGCTAATTCCCTTTTCAAATAACACATATAAGCTAATACCCTTTTCAAATGAGACATATAAGCTAATTCCCTTTTCAAATGACAGACATAAGCTAATTCCCGTTTCAAATGACAGACATAAGCTAATCCCCTTTTCAACGGAAGCTGTCGACCAGGTATCGAATCCAAAATCTTTGGATTGCGATATTTATCTGTCTGCTTCGTGTTTTTAAAAGAAATTTTGAATTTTACTTCATATTTTCATGAAAACATTTTAATATATTTAGAGTTTTACTGTTATAAACTTTAGCTTTCCCCCTCTATTCCAGATTTTTAATGCTGCCAGATCCTGTTTTGCACCGGAAAATGAAAAGAAGCAAATCTTGAAAGACCTGGTCACGGTCTATGGAAGCAACTTTTGATATTTTGGGTTTTAGTGCCAAAAATAAATACGTATTGACCCTAGACCATTTTACTCTTGTACATATTTTGTCACAAGGGTTGTTCTACATAATTGCGTTTCTTGAAATTTTTTGCAAGTGTGTATTTTACAGCATATGAAAACTTATAGGTTATTTAGTGATACGCCAAGGGAGGAAATACTTTGCCCAGTGACAGACCACGATGACCTAACCAAGGTGATCCGATTGTACGAATTTGGTGGGAAAATGCAGCTTCCTTAATGATTTAATTTATTTCTTTATAAGGAAATTAAATTGAGCATTAATACAATATGCCATAATTAGCAGGAATATTTATTTTACATATTGTCAGGCTTAGAAATTTCTTCCACAATTTTTCTTGAACCTCATTCGTATCAAAATCCATTTTCCATGACAAGCAAACATAAATAGTAATGTATATCTAGTACATAGGTTTGAATTAAACACATAAATGTAATTTAGTCAATAAGACAAAGCGTCTGCATAATTTAGTCTCTTAATATACACACCACAGTAACTTAGTTATTTAATATACACGTGACAATAATTTAGTCAATAAATATACTCGTCGCAATCTATTGTTGATATGTGTTTGAATTGATACACGTCAGTCGACAAGTCAATTAATACACTTAAAATAATTTGTGAAATTAATATACACGAAACGGTAATTTAGTCAATTAATATATACGTCACATAATTTTACTTAATTGATATGCACGTCATGGTAGTTTAGTCAATTAATATACATGTCACATAAGTTTACCTAATTAATATGCACGTCATAGTAATTTAGTAAATTAATATACATAATTATAATGCAGCAAGTTTATATATAAGTCATATAGCAACAAGTAATGTCATTATGATGCAGCAAGTTTAGTATGTCAGTCATATAGCAACAAGTAATGTCATTATGATGCAGCAAGTTGAAATGAAAAAACAAGGCGCGTTTATAGTAAACAATGAGTATAACTGTGTGATGTTCCGCATGCATGGGATTGTTTCCTAAGTAGTGTTTTATTAAATTTCTGACATTTTACCATAATGAATAGGTATGTTTAAGTTCGTATGATTTCGAAAGGTGTTCACGATTTGTAAGCAACGGAAAGACTGAGCCAATGTTACAAATATATTGTATTACATTGTATATATTTAAAGTGAAATATTTATTTTTTAAGAATGACCTCCTTTTTACTCTCTTTATTTCTACACTTTATTGAATTCTTCGATAGACGTTTTGTCCTGCATACCTTAATAATGAAGGCAATAAATTTATTTGATTCTGGGATAGACGTTTTATCCTGCAAACCTTAATAATGAAAGCAATAAACGTACTGGATTCTTGGAGAGACGTTTTATCCAGCAAACCTTAATAATGAAGGCAACAGATTCAAATTGGAGACAGCCCAAGTAAATGCCAAAACTTTAAATCAAGCTACACAACTTCTTTTTCATCGGGAGAGTCCCCATACAATGGATGTGGGGTTGGGTGGGGGTGCACAGCAGAATTTCAGGCTACGCCACTGGGAGAGATTATTGATTTCAAAGAATCTACCTTCTATCTGCCTTCCTAATCAGACAATGATTACATTGTTTTCTCCTGAATCACATACCTCGATATTAATGACAAGTGTAACGATATTCTGATATTTATTAATAACAATAATTTTATTTAATTCGCGAAGCATAGTTATCTGTACATCACAATTCCCCAATGAAAATATTAGCAAGATTTTTGTGACATGTTGACACTTCAACTGTTATCAACAGCATTATTTTTTTTAAAGTGTCACGTGTCTATGCTATTTCAAACAGTCACGAGACAAAACGTGAAGAAAATAATTTTTGTAAATTTAACATTTTTTCCCCTAGAAAGACAAGATAAAAATGAGAGGTAAAACATTTCCGTTTTACGAATCGAATAAAGAAATAATCCAAGAATTTAAAAAAAATGAAGTTAGTACGCGGTTGACACAACATGGAACTTAACTACGTAATCGTGTAGTTTACGCTGACTACACGATGATATCATTTTTAGTATTGAAATTACTTCCGCGATTGTTGTCACCGCTGATATATAAATTGGAACAGCTATCGGGGCTATCATTGTCACTGAAGATAGTATAATACCAGCTCCGGTTACTACACCTGATACCGAGTACACGGTAGCGTTAACGACCGTAATCCTTCGCGGATATTTTTTTTTATCTTTGCTTGGTATTCCTCGGTGAGTGCTTTGAGCTTACTTTGAAACTCTTTAACATGATCATAGCAATACTGCAGTGATGTTGCCATTGATGATACAATTATTGTTGTTGACATTTTATTTATTATAACAGAGCAATTTCAATTAAGATGTTTACCTAAATCTGCCGCAAATTCCATGTACCATGTTATTGGTGTCCTAGCCAAATTATTATCAGTGGTTGTTATCGTGAATCGTTCAGTTGAATCCCTGTCGATGATCGTTGATATCATATTGCCGACACCGGTTGTACTCGAAGAGGAAATATTGAACCGGATCGTTGATACAAGTGTTAATCGATAAATACCCTTAACGGTTGCGGTGATATTTAATGTGTTACTTTATGGCGTCCACGTGAATGATCCGTGTTGGATCGTTTATACCACGTTGTTTGTTTCCTCATGAGGGATCTTTGTTTTTTCAAGTGTTGCTATCATCCTCGGAAAATCATCTTTGATGGCCTCGTTAGTCTTTTTGATATCATCGAGAGATTTTTTAATATCTGGGAGTATTAGTTCGACTTTATCTAACGAAACTCAAAGAAATTCGTCAACGACGTTTTTAAGAAAAGGTGAAAATTGTTTTACGTGATCTTCATACTTAGATTGTGGTGCTGATAATTATATGATAGCAGTTTTTATCTCTGTGAGCTTCGGTGTGGTCACCTGTGGAACCCCAAAGAAATTAGCAACTGGGAGTTGAACCCCAGTCACAGATTTTAGTAACCCTGCAAATTGATTTATTCGAGAGTTTAGATTGTCAGTAAGTGTTTTTGTTTTTAATGATTCTGCAGATGATATATAATTATCGTTCAATGATGTTAATTTATCTGAGATGGTTGAAACAAGTACACCTGGTTTGCGTTTACCTTAATCGGAAAAAACCGCGATAGGATTTTCCGCTACACCGCGTTATTTAACTTAAATATCATCCAGGGAAACATTATTCGTTTTCAATTTACCCTGACGATCTTGAAATACGACTATTTCATTTGGATCAACACTTGCGAGGTTTAGCATCTCGGATATTTCATCTTCGATTATTTTTTACATCACCGGCTGCAGATATTTCCGCGGTGGGTTTTTTCAGGCTTGAGAGAGATCTTCCTCAAATATCAGTCATTATATTTTATGATCTCTCTAAAAAGCGTACTCGTATATTCATGTACGGTTTTATGGGGTGGTTTAGTTTATGATGATAACACGTCGAGTACATTTAATACTTCTATGCCACATATTGGTGGGTCGGTCATTTTCTGTGTTGGTATCGTTGAGTACCAGATAGGAATTTTTAAGTGGTGTATATAACGCATACATTTTTTTAGGCGGCATTAACCCTTAGGAACTGAAATAAACAATTCCACGTAGATCAATCGCTAATGCAACCCAGTGCGTTCCAGGTCCGGTGCTGTTATCGAGATTAACGACACCGATCAGCGCTGTTTGGTTGTTGTGGTAATTGATTTCGCATTAAAACACCTCTAAAGTTTTGTATCGCTAATTTTTTAGCAGCATCGAGTAAATTAAAATTTGACAGTGAAACCATCGGCGATATCTGCGATATCGGAGTTAGTAAACTATTCCTAGTCTCAGGCCGTTTTCACTGTACCATGAATGCGGAGTTCCTGGTAGTCTTAAACCCTTTCAATTTTCTTTGTACCCCTTCCCAGTCGCTTTATTTAGTGCCATCCCTACCGCTGTACTAACTGCTAATTATTCAGCAGCTTTCGCCACCTCAGGGGCGGCGGCTGCAATTACTGCTGGAATCGCTGCGAGAAGTGGAAATATACCACTTGATTTTATCATGTCTTTGATCGTGGATGCAGAGGGAGTGACCTGAACACCTTTTTTTATCTTTTGATAGCATCATTGAAATGCTTAATATGACGAGCTTTCAGCGATAGTTTATTCTGACAACCATAAACTGATTGTGTTTTAGCGATATCATAGTTCCATATTTTTTAGCTGATTCCGATTGCAACTTTTTAATCTGACCAGGAGTCAGAGTGACATTAACATGACTATATATCATTTTATTTAATAACATATTGATCTAATTGTTTACATATTTTTGGAAAACATTTACATGTTTTCTACTGGTGCATCAACTACCCTCATTCGTCCACCAACACCTTCCAGTAGCATTGATTTGTCACTGAGTATGACAACAACTGCTCTGTAATGAGGGATAAGTGGAGCTGGATCAACTGGAAGAGTTACACGAGCTCGGAAATGTGTCAATGTCGGACTGTCTGGTTAAATCAAGATGTTCCAACGAAAAGTAATAAATCGGATATGGTTTTCTAAAATTTAACTGTGATATTTGCAGACCAGTATGTACATTATTATCACATCCCATAAATGTCAGCAAACGATGATACGCGCGTGCTATTTTGTTTTGATCGTAATTAAGTAAAATATCTTCGGATGGTTCTTGTTGGCCGTTTATCCTCAGCGAGACTTCAGAAAAACCCAGTTGAGCAAATATCATATGGCTGTATGTTTGTGAACCTACTCGCGTCTTATCCTGTAACGCAACAAATATATGCCGCGGCTCAGAAACTTCCTGTTTTGATGCCAAGTGCCATGTAAATATACCATCAACAGAACTCTCCATAATATCTGTTGTTGTTGTTAGCCATGATAGCAATGATTTACCACATGTATCTATAAATGATAGTAATATTTCCTCTGCGGTGATTGATGGCGTCATTACTGGCATCCACAATGAGAGTTTTATTATATTTACTTTACCAGCAGCAAATGGAGCTGCAGCAGGGCCTGCTTCTCGCAAGATTGCATCATTATCATCACCCTTTAGCACGAGGACTACTGTAGGTTTCGCTCCATAGATAACGTTTCTAACATTTCTACAAAATCCGAAAATACGAGAAAGTGGAATCGCTCATGAAAATAATCTACGCTGGTCCTTCAACATTGATACGTGTGTTGCAAACCCTAGGATGTAATTATTATTAACATTAATAATCATATCCTCGACATCAGGTTGTAATTAGGATCAGTATTTATAATCATATTCTCAATATCAGTAACATCAGCAGGAGGAACAGCACGATCCTTTGGTTGTCTTATAATAAATGGAGCCTGTCCAGCGTGATCAGTGATATCTTTAGCAAACATTATAGATGGACCTGCTGGTCTTCTATAATCATTAGAATATCTTGCTAAGCCCAATATTGTTGTGGCAACATCAACATCATGCTCTATAGATTCAATCTCTCTAATATCAATCATATATCTAGCGCTACTAAATAATGCCATAATACCATTATTGACAAAATCAACTCGGACATTTTCATCATATGGTGTATAAGCTGAAACATCTGTTACATATTCTCCTTCTACTTCAATAAATGCTTCAGTAGGTAGAAATTATTTGCTGGTATCTTAACCTGAAGTTCGATTCTTGATAGACTATTTGGTTGTATTACATTATATGAATATCTCCCAATATAACTTTTTCAGTAGCCGTAGCGGCTTTCTAAGTTGCTGTAATTACTGGTTTGAATAATCGTTCAGTGCCTGCTACAAAACAGTTTGAAATTCTTGTCGCGCCTGTAATTTATTTCTGACAGAGTCTCTTAGAGGAATAAATTTTTTATCGCTTGTAGTCTCTTGCAAGCGAGCCTGGTTGTTAAAGATTCGTCTACGATTATTGAAAAAATCCATAGGATTTTCTATTTGCTAGCAAATTCTAATATGATAAGCGTAAAATCTTCGATGCTCACCCACCCCGACATTACTTCCGTGTTCATTGACACAGTTTCTCTGACGAAAAAAATTACCTGTTCGCGTTACTAAAGTTATAGAATTTCATACACATACAAATTGTCAAAAGAACTGCATTCCGTGTGAGTAATCCTACATACCTATATAGTTTCAAAACACGTAGGCAGTGTACATGTAGTACAACATAGTAGTTAGATCCTGTACATGTGCTTGTTTGGATATGTTGAAACATTCGAAAGAGGGGAAAGTGATGTGCACATTGCGTTCTTATGTTTCAGAATTCGGTGTATTGTTATACTTAATTATATCTCTTATCTTAATCCTTGAATTTATTGTGCGTTTCACCTGGTATTATTGGCCGAGTTCACCTTTGACCTTTTTGACTGCTGTAAATAACGGAATGAATTTGTTTGTATCATTGCAATATATCAAAGATTAGTTTAAAGCATGCTGAATTTTTTTATTAATGCATATTGGCTTGGTAACACGTATTTAGTATTCTGAACACTATCATCAATATTTTGAAAATCGGTGAGAATTTGATTACAATCTAATTTATCTGATAATTGTACCTTTTGATTTTTCAAATTTGAAATTTCATCTATTATGTTTTTTATATTTTCGAAATTCATTATATGATATATGACTCTAACTGATGGCTTTTAAATTCGATAAAGAATTATTCCTAGGATTGGAATCAATATGATATATATATATATATATATATATATATATATATATATATATATATATATATATATATATATCACTCAATATAGATAATAAAGAAAAACAAATAGTTAATCTATGAATTCGGCTGGAAAGTATATATATATATATATATATATATATATATACATATATAATGCTAAAAAAATTGGGAGTAAATTTCGACTCGTTTTCTTTCAAGTGTGATATATTTCTCAATTAGGGACAATACAGCCTTTAACCTCTGTACTAGAGAAGGTGTAAGGCACATATATTTCTTAATTATTGCCAATACAGCGTTTAACCTCTGTTTTAGAGGTGTCAGGTGTCACAGAATTAGGCGAAAATTGAATTTATTTCTTCTTGACTTACAAACTAATTTCACCATTTGTTTTGTTTCGTCGTACATGCGTTACCTGGGGTGAATAAGTGTTTTCTTTCCAAGGTAAGCGACGTGTAACGATTTGCATGTGCCTGACTATGAATCACTTGAAGTCAGGAACATTAGAATCACGGGGTGCACGGGAATTTTGCCGTGAATTCTGCTCACCTATTTGAGGATATATAAGGCAGAATATTTCGGATAATATTACGGGTCCAAATGTATCTTATCACAGGATAGATAGCTCGTCATTCTTTCTCCAGCCAAAGGGGTGAGTGTTAAATTTATATTTCGTTTTATTCTGAATTTTATTCAGTTTATCATTTCATGTAATGATGCCTTTATTACAATGCAGATTTAAAACGTGGAATATTTGGAATTACTAGTCACTATTAGACTTTAAATGCAATAGCGTAATCTAGATTGTTTTAGAAACAACTATTATTAGTTCGGTTTCTTTATTGTAGCTGATTTGTAGCGGAACGTCTCTGATATTGTAGCGGAAGGTCTCTGATATTGTAACGGAACGTCTCTGATATTGTAGCGGAACGTCTCTGATTTGTAGCGGAACGTCTCTGAATGTCTCTGATTTGTAGCGGAACGTCTCTGAATTGTAGCTGAACGTCTCTGATTTGTAGCGGCACGTCTCTGAATGTCTCTGATATTGTAGCGGAACGTCTCTGAATGTCTCTGAATTGTAGCTGAATGTGATTGATTGTGCCGTGATTATGCTGTTTAATTGTGCGATCAAATTGAGGTATCTGACTGTCTGTGTCGGATTGTCTGTCCGTCTACATCTGTCGTGATGTGTAAATATCCGGAAATCTAGAAGTCTGAGTGTCGGAGCTGTCTAGAGGTGTAAACATCCGGGGTGGCATCTAAGTATTTGGGACCGTTGGTTCTAGTAGATGCTGTATGCTGTCTGTACGTATAACTGTGGTGGATCCGTGAAGGGCAAGTGACCGATAAAAGTATTGAGTCAACCCTAGGTATTCGGAGAAGCTGGGGGGCGATTCAACAGTTGGTGAATCGTACGGTTATACAGGGTCGAGACATGTGTGTGTTGCAATTGTAGTACAATTGAATACATTGTTATATTTACACATAGTTACTTCGAATCACAGTAGTATTTCAAGAGTTACTTCGAATCACAGTAGTATTTCAAGGGATTACATGAATCTCAATAAAAGTTAGCAACTTGATTAAATACATGTATATGTTTGTGCTAGTTGTCGCAATCCATACGTGCGATAGTATAGTTTGATGTTTGTATTTGTTATCGCAATTTATACTTGCGTTAATATAACTTTTGTAAAGGTTCCTTGGATCTGTGTATAGTCCAGGAGATTCCTTGTATCTGTGTTTATTTTGTATAAATATTTAATTTATTTTTGAATTGTGAATGGTTGTGGAATGTGATTGTGGGTTGAATGCACGAGTTATCGTGTTGATACATCATTATTTTTCATTAATAATTTATTTCATAAATTTACATTATCTTTCACATTGTGTTTGTGTTGTTCATTTAATCTACCATCCACTCGGTAACAATTCTGTTACATCAGGCACATATATTTCTTAATTGGGGAATACAACTATTTATATATACATACAACGGAAAACCCCCACAAAAAACCACCGATGCAAAAACACATCACGTGACGGTGTGACATAGAGAGTGGTTTTCCCAAGATATATTGTGGATTCCCGTAACAGTTATATCTGTTTAGAAACTATACACACATGCCTACACGAGTTATTCCCCTTGGTGTTATACACTATGGTACAAAATGGAATTCAGATGTATGTGAATTGAATTCGGTTTCCAGTTCGCTTTGAAATCGCAGAATTTTGTATTTGTTCTGCAACACGTTGAACCGAAGGTTGGCAAATATCAAAATACTTACCAGCCGAATTCATTGATTGAATATTTGTTTTTCGTTATTTTCTATATTGAGTGATATGACAGGCCTCTTTGAAACTGTTTTAAAAGTACTGGTTTTGCCGCGTTTGGTATTTTGACTCTGAATGATGGCTTGCAAATTGGATAAAGAATTATTCCTAGGATTGGAATCAATATGATCAATTACAAAACAGTCTTTGATCACCCCAATGAAACACTCGAAAAAGACTTCGTGATTAAGATATATTTCCCCCCAGCATTAAATCTGAAAGATCCTTGATTATTGACAACACCTACTGGTTTTTTCAGTCTGCGGTGTCTGACAACACCATGAGAAGATGCTTCATAATCGATGATCACGGGATGTGGTTGAAATTATTGTATCATTTTATATACATACATATTATTTGTCTAATTAATTATTTGGTTTAATTATTATTTATTGAAAATCTAGTAATATAGTCCTGAGGTGTTCTTACGACTTTGTCCTTGACAGAGTCAGAGTCAGGGTCAGACTTATTACTTATCATATAATAATAGCGCTTAAGTTCACTGTATCGCTTACCACCAGAATTCAGACACAGCTGTGATTTTCCTCTTACACTCACTCCACATCGTATGCATTGAAGTGGACCTAAGCTTCCACGACGTACACTTTGTGAATGATATCCACAGAATTCATTTCTGCATGATTTGTTACAAACGGTTACTGATCCTATCATAAGCCATTTACAGAGCTAGAAAAGTTATTAAAATTTCCAATAACCGTAACGATGATAACAGGAGAAGTATTACACTAATCGAAATATAAATCGAGATGATCTCCAATCAAAATTATTGACTATAATGCACACGCTTGGACCTCCGCGGTAACAATATTTCAGCGAGATAGAACCATATAATATCTACCCATGGAGTTCTCTGGTGAAGAACTCTCTGACGAGAAATTATTTGATTTTATTTATCAGTTAAGTAAAAACGATCCTGTGTCAGTATGGTTATTTCAGAGTTTTGAAGACGAAGAGTGTAAATTTGATCAATTTGTAAGACCTAACGTCGAAATGTACCGCACTGAATCTCTTCACGACGAGATGAGAAAACTAGCTCGTGATTTTTCAATGGATAACAACGTACAATAACTAACAAACAGTTTTACAATACCGTCAGTTGCAGCTCATTTCGCGAGAAAAAATATATGGAAACCAACAAGAGCTGCAATTCTCTCAGATGTCGAGTCAAGCTGTGTTGATTATGGACATAGTGGATTATGGAATACCAAATATGACCACGAAAGTGTTATTTCGGTTGATATGGTTGCGTGTTATCCAGGGAGTTTTCTCGGGTATGGAGAATGCTTTAAGTATTTTAAACGATTGGGGCATCCCACACACGAGATTACTCGTGTTGCGATTAATGGGCCGCTACCAGATTTTTATCTAACTGGATTCGCTCATGTGGTATCATTTGTTTGGTTCGGTAGATACATCTTTGATAAACACTGGATGCCAATACTGTTATTAGTATATATGATTGATTCTAAAATACTGATATCGCTGATTGTCAATGAAGCAATTATATCATATAGGGCGCAGACTGAAGTTTGGTTACCACAACCCGATAGTGTAGATAGTATAATTACAACAATTAAGCAAAGAAAAATTCCCTTCGCTCGACGAAGAATATATCGTTAGATGGTCAAGGGAGATCTTTGAAATTAGAAATAAACAAACAAAAAATCTCGGTAGAAGAGTAATTGGTATATTCACCCAGGGTGGAAAATATGATCACAAATGACATTCTTCACCATTAATTATAGATTATGCTGAATATGATTTTATAACCGCAGATGCAACATCTAGAGGTATATATATCAATCGTAAAGACACTTTCTTGTCCGATGGAACTAAAATTTCGGTACAATTGTTACTTGTAACAATGGAGATAATCCTCAATACACATACTTAAGGGCGTCGATGCTGGCTTATGCTTCTATCAATTTACTTTCAATGATAAATAGATTTCCTGAATCCGCGGTTAGAGTCGCCACTGATTCATGTTACATAGATGTAAAACACAGTGAAGCAGTAGTTAAATTTACAAATTCCGACGAGTGTGGGGATCATGGAGAATTAAAAAAGAGAGATTGCGTGATTATTCTAAATCAGCAGATGTTACAATTGAAAACAATTACTTAAAAAATAATCAAATATCAGAACTATCTAGTGTGCCTTGGTGTTCCGATCCAATATGTAGATATAAAACTAGTTTCTTAAACGGATCTGGGAGCTCTGGGAAGACTGCTCGTACGATCGAATTATTTCGAGGGAAATCAAACACGATTGTGCTAACACCAACACACAGACTTGCAAGAGAGATGAAACTGCGTGAAGTTAATGCTTGCACTTATCACAGTTGCTTTCTATGGAAAGGCGACAAATGGACTCCTGATCGAATGGGCGAGAAATATATTCCTGAAATTATTATTTGGGATGAGATATGCAGTGTCGTTATATATATTAAAAATGTTTCCTGGTTGGCTATTGTTAGCGAATACAACTGTGATAATGTGTGGCTATCATCATCAACCACCACCATTTGTCGGTTTATTTCCGCATAATTGGCTGAAACATTTTGTAGATTATTATGAAGAAATTAATACTGATCGTTGATCGCTTGATAAAGAAGTGAGTTTAAGAAATTAATCAGATTACAACTGGATAAAGTCCAATGTGAAATAGCGCGTAAAATAATTTCAGAAACCCCCTTAAATGAGTTTTGGGAAGCGTGGAGACCAAACGATTTGATAGTGGCAAGTAGATAGTCAAAGATACACTTCAGATGAAGTTATTTGAAACACACAAAGAAAAATTCGCAACTCTTCCAGTGCCGCTGTGTTACAGGCCTACAGATTCATGAAGACAGAATATTGAAATTGATATTCCTGGACAAAGTGAAAAACAAATTCTCGTGTTAAATGATATTGTGTTGGTTGATATCAACGTCGTCGAAGATGCATTGCGTGCTGATAATCCCCATGGGTGCTAGGATACGCAGCGACGATACATTCTTCGCAGGGATTGACTATATCCGATACGATTGTTTGGATCGTAGATGATCGCATCGAGTGGTCAAATCTAGTTTGTCTCGCAGTGTCCAGTGTACGAAGAATAAATCAACTTCAATGAGCTGTTTTAGATGATAATGACGCCAGAATCAGTGATATTGTCAGCGATGACATAATCAGAAAAAACTCTCTGGTTATAAACAATAGAATAAAAAAATAACAGAACATTTTATAATAATGTTGAATTTATCATTACGCTGAAACAACAACAGAATAATCACTGCGCCAGCTGTAATTGTATAATGCGTTGGTATTGGTCTGATAAAGATATTCGCCAATTTACCCCAGACAGAAAAGATAGCAGTGTTGGTCATACCAGAGACAATGTGATGTTGACTTGTCTTGAGTGTAACAGACGAGCAGGTGCTAGTTAAGACCACGCGGCGGTAATTGATTATCCCCGGGTATCACTTGTAATTGTTCACGTTTAAATCCGTGCTGAGGAGCAGTTGAATCTAATCTATAGATTGCTGTTCTATCCTTTTGTGGTTTTACGGGTATATACTTTTTCTTAATCGCGTTGTTAGGTTTCATATTGATTGTTCGAGTAATTTCATTATTTATCGCAGTAATTACACCTGGTAATCTCTTGACCCATTCACGGGATCGTTTATCCTGGATAAATTCCTTCGCGTATTGATATCCAAATAACCGCTCAGCAAGTGTCCGATTAAATCGTTCAACAATTGCCTGATCGCAATGTAGTGCAGTATGTCCTCGTCTGATGGTGACATTATGATGCTTCATTGTTGATAACACTGCACCCTAAAATTCCTTGCCAGGATCAGCTTGTAATGGATTTGGCCACTGTAGACCACCTTGTGGTCCAGGACCTCATCGATAAATCCTTTCAAACACAGAAGCTACTTCAGTTGATGACTTTGTCTTTAGCGGCTCTGCTTGTTTGTATCTACTCGCAACATCAATTACAGTTAGCGCATACTTGTATGTTTGTTTATTAACAGTATCATGCGGCAGAAATAATATATCAGCTTGATGAACTTCATTAGGGACGCTGACAGCAAAATGCGAGATGTTAATTTGTTTAGGCAGTGGTAGATAAATTTGCCATATGCCTGTTTGGATAACCAATCCGCCGCGGTGATATTTGTTACTTTTGCGGCATTAGCGAGTTTATCGATTGCTGACTTACCCTCCAGTATCCTCTTGGGGAATAATAAATATACTCCATGCTGTTATTAATTACCAGCACCCAGCATTAATTTACTTTTCATCGCCGATTTTATCAACCATGAACCTAATTTTTCTTTGAAGGATTTATCAGTGATAGAATTCAACGCATGAATCAATTTCACAACTGCGATATGTCTGTGTTGCAGATTGCTGCTTTTATAAGCAACATCATGCGCATGACATGTCAATAGCGTTTATTGGATATTCACTGGGTCGGGGTTGGTTTTGATCATCGAGTCGAATACAGAGTCCGGTTCCAGGTCCACAATAACTATATCCTGGAAGGTATTTTTCTCCTAGATATTTTGCCCATGGAGTCCCGGGAAGTTTTGCTAGTTTGGATGCAATATCACCTTTTTTAACAAATCTAGATTTTGTTATTTCGCATCGTTTACATTTGCCAGTGATAGCTTCTCTGTTAGTTTTAGTTGTAACAGGCATTGGGTCAATTGTTGGTGTACGCGTCCTACATTTCACACAATATAAATCCATAATTATTTATAATAAAATGAATGTAACTAATTTTTTGTCGACAAATACACGAAAACCCGTTGAACATCATGCAGCGCTACCAAATTCTATTCACATGATTATAATTGGATCATCTTTAAGTGGCAAGACACATTTATTACTTAATTTGATAACGAGATGGATGAAATCTGATAAACTATATTTTTTAGCCCCGAGTGTAGATGATCAGCGATGTTGTGCGGTGTTAAAAGGATTTTAATGAGAAAGCAAAATCGGAAATCGATGAGGACATTATTGAATTTATAGCCGACATCGAAGAAGCACCAAAGTTGACGTTATTGATGGAAATATGAGCAATTGAGTCGTATATGATGATGTCATGTGAGACAATCAAAAGAATCCGGCTAGGATATTTTCCAGAGGTAGACATAAAAAATACTGATGTGATGTATGTTACTCAGAGATATACACAAATGCCAAAAGTGATCAGGGATAACTGTAATATTCTTGTTGTATTTAATGGAGTTGATACTCATACGCTACAAAATATTCACCAGACCTGGTGCAGTGGAGATATGGATCATAATCTCTTTAGAAATTTCTTTCATCACGCAAAATATAACGAGAGGTTCTTTACGAGTAAAACATGGTGTAATTTACCAGATTAATTATGCTAGGTATGGCTGGTATATGCTGCTGATGTAATAATTACGTCAAACGCAGCATAAAATACAGAAATTCACAAATAAGGTGTGCTTTTCACAATGAAGGTGTGCTTTTCACAATGAAGGTGTGTTATTCACAATGAAAGTGAACTGTATTTATGCTATGATTTGTACAGTCTTCCAAGATTTCAGTTTTTATGTTATCAAATTACACACGTTGTACTATAAAAATATGTATACTTCACTGATAAAAGCAATTTATTCATAATGAACCTGCAGTGCAATACAGGTATGTGGATAGAAAATTACACCAATTATTGATAATGTAAAAACAATGTAACACATGGATAGAAAATTAAATCATGTTTTGATGATGTAAACACAATGCAATTCATTGATTAAAAATGACACCATACAATGATAATGTAAGGATAATGCAATGCAATGATGGAAAGGACAAATTATTAATACAAAAACAATGCAATGCATGGATGGAAAATTACACAAATTATTGACAATGTAAAAAAATACAATACATCGATGGAAAATTATATTATATTACATTGGAAACTCACATAATAATATTATTTTACACCATTGGAGACAAAACAAGTGAACTTGGGCCATACTGTTTCATGATGTTTAATGCTTTAAGATGAAAAGAAAAAAGGTTATTTACTTGTCAAAGAAACACAAAATCTCAGACAAACCTTACTAGCTTATAACCAAAGTATCATATATACCTAACTAGCTTAAAATCTAATTATCAGCTACACCTAACTAACTTAAAACCTAATTATCAGATACACCTACCTAACTTAAAACCTAATTATCAGATACACCTACCTAACTTAAAACCTAATTATCAGATACACCTACCTAACTTAAAATCTAATTATCAGATACACCTACCTAACTTAAAACCTAATTATCAGATACACCTACCTAACTTAAAATCTTATTATCAGATACACCTACCTAACATGAAACCTAATTATCAGATACACCTACCTAGCTTAAAACCTAATCATTGGATACACCTAACTACTTTTAAACTAAATCATCAGACACACCTAACTATCTTTAAACTAAATGATCATATACACCTAACTACCTTTAAACTAAATCATCAGACAAAACTAACTAAACTAAAGTATAATATACACCTAACTAGCTTAAAACCAAATCATCAAAAAGCCTGCCCCCCTCCAATGATTGTTGTACAAGTTATGTATTGTTAAAGCCTTGGGGTATTATTTGAAACGGATATTAACCATTTCTACAGTTTGCACTCTTCCCCTTGATGTTTTGTATAATGTATGTATTGTTAAAGCCTTGGGCTATTATTAGCAATGGATATTACCCTATTATAGTTTGTTCCCCCTCCCACCTCTAAATGATTTCTGTACAAGTTATGTATTGAAACATGTATATAGATGATATACTACAGAACCATCCTTGGCATCTCTTACATGGAGCAATCACAAATAACGAAGTGCATAACATCATCAGGCATTATGCATGATGAGCCAGTATGATGTTCACTTCTAGTAGAATACATGTATTTAACAGAATAATGTATCAATAGTGTGTTTGATGTCAACTAGTTGTATTTCCAATTTATCACAATCAGGTATCAGGTGTGAAACCATGTTGTCTGATACGCACTAGTAGCTGCAATGTATTGAACACAATGATGTCTCATGAATACATTGTTGTCTATACCCACTAGACGTTTCAATGTATATATCACAGTGATGTATCATGACTACATGTTGTCTGATACTTCCTAGTAGTTCCAATGTAGAGGCATCCAAATGTGCTTACATTGTACCACAGGTTTATCTAAAACATATATAATATTTATAAATTATACATCATGTACACATGTTGTTTGAGGTCCAATGGTATTTTTTTTTCTTCTATGTATTTAATGCTGTTATGTATCAAGTGCATGTTGTTTGAGGTCCAATTGTAGTTGTATCTATGTATTTAACACTGTATCATGCACATTTTGTTTGTGGTCTAATGCTAGTTAGCTGTATCCACGTATGTAAGAGAATGCTGCATCATGTTGATTGTGGTCCATTGGCATTTAATTACATCTATGTATTTAACACTGTTATGCATCATACACATGTTGTTTGAAGTCCATTTTGTATTTGGTTGCATCCATGTATTTAACAATGTAGTTATTTAATCTATACATTTAACAAAACTATGTATCATGCACACATTATATGACATCTTCAGGTAGTTGATTGTTTCGGTATATTTAACAGAATGAAGTATTATGCATCCATGTATTTAACAATGTAGTTATTTAATCTATATATTTAATAAAATGGTGTACATGTATCATGCACACATTGTAAGAGGTATTCAGCTAGTTGATTTTTTCGGTATATTTAACAGAATGAAGCATCATACATGCATGTTGTTTGACATTAACTTGTAGCTGGTTGTATCTATGTATTTAACAAAATGATAAAGATGCACGCAAGTGGCTTAAGGTCCACTGGTACATTTTAGTATCTATATATTTAACAGAATGCTATGTTAAGAACACATTGTGTAATTTCCAAGAAACGTCACACCCATAATATTAAACAGACTCATGTATCAGGTACACATTATGTAATGTCCAATAAAAATCACACCCATATATTTAATAAAATGATATGTTAAGTGCACACTGTGTTATGTCCAATAAAAGTCACACTCATATATTTAACAGAATCATGTATCTGGTACACATTATGTTATGTCTTCCAGTACTTGTATCCATGTATTTCAAATCCTTGTCTCTCTTTAGTAGCAAGAACACAACCAACACTTCTCTCAGTTTTGATTATCTTGAGAGTTTCTTAACATGTGACTTAGCTTCTTGTAATGTTTGCCTAGCTGTCTCTAGTGCTGAGTCAGATTCTTCTAGTTTTGACATAATGACAGATGCTGAAGCTGGAAAAAGAACAAAGTTTGCATGAAACAATACAAAAGTGTTCATGGATATATTTCCTTGAATGAGACAGACACTAAAATGGTTACGGATATATACCGGAATGAGACAGATACCAAAAATGGTTATGGATATATACTGGAATGGGATGGATACCAAAATGGTTATATAAATAACACTCATGACCCTCTGGTGAAGAGTGTGTGTAGTGTATATATATATATATATATATATATATATATATATATATATATATATATATATATATATATATATATATATATATATATATATATATATATTATCGGCCTACTGTGTAAACATAACTGTGTGTCCGAATGTGTCTGAGAGAGAGAGAGAGAGAGAGAGACTATACAGTTTAATCATCTAGACAATTAGACACAAATACAGTGATCCCTTTGAAGTGTGCTCTTAAAACACCTTTTTCAACTGCAGAAAGAAACTGAAAGATATAATAATGTTTCCTACCTGAAATATTTTCAGCACTTTATTCATTATTATTATTATTATTATTATTTATATTATTATTTTATTATTATTATTATTATTATTATTATTATTATTATTATTATTATTATTATTAGCTCATAGTATTCGGCTATAAGAAAAGTAATGGTATACTATTATTATTATTGTGATTATTATTATTATTATTGTTTCATAGGATTGGATCATGAGAAAGTCCTCATTATTATTATTATTATTATTATTATTATTATTATTATTATTATTATTATTATCTCATAGGATTGGGCCATGAGAGAGGTCATGGTATACTATTTATATGAGAAAATTGTCTATCTTTCCTAAAATCTGTTTTTCTCTAAAATATGTTAAGAGCAATTTTACTTGTTCTCTCCACAACGTCAGCAAAAGACTTCGAAATAATATTATTATATCCTTTATGACTTTAAAATGTGATTTATGAAGAGAATAAGGAATGTAATAATGTACATTAGAATCAATGATGGATGTATTCTGAACTATTTTCAGAGCTCGGATTAAATAATACTGATAAATTTATATAACACTTTCATTTTGAAATAGACATTAAAGCTTCTGTTCATAAATGAAATAGTTGTTATTTCTTTATGTTGATAACTGATTAACTGATAGAAGAGGTGGTTAAGATACAAGAAAAGTGGTTAAACAATATGGCTATTCATGTGCTTTAATATTATGAATCTATAAAGAAAAAAATAAGAATTTATTTACCTTCTGTTTGTTTTGTGTACTCCTGAAATTTCTTTTGTAGCTCACGGGCTTCATGTGGGGTGATGGCCTGATTCTTTCGCTTCTCTAAATCTTCCAGGTAGCCATGGTTACCAATGACATTTTCAATCTCACGAAGGACCTCATGTATCTTGGCCCAGTAATCCTCAAACTCTTTCTGATGTATCGTTCCATCCACAGAATGACCACTTATGTTATTCCTATATGAGCGTATCCTCTCCACACTTGCACCAAGTGTTGTGTCCCTTGGGTTATCGGCTGGATGAATTCCCCAGCCATTTGATGGAGCAGGAACTGAATTGACATTTCTTATGATTGTATATAATAAGGAAATGTCAAATTCTTCTACCTTTCCAGTGGAAAGGCCCAGCGGATCTGGGAATACCAACTGAACTTGTTCTTTGTTCAGTCTGTTCAACTTGGCTTTGTTGGCCAGGATTGCCTTGTAGATATCTGTGTGGGGCGTAGGTATATTGGTGAGGAGGATTTCTCTCAGAGCATTGGAACAAACAGTTGTCAATGCATTACACAAACGAGCATGGTTGATATGATCCTGGGTAATAGGTGCATCCTGAAATGACGACATTGGGAAAATCATAACTTGTTTAGAGTAAATAAAGGAATGTCCATGTTATGCAGATCAATATATCCAAAGAAGCTTCACCCAGAGGTTAATTGGGGAAGTTAGTAAAAGAACACAAGACACAGGAGATTCCAGCCAGTCAGGCAAGTGAGATACTGGTCTTTGCAGTACAAGTTACTGGAAGAGGACAGCTATGTGAGAATCTCCACAAATGGTCAAGCCATTAACAAAGTATGAGTGTGGTCAATAGAGATGCCCGATAGCCCTCATCATATTATACTTTTAGCACCAATCTGTTTATGAAAAAAAATTTGTTCAACAGCGGTAAATTATAATCATTTGTATAAGATGATTACTGACATAGCCCTCAATATTTTATCCTATTAGCACCAAGCTGTTTAAATTTGTTCTTTTTTGTTTCTGTTTCAACAGTTGCAAATTAGCATCATTTATAAAGGATGATTTCAGACAAATTTGGTCAAATTATGTTTAGTCACTTGTGATATATCGTTAAAATAGATTTTTCTTGGTTTTAATATTGATAACAATATACAGTTGCAAGTTAGAATCATCTGACCAACTTAATGGATATACTTTCTGTTAAAATTTGGTTAAATTTTGTGGACCAGATTTGAATACGAACGGCTTTAAGGTGTAACTATTTTTATTAATCTGAGTCAAATATGAAAGTGGATTGGCATCATTTGTAACGATTTAAAAAAGTTTAATGCCAGGATGCTTTCTTCCTTGTTTGGTCTGAAAACAGTTTGTCAGTTTCTGAGAATTGAATATATATATCAATTTTGAATCAATGCAAGGGAAATTGCATTTGACAGCTGTTGTATTATACATTAAACATATGTAATACAGGAACATAATAATCTTTATATTATTTTTTCTACAGAGTGATGTTTATTTCTAAGGAGTATGACATACAATTCAAATTCAAATCAACATATATCATTCTTTTCTAATACATCATCATTGTTTCTTTATATATAACGGTCTTCCAATTAGTTCCACCCATACAATGCCAGACACTTAAAAAATAATTGAATTTCATTTATGATAAAAAGCAAAATGTCACAACCTAAGTGAATTAAAACATAGAGAGCATAATACTCAGCATTTGTAAGTCTTATATTCAGTCTCCTATAAAATGTCATATACACCTTAATTAACTAGCACTCACCTGATCTTCGAACCAGAAATCCAAAACTTTGCACGACTCTATCATGTGGTCATGAAACTCACAGAGAACTTCTGCATTTTTGTTGAGTCTTGACACAGGAATCAGGCAGTTGATACAGACACCATTGTATTCAGGACATTGTATAGAGTACTCAAACTTTAGACCCTTGCCCAGGTATCCAATAATCTTATTTAGGTTTGTGGTTATGAACTCTCTCACCTCAATGCACTGCTTTGAAGATGGAGTCTTGTCCTTGATTCCCATTCTTGTGACTCTCAGAAAGATAACATGCTCTCTAAAAAGAAGAGTCAGTTTGTACTGTTCATCCAGCTGAAAAACGCAGCAGCCACAAAAGATCAGATTTTCTTCTCTATGTTCTTTCTTCTTTTTGGCAACTGGCCAGTGAGCAATACAGGCAGCAACAAGTCTGTGAAATATTGCACTGGGTAGGAAGTTACCAATGAAGACATAGCACAGTACTGGTGAACTCTCGATCAGACTAATTGGTTTTGTGCTGATGATCTCCTCTGGCGTTTTCTGCTGAAGCATGCATGGAGCAAGGAAATAACGCTCCTCCTACTAAATGAATGGATTCAATTTTAATGGGGTTACAAGGCAGAGATTACATTTTTTAGTCTGAAATAATATACAGAATACCAGTGCGAAAAAAATACTTTAACATTATACAGATACTATCGATGATAATTGAGTTCATTTTTCTTTAATAATGTGTCATCAAAACAAGAATGCAAGTGCCAAAGCTTGTTTAAGATAACTACTACCAACATCTCAAAAAGGTATCCATTGATCAAACAAACTTGTCTTGCATTGCGGATAAACCGTTGCACATTCTTACATTTTTCAGAAAAAAGAAAGTAACCAAATAAATAATACAATGTTTCATATGAAGTAAATTTCATAATTTGATGCCATTCCTGAATTTATTCAAAAGAACAAAATGATTTAATTAAGCATCATATATCATACTCGGATGCCTAGTGGGTACAGCAACAGTCCCAGACGCAGGAGGGAGCTGGTTCAAGTCATGCCAAACACTTAAAAATAAGACTAACAGCTGCTTTGCAAGACTTTCAGTATTGTTACATGTCTGTTGCAAGATGCCCCAGTGTTAGACATCAATGTAGACAGCTGCACTGCATGCAGCATAATCATATAACTGAAAATTTACTAAAGCTACGTAAAAAATCCAAACCACAAACATCACACATATTTGCATGCGTGCATTTCAACTGGTCATGAACAGCTGTAGACAGGACGTTTTTGAATGATCTGTCATCAGCAAATCAAAGACTAGATCTAAAAAAGACACTGTTCAGCTTTAATTTCAGTATTTAGTTCATTTTACTTCATTTACTTATTTATGGCATTCCCTTTCTTTTCCTCAACTCTCTACACAATGTTTGACATGTTTTAAGTGACAATTTCTTCTCAAGTTTACCTTTTGTAATTTGCAGGCATAATTATATTCCAATGATTGGAAATTGTAGCTGCAGTAATGGCATTGGCCAAAGTGTGTTGAGTAGCTCTGTTCAGTATTCGGTCCATTCTTGAGTCCGACTCCCATGTATTCTTGAGACCGACTCCCATGTATTCTTGAGACCAACTCCCATGCATTATTGACATATTTAGAGTGGGAGGAGATAAGCTATGTTCCGTCTGTTGGAAGATGGCTATAGAGACGAAAGTCTAACATCACAGCCATGGCAAGTATATTGCATTCTAATTGCTGTGTTTCATCAAAGGCCATCTGATCTATATATATGGAGTGTGGCCTTGTCATCCCTAAAGCGACAATATCAGTCAATGGCTGGGGCTTGAAAATTAAAAACTAGTGTGTGGCAAAGTAAGAACTGCCAATAAACTGATGATAAAAGCACGATCAGAATGTCTACAACTCTACCAGAACGTGGAAGAAATTGAAGTCAGACTTTTATTTTCCATCATGATTTCAACAGATGCTGCAGCTCTGATCCAGGCTGTTGATGGAGTGGGGAGGAGGATAAAACACAAGGGGTAGAAAATGTCATCAATGGAGGCTCCGAAGGCCGAATCTTGATGTACCATTGGATAGTGTAGAACAAATGACAGCACTGGAGAACAAGACACATCATCAGGTGAGGTTAACATTCCCTATAATGCTTGAAACTTAGCTGGTGAAGAGTGCCAACATCTGTCCCTAACTAGAATAAAAACCATGACCTCCAGACTGTTGCCAAGTGAAGAGTCTATTCTTGTGTCAAGATTGTAGAGAAATTGCGACGTCACATCTGTTGAGGAGTGAGGAGCAACTTTTGACATTGTGATGAATGAGTGTTTTGAGCTTGTGGAGGTATGAGGGTTAGACTGGTCCTGCACGTGTCTCTGAATGTCTGGGTCGACATACTGGAAGGCGGGTTGTTAGTGATTTTGTGATTCCTATTATATAATTAAGGCTGGTGTCAACACAAATAGGCGATATCCATTGGGGAGGATATCATTAGGAACATCAGTTAGGGCAGTTGGGATGTTCAGTCCATGTAATCTGTCCTTATGTCTGTTGAGTGAGAGGGCTCTTGGCTGTTTGTTAGCTACGTCACTCACTGTTACACAATAGGAATCAATTTGATGCCCTGAGGGGGCAAGGTATAGGTAGTTGCCAAAAATGTTGAGTTTTGTAGCGGTGACCTGGGTGAAGGAGCTGTTTCAGAGCATGTTAATGTCTGGAGCATCATGACTGATGGGTAAGTAAATTTATCTACCTTGTCCACTAGGACATTTTACATCAAGAAAAGGTCGGCATGTAGACTTGTGACTTGTTTTTGCATTTTTTAAGTTGAATATATAGGTCAGAGTGTTTTACCTTTGCAATAAAGGTGTTGCACTTGCCAATATGCATATCATATATATTTGCATATAAGTCCATTTGCAAATATGCGGACTACCAAACTAAACAGGTATGTACACTACAAAGTGCATGATTAATTTCTTTCTTCCCTCCGGTGGCCATGTTGTCACACTAAGAGTTTATAGTTCACTGATATTACCCATATATACTTACATGTAAGTCCATTCGCATATAAGCCGACCCACAAACCGAACAGATATAAAAAAACAATGGCATGACCTGCATAAACGTTGACTGGCCCACAGCTCTGACACATCTCAAGATGCACGAGGTAAGTTCTAAATACATTCATTGAGGCAAATGCATATTTTTAAAAAATACATATATACTTATCTATAGGTTGGCATGCATGATTATTAAAAAGAAATGGTACAATCTTGTTTCAAAATGTATTTAATTGTCTGTTTTTTTTATTGTTTTTACCTAATTCAGACTTGTGTTTAATTTGATCAAATGATGACAAGAATTTAGCTATCGAGTTGCTGTAACGTTACCTTTCCCTTTTGACTCAATTATTGTTTGTTTATGCATTATTGCATTGGACATTTTATATCAGTGTACCCGTAATTACGTTTTTAATTTGCTTTAAAGCTGTAAATACATAACTCGTTAAAATGTAATCCGAGTGTAAAAACACAACACACAACAATATGAAAGAAACCATGTTCTACAATATTGTGTTATGCAAGCACCAGCAATTGATTGGCAAATAAAGTATTTCCAATTTTATTGATCTAAATGTACCTAAATAGGCAGCCTCATAGTAACGTACATGTGGCAGCTATTTTTCCCCTCAATGTATATCTGTCCTTATTCCCTTATTGTGAACTTGTAATGGATTTAGTATTGTTTACTTTAAAACATGTATTCTGAATTAGTCTTTGAGGACATATTTGCACATGGTATGTATTTTCATTTCTTTTATTTTAGAAATGATAATTAACACTGGTACATATGGTAAACAAATGACAGGTGTTCACTATGTAAATTTCTTTCGTGGGAGAGGCGCTATAGCATATGGAGTTTGTGATCATTCTTGGAATTTGAAATTAATTGTGGACTATTTTGTTGCTGTGGGTTTTATTTTGTTGTGGTTTATTTTTAATTTTTGTGTTGATGCAGAGGTAGAATTTATGTGAATAATCTTTAAACTTAACATTCTATTTAGTGAAGAAGCGAATTCTTTCCAGTAAAGTAATTAATTTTTCACAACAATAATTCACAGGGGATGCAACAAAACAGAACACGTAGAACTTGTCTTGTTTAGAAAAAAATGAATGTCAAAGATATAATGTAATACTCGAAAGTTCTCTACTAAAAATTGAAAGAGATTATGAAATTGGGATGTAGGCGTGGAACGAACTAAAAATTCGGGAGTTTTTGTCTTCCTTTTGGCATGAAAGTTAACAGGTATAAGGTCACTTACATGAAAGCAAACTACAACTCAGCTTTTATGGTTTTAGCATAATTTTGACGCATTTGTTCTGAACTCCATTATTGTATTTTGGAGATATCATTTAAGTTAAGTGCAATGGTGTCCATGATTCGACTCCAAGAGATGTACGTAATTCAGCGCGTAATCAACCATATAGAATACTCAACAACCTGGTCTCTTAAGTAAACACAACCTACCCACGAATTATGTAGAAAATATGCTTATGCAAAATATTAACAAAATCATTCATAGTACTTTATAACAGTTCAAGAATTGTAGGGTCACAGAAAGCTATTTTTGTTACACACCTCTGTCTTAGGACAAGGATCGTTTCGTGTCCCAAGATTTACAACCATTACAGTAGTCAACAAAAAGACCTAAAACAGTTTAGACTATGGCTCGCGGATAAGCTGAACCTCTTTCTCAAGAACTTTAATTCTTCCTAAATTATTTGGTTTATATGCGAGTATATATGGTATTTTCATCAAGTTATTCTATACAGCTATGTTTGAATGGTGGGTGTAAATAACAGCATGGTTATAAGCAAATACAAAATCTTGACCAAGAATGTATCACACATAATGCAAATAACATGCTAGCTCTTTCGTCCAATTGCTTCCTAAAAGTAATTTCCAAACTTTTACCATCATTATTTATATATTTTACCCTGGAGTTGTGTCGTGTACCAATCTGCGTGTCTGTCATGAGCGAGTGAGTGATGGATAAATAAGCACGATTCCCGTGCTTCACAAGTATTAAAATCAACTTCCCACCATACTAACAAAAAGCGTCTGACATTTCTACTATAGTTCTTGAGACAGACAACACCTCGAGCAGTAAGAGTTGTGAAGATGAAGAGCACTTGTCTTTCATGCAAGCAAACGACCAGGGATTGAATATAATTTGGAAAAATTATACCAATAGAGACTAGTCAGGTATCATTTGTCTTTTTCTGTGATAAAATTATAAATGCCGGTGTGAGTGTTGTGTATTGTGCATTGCATTTGTGTCGGTTATATTCTGTATTGCGTTTGTCTTGTATTCTAAGTATGTGCTTTGTATCGTTTTAGGATTATTTGGTACCATTACATCTCACAATAAATCCCACAATCGGCAAGCGAGTGGTATATCTTCAACCCTAAATGAGACAGAGCTCACACTTATAACCAAATGAATGAAACGCCGAAGGCAAGCTTACTAAAACAAATCATGCTGTACATAAACTTGCATTGGTTTCTTTTCCTTCGTCAGTAATAATCATATGACTGAAAATGTATTAAAACTACGTTAAAATTCCAAACCACAAACATCACACACACTATCATGCATGCATTTGAATCGGTCATGAACAGCTGTAGATAGGAATTATTTGAATGATCTGTCATCAACAACACAAAGACTAGATCTAAAAGAGGATATAGTGACGAAAATCTAATACAACAGCCATGGCAATTATATTGCATTCTAACTAAATCATACTGTACATAAACTTGCCTTGGTATTTTTTCCTTCTTCGCTAAATATCCGTAGCTTGGCAATAATATTGAGTCGCTCCATCAGACGTAAAATGTGATCCTTGTTGTTATGGAATTCCAGGTTGTTCTCTTTACTCCAGATGACATCTAGAAAGTACAGTTTGCACAATCAAAACAAATGAAATTTCTGTTGCTTTTCACAACAGGTTTTAGTCCAATATTAAAAACAATTGTTGCCTTGACCTTATAAATAAGGACTTAACTTATGGCATCTGGTAATATATCTTTAATGCATAAAGGATTATCCATTAAAACCAGTGGTGAAAGACCTGCTTGATACATACAAAAATTCATGTAAATGATAATTAACTTCTCAACCTGAGTAATTCATTTCATTAGAACTAGATTTTATCTTCAAGTCTACAAATCCCTGAAATTCTTTCTTTCAGTCTTAGTGACCTTAATATTTGAACTTTTTCCTGAAATTTGTTTTCTTCTTTACAGAAGTGCAGGCCATTTTTTTAAAATCATTCTACAGAAAGCAGAATTTCATCTTTAATTAGATCAAGTGGAGTGCAACTAAGAATACCTGCTATATCCTTCATGTTTGCCATGAAATGATGGTAGTACCTCTTTAAGTTTACACCTTACCTAGCTGTGTTTGCAGTGAGAATTTATTTGCTGACTGATATAAGAAAAGTCAAATGTGTTGTGACATACACGAGGAATCAATTATTAATCTATAAATCAATTATTAATATATATTTGTAAATCAATTTAAGGCTCGTGGCATGTGGAATGATAATTTCTTTTCATATCAGTTCAATAAAATAAGTAGTTTGACATCAGTGGTCCAAAATAAAATAAAAAACAAAGAAAAAATGAACAAAATGGCAAAAGTCATTTGCTATGTGGCAAAATATGAATGATTCCATAGGCATCACCAGAACAGTGATTAGGAGACATGGACTATAATTGAAGAAATACACCAACATTTCTTTACACACTGATACAAGAATGTTAAAATCAGACCTTGATTCCTATTTTAAAGCAAATAATTACAAACCTATGAGTTCATGGGTGAGCTTTCCTGTCTCTATGAATTCATAAACTTTCCTAGTGATGGCAGGATATTTCTTGAAAAACGTCTTGGCTGTGATGAGGGACTTTAAAGCATCAATCATCCATTGTGGGTCCAGAACAATGTTCTCCCTCAATTCTTCCACACTGAAAACATTGTAAAAGGATATGTTCATCTAACACTTGATACAAATGATTTATCTTGTTCCATATAAAACACCAAGTAGTGATATGTATTTTACTGCAAAGGCCTTTCAAACAATAACAGGGCTGATTGCCTTCGATTAATGATTTACATACATCTACTTTTGTATGATGCATACAAGTTGCTTGAATCAATTTACATGCGAATACATCCAATAGTTTTCTAACTGTGCTTATACCAGAGATGCTAATCTTTTGTTGGCATCAGCCTCAACAAATTGCTACAAATTTTATACCAGTCAATGTTAAAGATGATGCAATCAAAATTGCGAGTCTCAAAATGGCAAGGCATGTATTCCACAGAATCTTTGTTTTTAAGTATTCCACATAATCTTTGTTTTCCATATAAGAATGAAATGAATGACATAAATAAATTATAATAAGAAATTTGTGTCAGAAAATCTCTCAAAACAAAAGATGAATGGAACCAAATTCAAGTTTTTGTCTGCAATGTTTTGATTTATTGAAGGTTTTTGCAGATGTAAATACAATATCTTTTCGAAAGCATCTATGGGCTGTGTGAGAGAGACAGAGAGAATGTAACTATTATTAAACATCTATATATGAGTGTGCAAGGTTGTGAAAACTTAGAATCTTTTGTGGTTCTCTTTAAAATTAGTGAAACATTCATTGAGTTAAGCAATGAATCTTCAAAAAAGAAGTGACTTTTGATATTTATTTAATCCATTATAACATTAATGACTTAGGAGTGCCTGTAGACAAGATGAAAACCGTTTTATAACAACGGTATCAAGCAAGACTACACATCATAAAAACAGATAAAATACCACTAATCTTCAGTTAATTCTTTGAAGCCATGAACATTTATAAAAGAATTTCCTATAATAAAAGAACTTGAAACTGCAAGTCCATTAGAATTATGACTGCTAATCCACAATATTCACATAATCCGTAAACTTCATCATGATCTTATTCCAAATTCGTCCCAGATTTCTGTTAATGTCCAAACCATCTTAAACATTTTTGCCAACATTACACAACATAACAGCTACATATCCTCTAAATGCACATGAGCTTGCACACAGAGACATAGTCCTCTCTCTCTCTCTCTCTCTCTCTCTCTCTCTCTCTCTCTCTCTCTCTCTCTCTCTCTCTCTTGTTCGTTAATAACAACAAAAGTCCTTTTGAACATTTTTATCTTTACTGTAATGAGATTCTTGAGTTGGGAGCTGAATGAAACAGAAAATATGTTCACTTTGCACACTTATTTTTCCTACATGGTCAGTACCTCCAAATGATAATTATTTATTTTAAATACAATTTTCAATGATGTTTCTGAATGGTTTTGAAATGCACATGTCAACTGTACCCCAATCTCATTACATGCTTAAGAATAAGAACTATTAATTTAATTTGAATGTAGTCTTTTCTTAAAACAAGAAGAACCTTTCAAAAAAATTAATGCTAACTTTTAATAAAGATATAAAAAGATATTAAATGCTTTGAAGTTATATTTACCTTTCTTAATGCAGATATATATATATATATATATATATATATATATATATATATATATATATATATATATATAAATAAAGAGAGAGATAGACAGACAGAGAGACAGACAGACAGAGAAACAGAGAGAGAGAGAGAGAGAGAAACAGAGAAACAGAGAGATAGATATATATATATATAGACAAACACACCACACAAATACCCCCTCTCTGGAAAGGCCAACCTGTAGCCTATGGAAGGGGTTTACTGTATAAGAGGATGACAATAATAACTTGCAGAACTAATCTAGAAGCATCATTTGAGCATCTAGGCATATCAAATTTAATTTTGTTAAAATTAATGATCATTAAAACACAATAATTTTATTTCATCCAAGTTATGTTAAAATATCTCCATTTTCCTCAGCATCTCATGGTACAGGTTTCATTAAAAAAACAAGACATTTATACAGTATACTCTTACGGTAGAAATCAATGTATAATAAACTTTGATTAATTTGCTTAAAAAACAAATGGGATAATGTAAATATACAATTTATTTCATCTTTTGTACACTTGATAGAGGATTAGTATACATTGCCACACTTGCTTTACCTGAAATAGAGGATTGTGCCAATGTCATGATGAAATTTAAGGAACAGCTCCAATTCATTTCTGTCCTCAATCTTAACAGATCCAGACATATTTATCTCTTCAATGAGACTGAGTGGTACAATCTGAAAGAAAAAAATGTACAAAGCTATTATAATCTAAAATTTAAGGAGTGGGGTGGAACATATAAAAAGCACATTCAAGTTCTGTACATATCCCACTAATATGACAACAGTCTTAACATATGACAAACACATTTAAGTTTTCAAAGCCCTAATTAATATTACAACATTCCTAACATAATACAAGCACATTCAAATTTGGAAAGCCCTAATTAATATGACAACAGTCTTAACATATGAAAAGCACATTCAAGTTTGGAAAGCCCTAACTAATATGACAACAGTCTGAACATATGAAAAGCACATTCAGGTTTGGAATGCCCTAATTAATAGTCTCCACTCATAAATTTCTCATAGTAAATATCAAATGAAGTGCTGAAAAATGAGACATTTTTAAATAGTCACTTTTCACCTTCAAGAATGAATATCAAATATAATGCTAACGAAACTAGGAGCTGCAATTTTAGTGCCTATAGGCATTTTTTTACTTTAATAATCGTCATTTTTGCACAATGGATGAAATATCTCTGATCAATACATGTGGATGGATGCACACAGTTTATGAAACAAATAAAGATTTTGGAATGTTTGATTTATGGTAAATCTAATAGGAACGTAAAAGGTTCTGCTCAGAATGATTGTAGTTTAAGTCAATTAACATTAACAGAGGTGTGTTTATTGAGACATGTTGGTCAATAATCACCCTGATTTTTTCTATATTGATTATTAATTAACACAAGGTGGGTGATACTAAGGCTTGCTTTTTTGTCCTGACAGCAAGTCCTTGACGAAATACTGACTATGGCTCCAGGTGATTGCCTCATCCTGACCAGATGGTTTTGTCTGAAGAAAAAAGATGGGTTTGGTCCATTATAGTGTTTATGACTAAGTCAGAAACTGGCTAAAATATAGCCAATCAGGTGGTGGAAACATGAATTCTAAAAGTATTTATGTGTATTCCTGTTCACTAGAAGCTGGAAAATATATACTCCAAAGCTGAATTCAGAGATTCCTGAACAGAAGTGTGAAAACAAAAAAAGCAAAGGCCACAACTTTGGTGATAAGATCCATTATCAATGAAAAAGTTTTGCCATCCTGTGGAACTCAACCCATCAATAGATTGGTGAAGAAAATTCATACCCATGTTTATGAAGTCCTGAGATGGGAAGACATCATACTTGTCAAAATTGGGAATCTGTTAGTCACCACTGATCACCAGAGGTACAGGTCTTCAGAAAAGTATCTCTGATGAGTTTATCAACAAGTCATCAAAATACTGTAGGAATGAGATCTCTAAAGATTTCAAGTGAGATATTAATTACCGACATTACTGAAGCAAAGACTTTACCAGCACAGACAAGACTTTACAGGCCCCCATCAACCTGGCAATTTCTTGTTTGATTTGGATTTTAAACGTACCTTTAAAAAATTTCAGTCATATCGCTACGATGTCTGCAGTGAGGCAATTTATAGTGATTTCTAGCACTGGGGCATCATGCCGCAGACATGTAGCATGATGTCCCACCCAGTCACATTATCCTGACACCTGGCTGACCAGTCCTAACACTAACCTCTTAATGCTGAATGCCAAGCAAGGCAGCTGTTTGTACCATTTTTTAAGTCTTTGGTATGATTCGGCCGGGAATTGAACCCACGACCTTCTGCTTCCGCGGTGGACGCTCTAACCACTAGGTCACCGGAGCGGTCTCAACCTGGTGAAGACATTATAGGAAAGTGTACAGCCTGAATATCAAGTGAGACTGTCCAGTCATAAGGCATCTTGGTATTCCTGACCAAGCTTTAAAATGCTCTTCCTTAACATATTTGTTTAAGAGGGAACAATTAACAGAAGCGCCACTTGTGGAACAAAATAAAAAAAAACTTTTAAAATTAGCAAGGAATGTTTGGAGAATGATACAATTATTACAAGACAGACATAATTATACAAAATAAATTTTAAGGACAAAGGAACATTTCGTTTTGTGACTTGACAAAAATGTACTTTTGCAAGAGTCAGAGTAAAGAAAGAAGAAATTTATTATGTTAGCTATGACAAAATAACTGAAATTTATTATGTTAGCTATGACAAATACATTAAACTGAGATCATGTTTTTAGAGAAATTTATTATGTTTGCTATGAAAATTAATTAAACTGGGATCATGTTTTTAGAGGAGGAGCTAAGAGATAAGAAATTTATTATGTTTGCTATGACAAATAAATTAAACTGGGATCATGTTGTTAGAGGCGGAGCTAATTAGATTTGACTGGGACATTAGTATATTGGAACTGAAAAGTAATGAAATATTAACATATAATGTATTACGGCTATAAACTGACATTTATGTACAAAAACGACCTTGACCTTAGACCTTTTAACTCTAAACTCAGTTGACTTACCCCAAATGCAAGCCATTCACAAAGTTTGGTAAATGTAGATCATTTTAAATTGAAATCATAGTACAAAAATGAAAAAGGCAACCGATTTGTGTATTGGTTTATGTGCAAAGTCATTGCACACTTCTATGCACACATTTTGTGTATGGGTGTGTAGGTAAAATCATTACACACTTATATGCACACATTTTGCATATGTGTAAATTTGTCATAAGATTGTCTGCTAACCGCACCTTGGTACCAAATGATTTTAGTGCCATGATAGCTTGTTCTAAGGGAAGCCATCGGGCAGGTTTTTCCTCCCCCCAATGAGGCTGTTGTTTTGAAAGTTTGAAAATTCTTTTTTTCAACTTTTCCAGCATGGGGTCAGGCTGGGTGTTATCGATGGCAATATCACTCATCAGGTGACATATGGTTGGCTTTTCTTTCAACATGTACCGGAGTTCTTCAAAGTACTTGTCAATGAATTCTTTTCGAGATTTCTGTAAATAAAATAAAATGAATGTAGATGTTTCACATACAGTCTTAGAGAGTTTATTTCAAAGCATAACATTATATTAGAACGCAGAAAGGGTCTAATGCAAAATATTTTTTTGGTATGCCAAGTTTCTGGAAGCAATACATAAATGCATAATGTTGAGTGTCATTTTCTGGAGATATCCGCTGAAATGATCTTTAGAATAGATTTGGATGATCTTGTGTAGGTGGTTAGCTCTAAAACGATCTTCACGACTGCAAAGCCAACGTAGAGATTTCTTAACCTGTTTTTCTTCTTTCACAAACTAGTCAATTATACTTCACACCCTGATAATGATAGAGTCCCGATGTTTAAATCGGCCAATTAACTGAAAAATTACCCATCTTTGTTTACGAGATCTAATGAGCAACAAGCCAAATAAAACAATAACATTTTAAACAAATTATTTTTGATTACTTCTGCCGGTCTGATTTTTCTATTTTTACACCAAATATAAGACAGAAATAATGAGAAAACATCAATCTTTACTTAAACAAAAATCTTCTTTGATACATTGGAATGATCAAGAATTGTAACTTTGCAAGTCGGCAATTATGAAGATTTTTGGTGGGAATTTACAACAAATCTAATTATGAAATACTTATCCAAAACTAATATATAAAACAAATCTCATTATGCAATACTTATCCATAGCAATTATATAAAACAAATCTAATTATGTAATACTTATCCATAGCAATTATATAAAATAAATCTAATTATGCAATACTTATCCACAGCAATTATATAAAACAAATCTCATTATGCAATTCTTAATCCATTGCAATTATATAAAACAAATCTAATTATGCAATACTTATCCAAAACTAATATTAAAAACAAATCTAATAGTGCAATACTTAATCCATAGCAATTGTATAAAAAAATCTAAATTATGCAATACTTATCCATAGCAATTATATAAAACAAATCTAATTATGCAATACTTATCATTAGTCACTAATTTAACAATAATTTACCGATAGATATTGTTTAGCTGAATTTGTCAGTAATTTGACAATAACTTATCGATAGATATTGTTTTGCTGAATTTCTCGGTAATTTGGCAATAGCTTACCGATATATATATATTAATTGGCTGAATTTGTCAGTTATTTGACAATAGCTTACCAATATTGTTTAGCTGAATTTGTCAGTAATTTAAAAATAGCATACCCATTGATATTGTTTAGCTGAATTTGTCAGCAATTTGAAAATAGCTTACCGATAAATGTTACTTGGCTGAATTTGTCAGTAATTTGACAATAGCTTACCGATATTGTTCAGCTGAATTTGTCAGTAAAACAATAACTTACCGATATTGTTTAGCTGAATTTGTCAGTAATTTGACAATAACTTACCGATAGATATTGTTTAGCTGAATTTGTCAGTACCTTCACACTAACTTACCCATTGATATTGTTTAGCTGAATTTGTCAGTAATTTGACAAAAGCTTACCGATAGATACTACATATGTTAATGTTGAAGGGGGGTCGTAGATCATTTTCATGCGCGATTCCACTACATCATATATTTGGATTCTGCAGAAATGTCCGAAAAGTTATCTACGGGGCGAAGCATACAGTAGCACTCGTGCGAAAGGGTACTGACCATAACGCAATTTGGAGGATTCCAGCAGACGCTACACATCCAGAAAATGATCTCGGTAAAGTCGTTTTAACAAAACTATCATTGTGGATGCCAGTGTTGACTCCATCAATCACCACAGAAAGACGATTACTATCATTTATGGATCAAGGAGGAAAATCATTGCTGCGTTGGCTAACAACTACTACAGATGTTAAACAGGACAGCGTTGATAATATATTCACATGGAATCTGGCATCGCGACAAGGCGTTTCAGCTCCGCGTCATATATTTATTGTGTTACAGGATATGACACGATTAGACGATCAAACACGTAGCCATATGATATTTGATCAACTTGGGTGTGAGGAAGTCTCGCTGAGAATAAACGGACAGCAGGAACCATCCGAGGATATACAACTTGATTACGATCACGACCATATTGCGCGCGTATATCACAGGTTGTTATCGTATATGGCACGCGATCAAAATGTCGATACTGGTTTGCAGATATCACAATACGATTTTAGTGCTCTTTATCCAATCTATTACTTTTCGTAGGAACATCTTGATTGAACAAGACAATCCGTCATTGATATAATCTTTAGAGCCCGTGTAAAGCGTCCGACTAATGCGGCGGGTGATCTTGCTCTTATCCCGAATTATAGAGCAGTTGCTATCATTCTCAGCGATAAATCAATGCTACTTGAAGGTATTGGCGGAAGAATGAGAGTGGTAGATGCACCAGTAGAAAACATGTAATTGAAAATCCTTCGAATTTTTCCATTAGATCAATCTCCTATTGTATAATGAAATACAGTTATATTAGTGTTGCGTTAACTCCCGGTCAACTCAAGAAATTGCAATCGGAATCAGCTAAAAAATGCGGAACCACAATAACACTGAAACCCAATCAGATGACTGGTGGTCAGAATAAGTTGTCGTTGACAACTCGTCAAGTAAAACACTTCAATGATGCTTTCAAAGATAAAAAAGGCGTTCAGATCACTCTCTCTGCAGCTGCGATCAGCGACATGAAAAAATCAGGCGGTATATTCCCGTTGTTAGCTGCGTTACCAAAGTTGATTGCTGCGGCTGCCCCAGCGGTGACTAAAGCGGCGGCGTTAGGAGCCGTTGGTACCGCGGCAGGAATGGCACTAAAGAAAGCAACTGGACAGGGATATAAAAAAAGAAGGGAAAAGGTCTAAAACTACCAGGAACCCCGTATTCATGGTACAGCGGAAAGGGTCTAAGACTACCAGGAACCCCGTATTCATGGTACAGCGGAAAGGGTCTAAGACAACCAGGAACGGTTTATTAATTCAGAAATCTTCGATTGAGGAACCTATGGTTGTGGAATCTTTGATTGAAGAGTCTTTGACTCCAATGTCCAATTTTGATTTACTCAATGCTGCTAAAAAAAACTCGCGATTAAAAACTTCAGAGGTGTCTTTATGAAAGATCAGTTACCGACCCAACCAAACAGTGTTGAAACCGGCATCATTAATCTCGATAACAGCACCGGACCCGGAACCCACTGGGTTGCATACGCGATTGATCCACGTGCAATCGTTTATTTTGATTCATATGGATTAACGCCACCGACGAAATTTAACCGCTATATTCAACAATTAAAAACTCCTCGCTGGTATTCTACGCTACCTACACAACAAATAAATGATCCACCAATATGCGGTAGTGAAGTATTGAATGTCCTTAACGCTATTTCAACATCTGGAAAACCACCACATGTCGTCGTAAATGAATACACCAGCAATCGCTGGAAATCAAAGATGTCAAATCAAAGATTTTAGAGAGTTTTACCATAACATGATTGATATTTGGGGAAGACCTCTATCAGCGCTGAAGAAACCCTCCGCCGATGGCACTGCAATCGGTGATATAAAAAAAATAATCGAAGATGAAATCGCTGAGACGTTGAACCTAGAAAGTGTTGAGCCCGGGGAAATAGTTGTATTTCAAGATCGTCAGGGTAAATTGAAATCTAGTAATGTTTCCGTGGATGATATTTTAGTTAAACAACGAGACGCAACCGAAGGCACTATCGCGTTGTTTTCCGATCAGGGTAAACTCAAACCAGGTGTACTCGTTTCAACTATCATTGATAGAATCAACAATATTGACAAGCCGTTACTAGATTTCTTTGGTAATCCTCCAGTGACCACACCAAATCTTACATCGATAAAAGTTTCAATGTTGGAACTAGCAGCACTTCAAGTCAAATATGCAGATCACGTTGAAAAGTTTACATCATTTCGTAAAAATATCATTGATAAATTCTTTCTAACCACGCTGGAGAAAATTGATATAAAGCTCCCGGATATTAAAAAATTCATCGATGAGACGAAAACCGTCATCGAAGCAATCAAAGGTGATGCAACGAGGATGATAACAATCATTGAAAAAACAAAAATTCCTCATGAGAAAACCAACAACGTAACATACACGATTCAATACGGATCATTTGCGTGGACACCTACAAACAACAAATTAGATATCACTGCAACTGTCAAGGGTATTTATCGATTAATACTAGTGACACCAACTCAATTTAATATATATCGTCGAGTTCATCTGGGTTCAACAATACGATATCTACGATCATCGACAAGGATACAATCGAACAGTTCACGATAGCATCCACTGATAAGAATTTGGCTAGGGTTTCAGTAACATGGTATGTGGAATTCGTAGCGGATTTTAGTAAACAACTTAATTGAAATCGTAAATGATTTGAGAATAAAATGACAACGTCGCAACAGTATAGCTATGATCAGGTCAGAGAATTTCAAAATAGACTCAAAACCCTCACTGAGGAGTATCAAATAAAAATAAATAAATACCGACGAAGAATCACCGCAATTGATGTTACCGTGTACTCGGTGAGTGGTGTAATCGCTGGGGCTGGTATAATACTCTCCTCGGTGATAATGATTGCACCGATAGTTGTTCCAATTTGTATATCTGCGGCGACAACAATCGAGGAATTATTTCGATAGTAACAAAAAAAATATCATCATGCAGCCAGAGTATACTGCAAGACTACATAATTAAATTTCATGTTGTATTAACCACGTACTCGCAATTATCCTCGATGATATCGTCGTCGCTCGATATCAGATAGTGAGTTCTCAGCGATGGTAAGTATTTATGATTCCGCGATGTCGAAATTAGAGCGACAACATGAATATAATAACAATGACAACACCGCAAGAACTACTTCAACGAATAGTGGAGAACACAAACCCAGTACAAACCAGCCTGATCTCAATAACCTCAACGATATCCGATAGTAAGTTCTCAGTGATGGTAGTATTTAATGATTCCGTGATATCAAAATTAGAAATACAACATGAATATAATAACTATGGCAACACCGCAGGAACTACTTCAACGAATAGTAAAGAATACCGAACCGATTCAACAAATAACGGAAAATATCACACCGATGAGGACCAGCATGATATCGATAACCTCAACGAATCCTGAATTCAGTGTGAATTTTCCTATTCCGATTCCTGTGAAGGAGATCGCGTTAGCAAAACTGCGAGTGTATCATAGCTGGCCTAATATCAGATCGGTAGCATTTGGCGGTCAACAACCGAATAATTCCTTGGTGTTTGCGAATAAGAATCGTGAAGACGGGACTCCAGACTGGAACGTTGTTTCGATACCATCTGGGTCATACCAAATCGAACAAATCAATGCTGAATTCCAGCGTAGAATAAAATCTATTACTGGAGCAGCAGAATCGAAAATCGCTATAACGGTTCACGAGCCGAAATATCATCTGCGATCGAGATTAACTCACCTAGTTATGTCGTAGATATCTATTAGAGTTCAATAAGAACTATACTGGGATAGCCTGAAATACCACCTCGACAAGAAACCGTTAATATACCACCTGAACCACAAAAATCTGATTATACTACCAAAAGGATAAAATCTGGTAATCCAGTAAAAAGCTATAACGAATACAATAAGTGGGATTTTTTCAATGGAATAGTAGAAAATAACGTTATCAAATTTACACCCCGACAGGATAAAATTACTGAAAATTTCACAGCGTTCAATAACGATTTTTCGTTGTTGTTAATATCTCTTAAATCCGGTACTCTCACCCGAGATGAATTTATCAGTGTCGTAGAAACATGTAACAGAATCATCTATGACATGGAAATATTTTATTTGAAAATTATTCAAGAGATATTAGATGACGATAATCCTAAAACGAGAACAGAGTTTGCGATGAAAAATAATATACGCGTAGAAGATATTCCTGAGTTCAAACTACCAGGATATAATATCTCAGAACTACAAAAATATCGCAATGATGCCTTCAATGAAGGTTTCCAAAAAATCCATGACACATGGAAAAAAACAGCACCACAACCACAAACAACTATCCTGACACATAATAATGACCCAGACGGAGGCGGCAGACATATCGCTCCGTTCAACGTGAATATAACCTCGGTGATAGCATTAAATTTAGTATGTGATGTTATCGAAGGAAGCTATCAAATAAATCTCGAGCGATCAAATCAAGCTCAGCATGGATATATTTTGTATTCATTTGCACCAATAGCTCCTCCAGGATTTCTAATAATCGAGGATCCAACTAATCCAGTCTATACGCGATGTCATAATGATTCGCTAACGAGAATTAATTTCAGACTCACTGACCAGTCAAATAATCTAATTGATTTACGCGGCGAAGTCTTACAAATTAGTTTGTTTGTAAAATCCTAAAGACTTTCATCATAGTGATTTTCATCGTAAAATATCAGGTTAACTCATAGCAGCAGAGGGGAGGAGAGGGCGACAACGACCATGGCATCTTCGAGGAAGCCTCAGTTTGCCAAAAAGATGCCTATAAAAGTTGTCCGATTTACTTTTCGAGAAAGCCTTAATTTGCCAAAAAGATGCCTATAAAAGTTATCGGATTCGCCCCCTCTGCAAAATCATAAATGATTGTGAAAAATTGATAAGTCTCCATTTGCCAAATAGACACTTTATTTTTTTTGTGGTTAAAACATGAAATTTCGTAGGAAGGCTCTATTTGCCGTTTTGACGGTTTAAATCGATTTTGCCTAAAACGTTGTCGGATTCGCCCCCTCTGCTGCTGCTGGTGCATCGAGGAACAGACAGGAGTGTGGTTCGGGTGCATTTACTGCAAATGGTGATGAAATACCGGTCCTAGGAAAATCAGTGTTGATGGAGAATATACAGCTTGCGAGAAGGAAAAACTCTGGAGGTCACACATGAAGACGTTATGATAGAACCAAGTCTGCAGTGGCAATCAAAGTTCCAGAGGTAATAAGTACAATCGATCTGACAAAGATGTTTTATCTGGAAGCATCATTAAAAGAGCCAGAATTTGATCTATGTGAGTTCTAGTTTGTGAAAATATCGATCCCCATGTAAATAAAGTCTTGTGATGCAGCGAGTTCCTATTTCTTGACGTTAGGCAAAAGATCCCAACTCGATTACCACTGACCAACAATGGTAGAGATCCTGATGATGGGACCAAATTGGAACACTATGGACTGACCAGTCATCAGAATACTGGACAATTGGTAATTAAGCAACTGGAGAGGTGATGGACTTCTTTAATTGCCTCGTCAAAATACCATACCTCTTATTCAACATCTTTCATGTTAAACACGTAAGAGTCTACCACAATGGAGATTGTATCATTGAGGACACTCTGAGCTGGAGAGTGGGTACGTATCATTAAGTCCCTAGGGGGTGAAGAGGGCATATGAACACATTGCAACACATTGAGTAGGAGCTGTAGAGTTGAATCAGTTGGCAATAGACCATGAATATTTGTCAGTCATGGACGAAGTGATGCCTCAAACCTTCTATATGGTTTCCACCTGGTGATGAATTAATGGTTGGGACAAGTCACAGTAACGCCCCTGTTATGAGGGCAAGATCCCAATGCCCAAAGAGGCATATATGACCAAGGCCCCATAGGAATTTATTGGCATAATATGAATGTGGAAGGAATACTAATCCTATCAAATAGCCTGCTACCTAAAGAATTTATGCGCTATATAAATCGCTTAAACACCCCTCGTTGGTATTCTACGATACCAACACAACAAATGAATGACCCACCAATATGCGGCAACGAAGTATTAAATGTTCTTCAACATCTAGAAAACCACCTCATCGGGTCGTAAATGAATACAATAGTAATTGCTGGAAATCGAAGAGATTTTAGGAAGAGATTATATAAAATAACATGAATGATATTTGGGGGAGATTTTTATCAGCGCTAAAGAAACCAATTGAGGAAATATCTGCAACCGGTGATATAAAAAATAATCGAAGATGAAATAGCTGGTTTCTTCAGTCTGTGGTGTCTGATAATACCATCACAGGATGCCTAATAGTTTCTGATCACGGGATGAGAACGAAATTCTTGGTTCATTTATATACAATACTATTATTTGTCTAATTAATTATTTGCTTGAATGATTACGTTACTTGAGAATCTTTCAATGTAGTCTTGAGGAGTTCTTATGATCTTGTCGTTGACATAGTCAGAGGTAGAGTCATTGATGGAGTTCTTAATTCGTTTATCATAGTAGCGCTTTAACTCTGTGTATCGCTTACCACCACAACCGAGACACAACTGCGATTTACCACGCACCCCTAGGGACCCCACATCTTAAGTTGAACTTAGCAATGTCGATCCCAAGGAAATAGTTGTATTTCAAGATCGTCAGGGTAAATTGAAAACTAGTAATGTTTCCCTGGATGATATTTTAGTTAAACAACGCAACGCAGTAGAAGACACTATCGCGCTTTTTTCCAATTAGGTAAACTCAAACCAGGTGTACTTGTTTTCGACGATTACATATAAATTAAGATCTCTCGATGGAAAACAATTAATTTAGAACAATCTATTATAATTTTTTTTTGGCGATCACCAAAACTTTCATCGATAAAAACCGCCATGGACGATTTAATATAGCTTTATAACAAACATGAAAATCATGTAAAACAATTTACTGCGCTTCGAAGAAACGTCATCGTGCCTTTCTTTGGAACTCCGCCGACCGTCGCAACATCACTCGCGGATATTAAAAAATCTCTCAATGAAATAGCCGCGATTAATCGGCAAATAGAAGCTATCAACGCTGATATTAAATCAACCAACGATATTATCAAGGATGATATGCCGAAGATGATAAAAATACTTGAAAAAACAAAAATTCTTCATGAGAGAACCAACAACATAGTATACACGATTCAACACGGATCATTTGCGTGGACACCTACAGACAACATATTAAATATCATTGCGGCCATCAAAGGTATTTATCTATTAACACTAGTGACACCGACTCAATTTAATATATCATCGTCGAGTTCATCTGGGGTCAGCAATATGATATCAACGATCATCGACAAAGATACAACTGAACAGTTCACGATAACATCTACTGATAAAAATGAGGTTAGGGTTTCAGTAACATGGTATACGGAATTCGTAGTGGATTTAAGTAAACAACTAAATTGAAATCGTAAACTGATTTCGAAATAAATGTCATCACCGATAATACCTTCAGTATCTCAATATCGCTATGATCAGGTCAGAGAATTTCAAACTAAACTCAAAACACTCACTGAGGAGTATCAAATAAAAATAAAAACATACCGACGAAGAATCACCGCAGTTGATGTTACCGTGTACTCGGTGGGCGGTGTAATAACCGGAGCTGGTATAATACTCTCCTCAGTGACAATGATTGCTCCGATAGCTGTTCCAATTTGTATATCAGCGGCGACAACAATCGCGGGAATTATTTCGATTATAACAAAAAATATCATCATGCAGCCAGCTTACACTGCAAGATTACGTAGTTAAATTTCATGTTGTGTCAACCGCATACTCCCAATTGTCCTCGTTGATATCGTCATCACTCGATAACACATTTATATCAGATAGTGAGTTTTCAGCGATGGTTCAATTGTATGCTTCTACAATATCGAAATTAGAGCAGGACAATAATAATAACAATGACATCACAACAAGAACTACTTTAACGAATAGTAAAAAATACCGAACCGATTCAACAAATAACGGAAAATACCACACCGGTGAAAACCAGCATGATCTCAATAACATCAACCAATCCTGAATTCAGTGTGAATTTCCCTATTCCGATTCCCGTGAAGGAAATAGCGCTGGGAAAACTACGAGTGTATCATAGTTGGCCTAATATTAGGTCGGTAGCATTTGGTGGTCAACAACCGAATAATTCCTTGGCGTTCGCGAATAAGAATAAACCCGATGGAACTCCAGACTGAAACGTTGTTTCGCTCCCATCTGGGTCATACCAAATCGAACAAATCAATGCTGAATTAGCGCGTAGAATAAAATATATTACTGGAACATAATCGAAAATCGCAATAACGGTTCATGAGCCGACGTTATCATCCGCGATTGAGATAAACTCACCCAGTTATGTCGTAGATATCTATCAGAGTTCTATAAGGACAATTATGGGTTGGCCTGAAAATCCACCTCGGACATCTTATCAAATACCCGAACAAAAAAAAGTAGATTATATTACCGACAGGATAAAACCAGATAATCCAGTAAAAAGTTATAACGAATACACCAAGTTGAATTTTTTCATTGGAATGATAGATGACAGTGTTAATAGAAGATACTACACAACTCAACGAGATAAAATCACTGAAAATTTCACAGCGATGAATAATGATCTTTCACTGTTATTAATATCTTAACTCTCACCCGAGATGAATTTATTAGCGTCGTAGAAACATGTAATAAAATCATCAATGACATGGAAACATTTCATTTTCAAATTATTCAAGTAGTATTAGGTGACAGTAATCCTAAAACGAGAACAGAGTTCGCGACAGTATATAAAATACGCGTAGAAGATATTCCCACGCTCAAACTACACAGATATAATATCTCAGAACTACAAAAATCTCTCAATGATGCCATCGATGAAGGTTTCAAATAAATCCATGACGCATGGAAGAAAATACCACAACCACAAACAACAATTCTTAAATATAATAACGACCCAGACGGCGGTGGTAGACATATCGCCCCTCAAAATGTGAATATATTCTCGGTGATAGCATTGAATTTAGTTTGTGATGTTATCGAAGGAAGCTATCAAATAAATTTCGAGCGATCAAATCAAGCTCAACAAGGATATATTCTATATTCATTTGCACCAACCGCTCCTCCAGGGTTTCTAATAATCTAGGATCCAACTAATCCAGTCTATATGCGATGTCATAATGATTCATTAACGAGAATTAATTTCAAACTCACTGACCAGTCCAATAATCTAATTGATTTATGAGGTGAGGTTTTACAAATTAGTCTGTTCGTGAAATAATAAATGATTTTCATCATAAATAAATTGTTAACCCATAGCAGCAGAGGGGGTGAGTGACAACGACGTTGGCGTCCTTGTTTTTTGCCGAATGGACGCTTTTTTACGATTTTCGAGAAAGCCTCGGATTGCCGAATCGACGCTTTTTTTTAACGATTTACGAGGAAGCCTCGGTTTGCCGAATCGACGCCTATAAAAGGTTGTCGGATTCACCCCCTCTGCTGCTTGACTGCATAAACGACAATGTAAGAATTCCGAAGTCTTTCAATATGTTTCATTAACTGGATAGAGCACAAATTTCAATATATTTCTTTATCTGGATTGTGCACAGATTTTGTGATATCATTTACAACTATATATATGTATACTAGTACAAGTTTGTTATCGCTACTCCTCCAGAACTAATTGGTGGACTGCTATGAATCTTTACACGAAGTCAATCCACATGGTGAAGTTTGTCTGAAATTACAATGGTACAACTCGAGCAGCCGATATGGCCATCATAGCAGCCATCTTGAAAATCTTGTCCGACCTTCTGAACAGAAGGTAGTATTTTCATTGTAGTGATATACCTGAAAAATTGTTAAGCTACATTAAAAATTCAAATCGTGCACACACACACCCTCTCATGGGGGTCTTATATGGTCTGCTGCTGTTGAATTATTACAGAGCCATCATGGATTCCTAATCACTAGCTTGCAGATTTAAATCCTACCCATATATCAGCCTGGGCTGACTGCTGTGGTATGTATACAGGCAAAGCATTTCTCTTGCATTTGGATGCTCAATGATCATTATTTGCTGATTTGACAGTAAACTCAGTTAATAAATCAATGTGTGTGTACAATTTGCATTGTAATCTGTATTTTTCTCACTAAGCTGCACACCATCTCCACCAGTTGGCGCACTGAAAGTCCTAGATACACAAAATGATAGTTTAACATTGACCTGGAACCCAATTATAAAGGATGTCAATTCTCCAGTCACAGCATATGTTGTCTAAAATAAGTCCTAGATACACAAAATGATAGTTTAACTTTGATCTGGAACCCCAGTATAAAGGATGTCATTTCTCCAGTCACAGCATATGTTGTCTAACAAAAGGAGAGCTACAGACATACGTGGAGCATCATCAAGCATACTGGGCCACATGAACATAAGCTGGTCCTGGATGGTTTTCAGGATGGTCGGGAATACTATTTCCGTGTTAGTGCTGAAAATAGAAGGGTCGGGAATACTATTTCCGTGTTAGTGCTGACAATGCCATTGGAAGGTCAGAGCCCCTTGAAATGGACAACGGATTGAAACCACAAAGACCGTTCAGTGAGTATCCCACGTCTTTATGTGAGTCGCCTTGCACAATTGTACAAGCAGAATGATTACATTACTCAACTAATTTTATACTTTAAATATTTGTAACTGTTACAGTATTCTGAAGAAGACAAACGTGATGGTATGCTTATAATGTTTAAATAAACAGAAACATTATTGATACCAATGTTACATTAACAAAGTTTTACTACATATTACTTGTTTTACGTCCAAAGCGTTTGATACATTTAGTATCACTTCTTTCAAAGCGTTTGATAAATTTAGTATCACTTCTTTCAAAGCGTTTGATACATTTAGTATCACTTCTTTCAAAGCGTTTGATAAATTTAGTATCACTTCTTTCAAAGCGTTTGGTAAATTTAGTATTGTCTTACTTCCAAAGCATTTGATAAATTTAGTATCACTTCTTTCAAAGCGTTTGGTAAATTTAGTATTGTCTTACTTCCAAAGCATTTGATAAATTTAGTATCACTTCTTTCAAAGCGTTTTGGTAAATTTGGTATTGTCTTACTTCCAAAGCGTTCGATAAATTTGGTTTCACTTCTTTCATTTCCACCCACTTGTAAAGCTCAAATATAATCTGTTTATTTTATAAATGTTAATTTATTGTTCTGGCTTTTCACAGCAAACCTAATTAACATTGAAATATAATTACTTCTGATGTATTATTGGTATAATGTTGGTCATTTTGTTACCTTGAATTTAAATATATATTTTATGTACACTGTATTAATTTAATAACATTGACTTTAGTGTATTGCTCTATTTCAAAAGGTCACATACCTTACATACTGCTTACAGTCAAACATTCTTATGGTTTGATTTAATCATAAATACCAAGTTAGACATTTTGGTTTCATAAACACCAAGTTAGACATTTTGTAATCATGAATACCAAGTTAGACATTTTGGTTTGATAAATACCAAGTTAGACATTTTGTAATCATAAATACCAAGTTAGACATTTTGTAATCATAAATACCAAGAAAGACATTTTGGTCGGTACATTGTTTAAGGACTAATATTGGAAACCTTCTAACCTTGAATGTAAGTACAACTTGTTAAAATGAATTTAAATTGCAGACATAATGAATAATAGCAAAACAATACAAAAAGTGTTGCAGAAAAACTGCCTTTAGCTTCTCTGGATTTGTTTGAGATCCAGATTTTTATAAACGTTGGTAATGTTGCTAGATTTTATTTCTGCACATATTCAAATCAGAAGCTTTTCGCAGCATTACAAACATGTAAGATGTTAGGTGGGTAAGTTAATTGCCAACTAAATTAAAGTGTTTGCTGGGTATTGGAAACAATTTATTTTCTTTTTTAAGTTTTTGTACTTGGTATTTTCTCATTCATTATAGATCATTCCCTTCGATATGTACTGTTATTCAGCATTCCTAAAGCAGATGAGTACTGAAGTAAAACTAGATTATCTCCCTTTATCATTCCCTTGAATGTTTACTGTTATTCATCATTCCTAAAGCAGATGAGTACTGACGTAAACTAGATTATTTCCCTTTATCATTCCCTTCAATATGTACTGTTATTCAGCATTCCTAAAGCAGATGAGTATTGACGTAAACTAGATTATCTCCCTTTATCATTCTCTTTAATATGTACTGTTATTCAGCATTTCTAAAGCAGATGAGTACTGATTTAAAACTAGATTATCTCCCTTTATCATTCCCTTCTATATGTACTGTTATTCAGCATTCCTATAGCAGATGAGTACTGACGTAAAACTAGATTATCACCCTTTATCATTCCATTCAATATGTACTGTTTATTCAGCATTCCTAAAGCAGAGGAGTACTGAAGTAAAACTAGATTATCTCCCTTTATCATTTCCTGCAATATGTACTGAAGTAAAACTAAATTATTCTAACAGATCTCCCTTTATCACCTGTTTTTTTAAAAATATGATTTCCAGTTAGCTTGAAAGCCATATATATATTTATATATATTATATATATATATATATATATATATATATATATATATATATATATATATATATATATATATATATATATATAAGAACAATCCTTTATATAACTTGTACCTTTTGTTTTTGTTTAGGAGAGCAACTGGTTTCAGATAGCATGCAGAAGTTAGATTTATGGACTTCAGAAAAAAAACTGCCAACACAAGAAGAGGAAACTTTTGGTTAGGTCCACAAGAATAGTGTAAGTTTGTAAATAAAGGATTTTTATATGCCAGCCTTGAGGTAGAGTGTACTCTATATATATAATCTCTCCTTTCATCTATCAATTTTGTTTCTGCACAACAACTCTAGTTGACCTCTGCATACCGCTTACAGACTTTGTGGATGACTCGTCTTGGGATAATGAAGGAGCATATTGATTTTAAAGTCAACAGGTCAGAGGTTATTAAAATATATTTTACAACATGGTCGTGTGAGAAAATAGTGCTAAAGTAACAACCTACGCTGTTGCAATTGTGTTATGGTATGACCCTGCATCTGTCTAGCATCATCCATCAACACTTGCTTGTTATGGTATGACCCTGCATCTGTCTAGCATCATCCATCAACACTTGCTTGTTATGGTATGATCGTGCATCTGTCTAGCATCATCCATCAACACTTGCTTGTTACCACTTAGGAGTCTATATTTCTGTTTCAATCCAACTTAAAATGGTGATTTATACTGTTGGACAAGTCTGATAATGAGGAAGAGTTATACATAATGAAGTGAAAATTATTTGTTACCACTGTGGAGGCCATAATTCTGATCCCATATTTTAATTTCTCTAGTTTAAATGCTTATATCGTTCAAGCTAATGTACATCTTCAATAATGAGCATGATCCACAAGTACTAACAGGGGTGTTGCCACTCTTCAAGCTGTACCTTTGATATGAGTTTGATCTTACTTGGAATGTATTCGTACATATCCGATATGTGGACAGGTTTGATAAATTAAAGAGACAAGTATGCATATCAAAGAGGTGATTTTGGATCTGATTATCGAGTTTGTTCACATTCTAAAAGCTATTTCTGGTATGTTTTTGATCAAACTTGACATGTTGGTCTGTATCATCAAGATTTAGGATATGTTCAATAATGACGGAGATCCAAACATATTATTGATGTAAATTGCATCCAATTGGCTGATCATTTTACCATCCATGTTTGTAATCTCATTTTGCCAAACTGGGACTATATGCTATTTAAAAATTTCAGTAATGTGCAAGATCCATACATATTAAAAGGGTGATCTTGCATCTGATTGGCTAAGCTTATTCCAACTATGGATGCCATAGTTCTTGTCTGACTTTGACTTGCATCATGATATTTATTATTATGATTAAGATCTTCACATATTGAGGTCATCATGTCATATGATTGGCTGAGTACCATTCTACTTGAGAGACTAGTTATTTTTAGAGCTTAATCAGAATTGGTTAATGGGCCACTATTATCAAGATGTTGAATGAATTTTATTATGGCTAAGTCGAATGAATGTATTATATTATGTCTAAATCCTATACATGAATTTTATTATGGTTAAGTACTATGCATGAATTTTATTATGGCTAAGTCCTATGCATGAATTTTATTATGGCTAAGTCCTATGCATGAATTTTATTATTGCTAAGTTCTATGCATGTATTTTGTTATGGCTAAGTCCTATGCTTGAATTTTAGTATGGCAAAGTACTATGCATGAATTTTGTTATGGCTAAGTCCTATGCATGAATTTTATTATGGCTAAGTCCTATGCTTGAATTTTAGTATTGCTAAGTACTATGCATGAATTTTGTTATGGCTAAGTCCTATGCTTGAATTTTAGTATGGCTAAGTGCTATGCATGAATTTTGTTATGGCTAAGTCCTATGCTGAATTTTAGTATGGCTAAGTACTATGCATGAATTTTATTATGGCTAAGTCCTATGCATGAATTTTATGATGGCTAAGTCCTATGCATAAATTTTATGATGGCTAAATCATCTGCATAAATTGTATGATGGCTAAATCATATGCATGAATGTTATTATTGCTAAGTCTTATGCATGAATGTTATTATGGCTAAGTCCTATGCATTAATTTTATTATGGCTAAGTCCTATGTGTGAATTGTATTATTCCTAAGTCCTATGCATGAATTTTTGCTATCGCTAAGTCCTATGCATGAATTTTATTATGGCTAAGTCCTAAGTATGAATTTTATTATTTTTATTATGGCAAAGTCCAATGCATGAATTTTATTATGGCTAAGTCCTATGCATGAATTTTTGCTATGGCTAAGTCCTATGCATGAATTTTATTATGGCTAAGTCCTATGAATGAATTTTATTATGGCTAAGTCCTATGCATGAATTTTATTATGGCTAAGTCCTATCCATGAATTTTATTATGGCTAAGTCCTATGCATGAATTTTATTATGGCTAAGTCCTATCCATGAATTTTGTTATGGCCAAGTCCTATGCATGAATTTTATTATCGCTAAGTCCTATGCATGAATTGTATTATGGCTAAGTCCTACGCATGAATTTTATTATCACTAAGTTCTATGCATGTATTTCTTAGGTTGCCTTGCACGTGATTTGAACATTTTTTTTACCACTGTATTTAGCAAGCTCCATCAACTGGCCTATGTCATAAAGATCTTGGCCGAGTATGATAAGGAATGAAATTCATGCATATTAAGTAAAGTGACCTTGTTAGTGGAGTTTGTCAACAGTATAGCAAATATATTTTGGATATTGACCAGACTTGTTAATTAGCTGAATTTGATTAGAAGTAAAATCTTGGAATGTTAATGAGGTAATCTAGTATCTAATTGGATGAGTTTGTTATACTCTAGATTCCGAATTCAGTTTGAAGTGTGTTGCAACTTAAGTTTATATTATCATTGACATACATGGGTTTTATAATAAGTGAGATCAGTGTATAGTATTGACATACCTAGCCCAGATTGGCCAAGCTCATGATATAGAAAAAGTTTGACATATAGCATTGGCTACGTTATGTTTTTTTCAACACTACATAAGACTGCTCAGCGAAATGTTTAATTGCTGAGACGTTGTGCCAGATGAGCTATATCAAGACTGCAATGGCCACTGTTTTTATGTTGCTGCTGATTTGTTTTAAAAATGATAATAAATTGTTTCTAACCTTAGAATTTCATTTTCCAAGATTAAAAAATACCTTTCAGATGTAATAGCTACTAAAGTGGTTTTTGAATGGGCAGTTCTGCATGTTTTGTGTTGTTACACCTGAATTTCAAGTTAACTTTGTAAATAAGAAAAGAGATTAGCTTCAATATGTAGAAAATACCATCTTTAGAATATAAGTGAAGTATAAAGAAATATGATAGTTTTGAGTGGTTGACATCTTAGCTAGCACAGCCAATGATAGAGGTATGATAGTTTTGAGTGGTTGAGTTCTTAGCTAGCACAGCCAATGATAAAAGTATGATAGTTGTGAGTGGCCGAGTTCTTAGCTAGCACAACCAACGATAAAGGTATGATAGTTTTGATTGGTTGAGTTCAGCCAATGATAGAGGTAGTGTAATTTCTGAACTCTGCATCTTCAGTTTTAAATTTCCTAATTGTTGTCAAATTTCATTGATAAGTCACGTGATGGGAATAGGTATGAAGATAATCATTACCTTCTTGGCTATTTAACAGCGAGGGGACCCGAGCAGAGTATAGCGCTTTCCGTTACAGATCACTTCCATCTCACCTCTGTCTGCGTGAGTTTGAGTTTCAGATTCGGCTAATGTGGGTATGTGAGAAAGCTTGCCAGAAGCTTCTCGTGGGTCAGTGGTTTAATCTGGTGGGGTTTCCCGGGTTCTTCCTTCGCCATTAATACTGGCCGCCATGTAAAGCCTGTCATGTGCTGAAAAACGGCGTTTAACCCTACAACAACTATTTAACAGCGAGTAAATACAAGCTATTCTACAACAATTCACTAGTCGATACTTTCCCCAAACATATAGAAATAAAAGAAATATATGTATTGATCAAATACACAACAAAGCATACTTTTTAAAAAAATCTATGATCTGTGTTCTACATTGTCATTATGACTGCAGTGTATATAACCTTTTATTGTGTAATCCAACAGTCAAATATTTAAATCAGGATCTGCATACATTACTGTTGGAAATGAACTTTTGCAAATCGAAATAGCGTAATTAGGCTAATCTTACTGATGGCTACATGTAGGACCCTAACAAATGTAATACAAATTTCGTCCCCATAATGAACAGGGATATTCATTTCGGTGCTGCAAAATGCAAATCTTTAGATGGTTTAATTTTTCATTTTGCCTCGTACTTTTTTTGTTGTTGAGTATACTGAAGATAATTTAATGGTTGCATTGAAAATTCTCTCAGTAAATTTACTGTTTTTATTTTCTCTTTGAAAGCAACTTAAGATTGTAAAAGTTGCTGACTCGACAGGATCCTCAGAACTTGGTCACTAAGGTGAGATATATTTGAATGACTTGTGGAAAGCATATTTTAGTATTGTTAACATATTTAGGGCTGTGTGTAGAGTTAATTTTTTTATCGATCTGGATATGGAAGGTAAGAGAGTGTAATTTTTAACATTAATCTGGTAAGTGTTCTAAAAGAAATGTAATTTGCCAACAGATTTGCTTTAATCATCATACCTTCTCTCCTAATGTTAATATGATCTGGTAATGTGATTTGTTTTAATCATCACACCTTTTCTCCTCCTAATCTTAATATGATCTGGTAATGTGATGGTGTTTCCAAGTTGTATGTATTTTAACAATTATTACTCACAAGCAACGAGAAGTGTGGTTAATGTACCAATATTTCATTGTCTGAAGTCTGTCATTGATAAATTTTAAACCTTGAACTTTGAACATAATTGTATTAAATTAGTCTGCCAGGAATAAGATTTTTTGTTTGGATTATAAAAATGATGTAACAGTATTCTACAAGTTATGTGTACAGAATAATACAGTATTTTACTATTAGAGAAATCAATATTATTTTAAACTATATTTTTGGGCATATTTATAACATAATCGTTAGGGCATAACCGACTTTTGATCCTTAAATCAGATTCCACCGGATAGTATGAACTTCCGATTAATCGGAGTCGGACAAGGCAGGAACGACCGATTCAGATAATAAAAATAATAAAGTTGAATTTCTATAGCACCGTGTCTAACACTGCGTGTCATTCGATAGTGCGTTAATAAAGTTAAATAAGAAGTCAGAAACGTCAAATATGGTCAACACAACCACGATGTGAGACAATCTTTTTGAACTGGCGGGTGAAAACTGGAAATGAAGCCGGATATGGTAAAGTACTAAGTAACATGCTAGACACGGCAAAACCAGATATCAGAAACCCGGAAACGGAAGATGAAATATTTTAGAAAAAAAATACGGATTTAGCATTTCCGATTAATTGAATCGTATCCGGAATCGGAAAAATTTCATGCCCAAAATCCGGAATCGGAAATCAGTAGAAAAATGCTAATCGGTTATGCCCTAATAATCGTGATGATGTAAAGAAAAAGTATTGGTGATTTGTCAAATTCTTGGTGGTCTATTGTTAACATCTTAAATTAATATGCATCAAAATTGATTTTATAATCTTGGCTAAATTATAGATTGAACATTGCCTTAATATCAAAGTAAAAAATATTTCCATAGCCTTAAAGTTTCAAATATACATAACATGACATAGTTGTATATACGTTTTGTTAAACGTATTTTTAATATTTATCTTATTCTTTTCAGTTGATGGAGCAAAGAAAAATACAAATGTCAGTACTGATATATCTGCCAACAACCTATTCTAAAGCATGCAAGACATCTTCTTACAGTCCATAAGGAAGAGCCCAAGATCATCAAACTAACCGTTCTGAAAGAGAACAACAGGATAGGAGACTATTTAAAGAGTCAAGAGGCCTAATAAAGAATGTCCAGCTTCTGACTTTTTACCATGCTGAAACTGTTATGATTTGTATGTCATAGATGAATTATGGAGACATTCCCGTGTCTGCGAGTTCAACTCAGATTCTGGGAAGACTGAAGAGGCTAAATAAGAACACAAGTATGTTATTGTTTCAGCTCGTATCCTGCTTGAGAGTGCAAGTTTAGAAAAAAAACTGAAGTGAAAAGCATCCCAGATGATTTAAAAGTGCATGTGCTGATGTACACAATGCTGTGGACATATATTGAGGTGTTTATATTTTCTTTTACTTTTTTGAAGATTACTGAAAATCATGTTTTTCGAAATATGACATGAGAAATTCTTTACCAGTAAAACACGGTGTAATTTACCAGATTCATAGTGCTATGTATGGCAGGTATGTGCTAATGATGTAATAATTGAGTCTACCCCAAACATAGCATACAGAAATTCACAATGATGGTGTGTTATTCATAATGAAAATGTCTTATTCAAAATGAAGGTGTGCTAATCACATTGAAGGTGTCTTATTCACAATGACGGTGTCTTATTCACAATGACGGTGTGTTGTTCACAATGAAGGTGTATTATTCATAATGAAGGTGAGCTATTCACAATGAAGGTGTATTATTCACATTAAAGGTGTGTTGTTCACAATGAAGGTGTGCTATTCACAATGAAGGTGGCTTACTCACAATGAAGGTGTGCTGTATTTATACTATGATTTGTATAGTCTTCCAAGATTTCAGTTTTTATTTTATTAAATTACACATGTTGTACTGCAATAATATGTATACTTCACTGATAAGAGCATTTTTTTCATAATGAAGATGCAAAGCAATATGTGGATAGAAAAGTACACCAATTGTTGTTGATGTAAAAATGATGTAACTCATGGATATACAATAACATCATGTAGTGATGATGTAAACACGATGCAATTCATTGATGAAAAATGCCATCATGTAATAATAATGTAAGGATAATGCAATGCGATGAAGGAAAATGACAAATTGTTAATACATAAACAATGCAATGCATAGATGGAAAATGTCAAATTGTTAATACAAAAACAATGCGGTGCATGGATTGAAAATGTCAAATTATTAATACAAAATCAATGCAATGCGTGGATGGAAAATGTCAGATTATTAATACAAACACAATGCAATGCAATGAAAGCAAATGACGAATTATTAATACAAAAACAATGCAATGCATGATGGAAAATCTCAAATTATTAATACAAACACAATGCAATGCAATGAAAGAAAATGACGAATTATTAATACAAAATCAATGCAATGCGTGGATGGAAAATGACAAATTATTAATACAAAAACAATGCAATTCATGGATGGAAAATGTCAAATTATTAATACAAACACAATGCAATGCAATGAAAGAAAATGACGAATTATTACTACAAAAACAATGCACTGCAGTGAAGGAAAATGACGAATTATTAATATAAAAACAATACAATGCATGGATGGAAAATTACAAATTATTAATACAAAAACCATGCAATGCAATGAAGGAAAAATGACGAATTAATAATATAAAACAATGCAATGCATGGATGGAAAATGACAAGAATTATTGATAATGCAAAAATAACACAATACATGGATGGTAAATTTTATTACATTACATTGGAAACTGATATAATACTATTATTTTACACCATTGGAGACAAAAGAAGTGGACTTGGGCCATACTGTTTCATGAAGTTTGATGCTTTAAGACAAAAAGAAAAAGTGTTATTTATGTGTCAAAGGAACATAAAATCTCAGATACACCTAACTAGCCTAAAACTATATTATTATCCTTGACATCCCTTAGATGGAGCACATCTCACATGAAGATGTGCATAACACCATCAGGCACAATGTAAGCCAATATGAGGACCTATTGTTTAAAAGAGAAAGCTGAAATGGTATGGTTATGTCACTAGAGGCAACATTTTATCCACAACAGTACTGTTTGACAGCGTCCAAGGTGGCAAAAGGAGAGGCATACAGAAAAAACGTACACGTACAGCATCACAAAATAGACCAGGAAACGTTTTGTGGACACAGCCATTCACACATGATCAAGACAAGTGGAGGGAACTGGTCAGATATTTGGCAACACAATGTCTTAATGACCACACTAGGTCAAGAGACTGATGATGATGTTGATGATAATGCTGATATATTGTTAAAGTTTTGGGCTATTATTAGCATATTACTTCTTTCTACAGTTTGTCCCCGCCCCCATCAATTTTTGTACAAGTTACATATTGTTTTACTCTTCACTAGAAATGAAACATGACTCACAGAAGCAAGTGACATTGCAGAAAGATGGAATGTGTATTGTAAAGAACTATACAACCATCCATCTACAGGAGACCCAGGGGTGCTTGAAGTTCCAAACTCCGCAAATGATGATGATTTCCCATTCTCAAAGAAGATGTGGAATCAGCAATAAGAGCACTGAACAATGGGAAGGCAGCTGGGGTAGACAACATCCCAGCTGAACTTATCAAGAAGGAGAGTGGGAATCAGTGACAGAGCTGATAACATAAATATGCAATAAGATCTGGCAGACAGGTTAATGGCAAACATAGTGGACTCAGTCACTGATTTTAACACTCCCCCATAAAAGCAATCTCCAGCTGTGCCAAAATTACAGAAATGTCAGTTTGCTCAGCCATGCAAGTAAGGTGATGCTGAAGATCATCTTGAACATACTGAAACTACCAGCATAATAAATAATCTCTGGAAAACTGACAGGGGTCTGGAGTGGAAGAAGCACAATAGAACAAATCTTTAATCTCAGTGTTCTGTGTGAAAAGCACTTGCAACATCAACAAGACATCTATCATATATTCATAGATTTCAAAAAAGGCTTTTAACAGAGTGTAACATGAAGAAATGTGGGCTACAATAAAGAAGTCCAACATGGGTCAAACGTTGACCAATATCATCAAGCAGCTGTATGCCAAGGCTACCAGTGCAGTAAATGCTCAAGGTTCTGCGGGGACTGGTTCAAAACAACAGTTTGAGTTAAAAATCTACTTAGAGCATATCATGAGCAAAGCCATGGAAAACCACAACGGAACAGTCAGCATTGGAGGGCGTAACATCACCAACATCTGCTTTGCTGAGAACATTGATGGGCTGGCAGGCAGTGAAGACTAGCTTGCCAGATTAGTGAATAACCTGGATGAAACATTTTCCAGATTTGACATGGAGATAAGCGCTAAAAAGACAAAACTGATGATAAAATAGTGACAAACAAATCTTTGCAAATATTAATGTCACAGTGTAGAACTGGAAACAGTGGGCCATTTCAAATATCTTAGTTCCATAATCACTGAAGTGGGATCAAGAGCAGTACAAACAACAGCAGTTATGTCAAAGCTAAGACCCATCTTGAGAGACAAAAATATATATATGAAAACTAAAATCAGATTATTGAGAGCACTAGTCATCTCAATCTTCTTGTATTAATTTGAGGCCTGAACCACAGCAGGATTATAATGAAGAATCCAGGCACATGAAATGAGACGCTACAGAACAATCCTTGGCATCTCTTACATGGACCACATCACAAATGAAGAAGTGAATAACACCATCAGGCACAAAAAGAGGCCAATATTAAGACCTTACCACAGTCGAAAAGAGAAAGCTCAACTGGTATGGTCATGCCACTAGAGCCAACAGACTATCCACAACGGTACTGCAGGGTAGCATCCAGGGTGGCAGAAGGAGAGGTTGTCGAAAAGAAAGGGGGCTGACAACATCAAAGAATATACCAGGAAAAGTTTGGTATAGAGATACAGGCATTCGATATGATTAAGACAAGTGGAAGGAACTGTTTAGCTGCACATTGCCTCAATAACCACACTAGGTCAGGAGACTGATGATGTATTGTTAAAGCCTTTGGCTATTATTAGCAATGGATATTACCTAGTTCCAGTTTGTCCCCCACCCCCAATAATTATTGTAAAATTTATGTATTGTTCCAGCCTTGAGGTATTATTAGCAATGGATATTATTCCTTTCCAGTCTTGATAGTTTTATGAGATACATAATTTGATAATTAATGAAGTAGAAAATATCATCAAAGTATTTAGATTGATCAGCATGACCTGTTCATTGACCATAAAGTAACACAAATATTGTAACCTTGTCCACTTTACAAAATGGTAAAATGGTATGCATACATTGGGCATGATGAGTTGGCATGATGTACACCTTCTAGTAAATTAAATGTATTTAACAGAATACTGTATCACAAGTGTGTTCTGTTTGACGTCAACTAGTAGTATTTCCAATTTATAACAATCAAGTATCAGGTGTGCATCCATATTATCTCATACCCACTAATAGTTCCAATGTATGTATCACAGTGATGTATCATGAATACATGTTGTCTGATATCCACTAGCGGTTCCAATGTATGTATCACAATGCTGTATCAGGAATACATGTTGTCTGATACCCACAAGTAGTTTTAATGTAAGTATCTCAATTTTGTATCATGAATACATGGTGTATGATACCCACTAGTAGTTCCAATGTATTAATCACAATGATGTTTCATGAATACATGCTGTCTATACCCACTTATTAGTTCCTATGTATTTATCTCAATGATGTATCATGAATACATGTTTTCTATACCCACTAGTAGTTACAATATATGTATCAGAATGATGTATCATGAATACATTTTGTCTCATACCCACTAGTAATTCCAGTGTAGATTTAACACAATTTAACACTGCTATGTATCATGCACATGTTGTTTGAGGTCCATTGGTGTTTGGTTGCATCTATGAATTTAACACATGATATCTATCATGCACGTTGTTGGACATCCAATGGTAGTTGTATCTATGAAATTTTACACTGTTATGTATCATACACATGTTGTTTGTGGTGTAACAGTATTTAGCTGAATCTATGCATTTAAGAGAATGTTGTGTGATGTACATTTGTATTTGGTTTTATCTATTTAACACTGATGTTTCATACATATGTTGTTTGAGGTTCATTGGTAGTTAGGTGTATCCATGTATTTAAGAGAATGCTGCATCATAAAAATGTTGTTTGAGGTCCATTGGTATTTGGTTGTATCTATATATTGAACTGAATGATGTACACATGCTGTCTTCCTTCACTAGTAGTTGCACTGCTTGCATGTATTTAACAATGTAATTATTTAATCTATATATTTAACAAAATGATGTATCACACATACAATATTTGAGGTCTTCAGGTAGTTGATTATTTCTGTATATTTAACAATGTAGTTATTTGATATATATAGTTAACAAAATTATGTATCACATATATTATATGAGGTATTCAGGTAGTTGATTGTATATATATTTAACAGAATGAAGTATCATGCATACATGTTGTTTGACATTCACTGGTACATTTTAATATCTATATATTTAGCAGAATGCTATGTTTCGTACACATTGTGCAATGTCCAACAAAAGTCACACCCATATATTTAACAGAATCTTGTATCAAGTACACATTGTGTAATGTCCAATAACAGTCACACCCAAAGATTTAACAGAATGTTATGTTAAGTACACACTGTGTAATGTCCAATAACAGTCACACCCATATATTTATCAGAAAGTTACATTAAGTACATAATCGTGTTATGTCCAATAAATGTCACACAATGTTTAACAGAATCAAGTATCAGATACACATGGTGTTATGTCTTCCAGTAGTTGTATCCATGTATTTCAAATCCTTGTCTCTCTTATTGTGTTATGTCTACCAGTAATTGTATCCATGTATTTCAAATCCTTGTCTCTCTTAGTAGCAAGAACACAACCATCACTTCTCTCAGTTTTGATTTCCTTGGAGTTTCTTAACATCTGACACAGCTTTTTCTAGTGTTGACAAAATGTCAGATGCTGCAGCTGGAAAAAGAATAAAACTAGCATCATTTTTTGAAACAATACAAAAACAATTCTCTCTCTCTTTCTCTCTCTCTCTCTTTCTTTCTCTCTCTCTCTCTCTCTCTCTCTCTCTCTCTCTCTCTCTCTCTCTCTCTCTCTCTCTCTCTATATATATATATATATATATATATATATATATATATACCTGAATGGGATACATACCAAATGGTTATGGGGTGTATGATGTATGTATACCTAAATGGGATGGATACCAAATGGTTATGGATATATACCTGAATGGCATGGATACCAAAATGGTTATGGATATATACCTGAATGGGATGGATACCAAAACGGAGAAGACAGAATTTATGACAAAACCATAAAGGCTGACTTGCACTTTTTGAAGGTAAGCTATGAAGTTTGTATCTATGGTAACCAAGTAATTGTCATTTAAGTGCCTCAGTATAAACCTTGGCAGTGATAGGAGGTAGATTCCAACCCACATTATTTCAACAGTGTCCCCATTTTTATATTTGAAGATTATGAGATTTAAATCTGCATTTGATAAATTTTGTGTAAGTGTTATCTGTCTGACATGTGTATGTAGCCTGTCAATACAAATACATGAGTATAAAATTCAGATTTGATCAATATATTCCTCCTCTATATATATATATATATATATATATATATATATATATATATATATATATATATATATATATATATATATATATATATGACCATCTATAGAATGTAGATAGATAGATACAGACAGACAGACAGATAGACTACAGACTTTAATCATCTAGACAATTAGACACAAATACATTGATCCCTTGCAAGTGTGGTCTTAAAACTCACCTATAAACAAACTTAAAGACCTAATAATGTTTCCTACCTGAAATAATGTCAGTATTTTTTTTACGTTTTCTAATTTCATGGTGTTTGATTTTGTTTTTTGTAGTGATATCATAATAGATGTTGTAAAGTGCTTAGAGCTTCTAACGATTAGGCGCTATACAATGTAATTATTATTATCTAATAGGATTGGGCCATGATGTCTGCATCATTATTATTATCAGATTAACCATGGGAGAGGTCATGGTATACCATTATTATTATTATCTCATAGGATTGGGCCATGAGAAGTCCTCATTGTTATTATTATTATCTCATAGGATTGGGCCATGAGAGAGGTCATGGTATAATATTTATATGAGAAAATGGTCAATCTTTCCTCAAATTTGTTTTTTTCTTAAATATATTAAGAGCAATTTTAATTTTTGTCTCCAAAACTACAGCAATGACTTGTAAATAAAGTTATTATTTCCTTTATGACTTCAAAATGTGATTTATGAAGAGAGTGAGGAATGGAATAATGTACGTAAGAATGAATGATGGATATATCATGTACTTCAATATTATGGCTCTATAAAGAATGAGATAAGAATTTATTTACCTTCTATTTGTTTTTTGTACTCCTGAAATGTCTTTCGTAGCTCATGGGCTTCATGTGGGGTGATGGCCTGATTCTTACGCTTCTCTAAATCTTCCAGGTATCCATGGTTACCAATGACAATTTCAATGTCACGAAGGACCTCATCTATCTTGGCCCAGTAATCCTCAAACTCTTGCTGGCTTATCTTTCCATCCACAGAATGACCACTTATGTGATTCCTATATATGCGTATCCTCTCCACACTTGCACCAAGAGTTATGTCCCTTGGGTTATCAGTTGGAGGTTTTCCCCAACCATTTGATGGAGCAGAAACTGAACTGATATTTCTTATGATTGTATATAATAAGGAAATGTCAAATTCGTCAACCTTTCCAGTGGAAAGGCCCTGCGGATCTTGGAATACCAACTGATCTTGTTCTTTGTTTAGTTTCTTCAATTTGGTTTTGTTGGCCAGGATTGCCTTGTAGATATCTGTGTGTGGCATAGGGACATTGGTGAGGAGGATTTCTCTCAGAGCATTGGAACAAACAGTTGTCAATGCATTACACAAACGGGCATGGTTGATGTGCTCTTGGGTAATAGGTGTATCAGCATCATCTGTATCTTGAAAGTCTGTGTTCTTGACCTGTAGGAAAGGGACAGACTTTACAATAATGGAAGATGGAAAAAAATTCTAAGCATCAGTATCAATTAAATGAGATAATTATAAGCATAAACATGTCTACAAGATGCTTGTATCTAAATGATGACTTGTTTATCAATGAGTGAGATACATCATACTGTAACTAAAATTATCTATCTTTCCTGTTATAAGGTAAATTACATTCAGAGTGCCAAGCTTCTATAAATAGTTAATAAGCAGAGATTCAAATATATTAGCTATTTTATTATAATCCCTATTTTCTGCAAATTTAAAAAGCCTGAAATGATGAAAATGGGAAATTCAGCGAGATGTCATAAAAACTTATTTAGACTAAATAAAGGAATGTCCATATTATGCAGATTAATTTAACAAAAAAAGCAAGCTTGACTCAGAGGTTAATTGGGAAAGTTAGAGACTACAAGACACAGGAGATTCCAGTCAGACACTGACTGGCAAGTGAGATACTGGTCTTTGCAGCTCAAGTTACTTGGCGATGACAGCTATGTGAGAATCTCCACAAATGGCCAAGCCATTAACAAAGTTTGAATGTGGTCAATAGAGATGCCCAATAGCCCTCATCATATTATACTTTTAGCACCAATCTGTTAAAAAAATTTGTTCAACAGCGGTAAATTATAGTCATTTTTATAGGATGATTACTGACAAATTTGGTCAAATTGAGTTTAGTCACTTGTGCGAAGTCGTTAAAATATTTTTTTTGGTTTTGATATTAATAACAATATACAGTTGCAAATTGGATTCATCTGACCAACTTAATGGAGATATACTTTCTTTTAACATTTTGTCAAAGTGTGTTGACAATATTTGGACTAGGAACAGTTTTAAGGTGTAACTATTTAATACTCTGAGCCAATTGAAATACGTGAAAGACTTTAATGCTAGGATGCTTTCTTTGTTTTTTTTGGTCTGAAAACAGTTTGTCACTTTCTGAGAATCGAATATATATCAACAAGGAAAACTGACCTAATAGCTAAGGGAGATCACATGGCCATATTGCCAGGGGAGGTAATTTGGTTTTATTGCCAGTGAAGGTCACTTAGCATTTTTGCCCGGTGAGGTGGGTTGGGAAGACCGTAAGCTGTTTTGATAAAACATGTGAGACATTTGTATTCAATGCAAGGGAGGTTGCATTTGATAGCTGTTGTATTATACATCAAACATATGTAATACAGGAATATAATAATCTTGATATTATTTTGTCTACAGATTAATGTTTGTTTCTAAGGAGTATGACACAAAATTCAATGGCCTTATTACCTGGGGAGGTAACTTCGTTTTATCGCCAGGGAAGGTCACGTGGCCTTTTTTACCTGGTGAGGTGGGTTGGCTTTATTGCCAGGGAAGAACCGTAAGCTATTTTGATAAAACATATACGAGTCATTTGTCTTCAATGCAAGGGAAGTTGCATTTGTCAGCTGTTGTATTATACATCAAACATATGTAATACAGGAATTCAATAATCTTTATATTATTTTGTCTACAGAGTAGTTTATTTTTCAGCAGTATGACACAAAATTCAAATAAAAATCATCATATAGGATTCTTTTCTAATACATCATCATTGTGGCAAAATACAAATTTAAAAATTGCATTTTCTGATATTTAACACTCTTCTGATTAGTTCCACCAATCCAGTGCCAGAAACTTGGGTAAAATTTGGAATTCATTTATGATAGAAAGCAAAATGTCACAATCTAAGTGACATTAAATAACATAGAGAACATAATACTTTGAATTTTTAAAATTTAAGTTCAGTCTTCATGAAAATTTCATATACACCTTAATTTTCTAGCGCTCACCTGATCTTCGAACCAGAAATGCAAAACTTTGCACGACTCTATTCTGTGTTCATGAAGCTCACAGCTTACTTCTGTAGATTTTTCGAGTTTGCATACAGGAATCATGCTGTTGATACAGATACCATTGTAATCAGGACATTGTATACAGTACTCAAACTTCAGACCCTTGGCCAGGTATCCAATAATCTTAGTTAGGTTTGTGGTTATGAACTCTCTCACCTCAATGCACAGCTTTGAAGATGGAGTCTTGTCCTTGATTGCCATTCTTGTGACTCTCAGAAAGATAACATGCTCTCTAAAAAGAAGAGTCAGTTTGTACTGATCGTCCAGCTGAAAAACACAGCAGCCACAAAAGATCAGATTCTCTTCTCCATGCTCTTTCTTCTTTTTGGCAACTGGCCAGTGAGCAATACAGGCAGCAACAAGTCTGTGAAATATTGGACTGGGTAGGAAGTTATCTGTGAAGACATAGCACAGTACTGGTGAACTCTCGATCTGACTATTCGGATTTGGGCTTATGATTTCCTCTGGCGTTTCTTGCTGAAGCATGCATGGAGCAAGGAAATAACACTCCTCCTGTTAAATGAATGGATTCATTTTTAATGAGGATACAAGGCAGAGATTACATTTTTTAGTATGAAATAATATACAGAACACCGGTGTGAAAAACAATACTTTAGCAATCGATGATAATTGAGTTCATTTTCTTTAAAAATGTGCGATCATAAAAAATAATGCAAGTGCCAAAGCTTGTTTAAGATAACTACTACCAACATCTCATAAAGATATCCATTGATCAAACATAAACTTGTCTTGCATGGTGGATAAATCGTTGCATTCTTAGATGTTTCAGAAAAAAGAAAGTAACCAAATAAATAATACAATAATTCGCATGAAGTAAATTTCATAATTTGATGCCATTCATAAATTTATTCAAAAGAACAAAATGATTTAATTAAGCATCATATATCATACTCAGATGTCTAGTGGTTAAAACACCAGTCCCAGATGCACGAGGGAGCTGGTTTGAACCACGGCCAAGTCATGCCACACTTTTAAAAATGGGACTAACATTGCTTTGCAAGACTTTCAGTATTGCTACATGTCTGAGGCAAGATGTCCCAGTGTTAGACATCATTTACTTATATATGGTATTCCCTTTCTTTTCCTCAATTCTCTACACAATGTTTGACATGTTTTAATTGGCAATTCCACATTTTAACTTCATTCATTTTTATCGTCATAATTCTTCTTCTCCCTAATTTTTCATTTACCATGGAAAATACTGACGTTTAACCAAGAGAATATTTATCTGCGTGTGTGTGTGTGTGTGTGTGTGTGTGTGTGTATACATGTTTTAATTGACAATTACTTCTAAACTGTAACTCAAGTAATCTCCAACCACAAAGTTATGTGTTAAAATGACTTTAAACTACAAATTTTCTAACTTTTCTTTCCTAAACATTATATTGCCTTTGGAACTAAGACAATTTTGGAATGATATCTTCAGGACCCTCTCAGCCAGTTTGGTATGTGGCTTTAGCTGTGCGAGCTTTGAAATGGTACTTTTCTGTGATTTGTTTGCAGTGCCCTTGGTTCCTTTTGTATGGTGGTCCTTCAGGAATGTGCAGGCAGAGATCACTGCCGCGCTGCATACTACACACTCTGTCATGCATGATCTTTAACTGGTCATGAATAGCTGTAAACATGAATTTTACAAATGATCTGTCATCAGCAGCACAAAGACTAGATCTAAGAAAGACACTGCTCACTTTTAATATGACACGTTTTAATTGGCAATTTCCCACTTTAACTTCATTTTTATCCTTGTGGTTCTTCTTCTCCCTAATTTCTCATTTACGGTGTAGAATTCTGATGTTTAACCAAGAGACTATTTACTTTGATTGTTAAATGATTATACTTATATATAGTAAATATTTAAAATTCTTGTATCATAAAATGTGTAGAACATTGTAAGTTTTGTCCTTTATTCTAATCATTTTCTTGTAACTTGTACTTCTTGTAATCTCCAACCTCAAAGTTATGAGTCAAAAAGACTTTAAACTAAGAATTTGCTTAAACAAAATCCTAAAAATTATATTGTCTTTGGGACTACAAAATGTCTGGCATGATCTATAGGATCCTCTCAGCACTATAAACAGTTTGGTATGTGAGAACTGTGGCTTTCGCCGTGGGAGCTTTGATAGGATACTTGTCAGAGATTTGTGTGCAGTGAGTGGCCATTGGTTCATTTTGTTGATTTTCTAAACTCTCCTGTATTGATAATGTGCATGTGGGAAGGAAGGACATTTGTCTCCCAGGTGGCTCCTTTGCAGACTTCTTCAACCTGGCATTTAGAGGATAAAGTATGCACACTTTGCAGGCAGAGAGCACTGACATGCATTCCACTGATTGAAAACTATAGCTGTAGTTATGGCATTGGCCAAAGTGTGTTGAGTGGCTCTGTTCAGTATTTGATTCATTCTTGAGACAGACTCCCATGTATTTAGAGTTATTTCGAGTGGAAGGAGGTATTCCGAGGCTGTTTCGCCTGTTGGAAGATGGCTATAGAGATGAAACTAACATCCCAGCCATGGTTTTGTCATCCCCAAAGTGGTAATATGTATGGGGTTTCAAAATTTAAAACTGGCGTGTGGCAAAGTTAGAACTGCCAACAAGCTGATGATGATAGCACGATCAGAATGTCTACAACTCTAGCAGAACGTGATAGAAATTGAAGTCAGAATTTTCTTTTCCATCAAAATCTTAACAGATGCTGCAGCTCTGATCCAGGCTGTTGTTGGAGGAGGATACAACTCCAGGGGAAGAAAATGTCCACAATGGAGGCTCTAAAGGCCGAATCCTCATGTACCATTGGAATGTGTAGAACAAATGACAGCACTGGATAATAAGAAACATCATGAGGTTAGGTTAACGTTTCTTATAATGCTTGAGTCTTAGCAGGTGAAGAGTGACAATGCCTGTCACTAACTATATTAGAAACCATGACATCCAGACTGTTGCCATGTGAAAAGCCTATTCTTGTGTCAGAGTGTAGAGAAATTGCGATGTCACATCTCTTGAGGAGTGAGGATCAATTTTTGACATTGTGATGAAATGAGTGTCTTGAGCTTGTAGAGGAATGAGGGTTAGACTGGTCCTGCACGTGCCTGCAAATGTCGGGGTCAACATGCTGGAAGATGGGTTGTTAGTAATATTCATAATATTGACATTTTAACCCCGTGTGATCCCTATTATAAGGCTGGTGTCAACGGAATAGAGAGGATATCATTAGGATCATCAGTTAGGGCAGTTGTGATGTTTAATCCATGTAATTCGTCTGTATCTCTGTTTAGTGAGAAGGAACATGACTGTTTCTTAGCTCCGTCTCTCACTGTTACACAATAGGAATCAAATTGATGCCCCGAGGGGGCACGATATAGGTAGTTGTCAGAACTATTGAGTTCTGTAGCGGTGACCTGGGTGAAGGAGCTGTTTCAGTGCATGCCAATGTCTGAAGCAGTGCGACTGATTATCTACCCTGTCCACTAGGAATTTTTACACTGAGAAAATGTCGGCATGTAGACTGATGACGTGTGTTTGCATTTATTAAGTTGTATTTATAGGTCAGAGTGTTCTACTCTTGCAATAAATGTGTTGCACCTGTGAATATGCATAACCTATATACTTGCAAATAAGTCTATTGTCCATATGCATATCATATATACTTGCATACAAGTCCATTTGTAAATATGCCGACTAACAAACTAAACAGGTATGTACACCAAAAAGTGCATGACCTGCATAAAAGCCTACTGGAAAACAACGCCGAGAACTCTCAAGATGCACGAGGTAAGTTATAAATGCATTGATTTAAGCAAATTTTAAATTAGAAAAAGCATATAAATTTATCTCGATGTTGGTGTGCATAATTATTAAATAGAAATGGTATAAGCTTCTTTCAAAATGTATTTAATTTTCTGTTTTCTTACTGTGTTTGCCTCATTTAGAGTTTCGTATAATTGATTGAATGATGACAAGAATTTATCAATCGAGTTACCTTTCCCTTTTAACTTGATTATTGTTTGTTTATGCATTATTGCACTGGACATCTTATATCAGTTGTTACGAAATGCCCGATATGGCATAGCAGCAGAGGGGGTGAATCGGACAACTTTTTTTGACTTTTTTTGATTATGCCCTCCAAAATGGCACTAGACCCTTCTCGCGAAATCTCATGTTTTTAACCAAAAAATAAATAAAGTCTCCGACCCTTAATGATTGTTGTCTGAAAACATGAGATTCGCAGGTGATACTGTATTCGCGTTTTCGTTGATGAATCATAAATGTCACAACGTCGTTGTGACTCACCCCCTCTGCTGCTAATGGTTTACGGTGAAAATCGTCCGATGTACCCTCTCTGCTGCTAATTCAACCGAATCGGTCCTAGGGACGAAAATCCTTTCAGGACGAAAATCCTTTGAGGATGAAAATCACTACGACTTTACAAACAGACTTATTTGTAAAACCTCATCTTGTAGATCAATCAGATTATTAGACTGGTCAGTGAGTTTGAAATTAATTCTTGTTAGCGAATTATTATGACACCGCATATAGACTGGATTCACCGGAGACTCAATTATTAAAAATCCTGGAGGGGCTGTTGGTGCAAATGAATACAAAATATATCCTTGCTGAGCTTGATTTGATCGTTCGAGATTTATTTGATAGCTTCCTTCGATAACGTCACATACTAAATTGATCGCAATCACCGTTGAAATATTCACATTGAACGGAGCAATATGCCTGCCACCACCATCTGAGTCATTATTATGTTTGAGGATTTTTATTTCCTGTGATGTTGTTTTTTTCCACGTATCATGAATTATTTTAAAACCAACATCGATGGTGTCACTGAGAAGTTTTTTTAGTTCTGGTACGTTATATCCTGGTAGTTTGAATGTGGGGATATCTTTGACGGGGATATTATAGCCTTCTGCAAAAATCTTTCTTGTTATAGGATTACTGTCATCTAATACCTCTTGAATAATTTGTGAATTTCATTTTTTCATATCGTCGATAATTTTGTTACATGTTTCTACGACGTTGATAAATTCATCTCGGGTGAGAGAACCGGATTTAAGGGGTATTAACAACAGTGAAAAATCATTATTCATCGCTGTGAAATTTTTAACGATTTCAGGTTCGTTAATAAAATAATGTCCCTCTATTTCATCCCCTGGCTTCTCTTTCCCAGTTGATTTGTATCCGCGACCAAAAAAATCTGTAGGTATCCTGTACTCTTGATAACTTTTTATTGGATTATCATGTTTTATCACGTCGGTGACATAATCAGATTTTTGTGGTTCTGGTAAATCAACGGTTTTTCCCCCTGGTGGGATTTCAGGCCATCCTAGTACGGTCCTTATTGAGCTTTGATAGATATCTACGACATAACCCTCTGTGCTTATTTCAATGGCAGATGATAGTGTTGGCTCATGAACTGTTATAGCTATTTTTGATTCTTTTCCAGTAATCGATTTTATTCTACGTTGCAATTCATTATTGATTTGTTCGATTTGGTATGATCCGGTTGGTATGGAAACAACATTCCAGTCTGGGGTACCGTCGTCTTTATTCTTATTTGCAAATACCAGGGAATTATTGGGTTGTTGACCACCAAATGATTTTGATCTGATATTAGGCCAGCTATGATACACTCGTAATTTTGCTAGCGCTATCTCCTTCACTTGGACCGGAGAGGGGAAATTCACACTGAATTCTGGATTCGTTGAGGTTATTGAGATCATGCTTGTTTGTACTGGGTTCGTGTTCTCCACTATTTGTTGAAGTAATTCCATCTGTGTTGTCATTGTTATTATACTCATGATGTATTTCTAATTTTGATACTGCGGAATCATAGACACGTACCATCACTGAGAACTCACTATCTGATATCGTTGAGGTTATTGAGATCATTCTGGTGTTTTCTGATTCCATCGGTGTTGTCATTGTTATTATACTCATGTTTTTGTATTTCTAATTTTGACATCGCAGAATCATATATATCTACCATCGCTGAGAACTCACTCTCTGATATAATTGTATCATCGAGAGATGACGATATCAATGAGGATAATTGCGAGCATGCAGTGGACACAACATGAAATTGAATTATGTAGTCTTGTAGTTTCCGTTGGCTGCATGATGATATTTTTTTTGTGATTATTGAAATTATTCCCGCGATTGTTTTTGCCGCAGAAATGCAAATTGGAACAGCTATCGGGGCCATCATTGTTACTGAAGACAGTATAATACCAGCTCCGGTGATTACACCACTCACTGAATATACGGTAACATCAATTGCGGTAATTCTCCTGCGATATTTTTTAATTTTCATTGCATACTCCTCAGACAGGGTTTTGAGTCTAGTTTGAAATTATCTGACTTGATCATAACGATATTGCGATGATGAAATCATTTTTTATTTTAAAAACGCTAGCGTTTTCAATTACGAGTTACTTAAATCCGCTACGAATTCCACATACCACGTTGTTGAAACCCTAACCAAATTTTTATCAGTAGATGTTAACGTGAACTGTTCAGTTGTATCCTTGTCGATGATCGTTGAAATCGTATTGTTGACCCCGGATGAACTGGACGATGAAATATTAAATTGAGTCGTTGTTACTAGTGTTAATCGATAAATACCTTTAACGGTTGCAGTGATATCTAATTTGTTGTTTGTAGGTGTCCACGCAAATGATCCGTGTTGGATCGTGTATACTAAGTTTTTGGTTTTCTCATGAGGGATTTTTGTTTTTTCAATGATTGTTATCATCCTCGGAAAATCAGTTTTGATGGCTTCTATGAAAGTTTTCGTCTCATCAATAAACGTTTTAATTTCAGCGATAGATGGTGTAACTACCATTGGAGACCCAAAGAACTTATGAATGACATTTCTACAAAATTGAGTATAATTTTTCAAATGATCTTCAAATTCTTTATTGTATTCAGTGAATCTATCTGTAATAGTCGAGAAGAGTACACCCGGTTTGAGTTTACCCTGATCGGAAAATAACACGATAGTATCCTCGATTGCGTTTCGTTGTTTAACCAAAATGTCATCCAGAGAAATATTACTAGATTTAAATTTACCCTGTTTGTCTTGAAATACAACTTTCTCATTAGGATCAACATTTACTAAATTCAACGTCTCAGCGATTTCATCTTTAATTTTTTTTTATATCCTTGATAGAATCAGGGGTTGCAGTGTCATCGGGTTTGGGTTTCAAAGATCTCCCCCAAATATCAATCATGATATTTTATACACCTCTCTCTAAAAAGCGATTACTAGTGTATTCATTTACGACAATGTGTGGTGGTTTTCTAGATGCTGAAATAGCATCAAGGACATTCAATACTTCACTGCCGCATATTGGTGGGTCATTGATTTGTTGTGTTGGTAGCGTAGAATACCAAGTCTTCATTGGAAATTTTTTTATATAACGCATAAACGCTTTTGGCGGGGATAATCCATATGAATCAAAATAGACAATCCCACGAGGATCAATAGCGTATGCAACCCAGTGAGTTCCAGGTCCGGTGCTGTTATCGAGATTAATAATACCTGTTTCAGTTTTGTTTGGTTGATGTGGTAATTGATCCTTCATAAAAACACCTCTGAAGTTTTTTATGGCTAGTTTTTTAGCAGCATCCATTAAATCAAAATTGGACATTGGAACCATCGAAGATTTGGGAATCATAGGTTCCTCAATTAATAAACCGGTCCTAGTCTCAGGCCTGATCCGTGAACGGATCTCCCGCTGTACCATGAATACGGGGTTCCTGGTAGTCTTAGACCCTTTCCCTTTTTTTTATACCCTCGTCCCTTCTTCGGTTCATATGATTCAGCAATGCTCTGTACCGCTTTTGTCCCCAAGCCTCCAACTACCCCCAATGCGGCCGCTTTTGCGACTGCTGGGGCTGCTGCCGCAACCAATGCTGGTAACGCAGCAAACAACGGAAATATACCACCTGTTTTTATCATATTTTTGATAGCAGCCGCAGAGAGAGTGATCTGAACACCTTTTTTATCCTTGAAAGCATCATTGAAATGTTTCACTTGACGAGTTGTCAGTGACAATTTATTTGCCCCGCCATTCATTTGATTAGGTTTCAGCGTTATTGTGGTTCCACATTGTTTAGCGGATTTTGATTGCAACTTTTTTAACTGACCAGGTGTCAATGACACATTGATATTACTATATGACATTATACAAATACAGATTGATCTAATTGCTATAAAGTTTCAATCAAAGATTTTCCACTGGTGCATCAATAAATCTCATTCGTCCGCCAACTCCTTCTAACAACATTGATTTATCACTGAGAATGACAGCAACCGCTCTATAATTAGCAATACCAGCAGGACGGGTTACACGGGCTCTGAAGTGTATATCAACGACATATTATCTTGTTAAATCAAGATGTTCCAGCGAAAAGTAATAAATCGGATAGAGGCTTTTGAAATCCAATTGTGATATTTGCAAACCAGTATCGACATTTAGATCACGTGCCATAAATGACAACAGGTTATGATAGACACGTGCAATATGATTTTGACCGTAATCAAGTTGTACATCTTCAGATGGTTCCTGCTGTCCGTTTATTCTCAGTGAGACCTCTCTAACACCTAACTGATCAAATATCATATGACTTCGTTGTTGATTACCAACTCGTGCATTATTCTGTAATGCAATAAATATATGACGTGGAGCTGAAACTCCTTGTTTTGATGCCAGATGCCAAGTAAATATATCATCAACATTGTCCAGTTTAATATCCGTAGTCACTGATAACCAACTCAACAATGATTTTCCTCCTTGGTCCATAAATGATAACAATTTTTCTTCTGCGGTAATTGATGAAGTTAACACTGGCATCCACAATGCTAGTTTTGTTAAAATGACTTTACCATCAGCAACACCAGCATCATGCCATATTGCATCATTATCAGTACCCTTTTGTACAAGCGCTACTGTGTGTTTAGCTCCATAAATAACTTTTCTAACATTTCTACAGAATCCGAAAATATGATGCAGTGGAATTGCACATGAAAATTGTCGACGCTGTCCTTGCAACGTTAATACACGTGTTGCAAATCCTAGATTGAAATTAGGAACATTATTTATGACATCAAAGGTACCAGCTGGTCTCGTATATCCGGCTGGTGCTGGATCAACTGCAGTGGCTTGTGTTGCCTTTACTCTAGAATACTGGTTGTGTTCAGGGTGATCAGTAATATCCTTAGAAAACATCATAGATGGACCCGCTGATCTTGTATAATCATCAGAATATCTCGCTAACCCTTTGATTGTTGTAGCCACATCAACTTCACGGTCAATGGATTCAATTTCTTTTCCATCAATGAGATATCTTGCACTTTCAAATAACGCCATGATCCCATTATTAACAAAACCGACTTTGATAGTTGAGTTATTGTCGTATGGAGGATCATTATGAGCAGCATCATTTGTTACAAGTTCTCCTTCTACTTCAATAAATGCTTCACAAGGCAAAAAGTATTTACTGGTATCATGAACTTGAAGTTCAATTCGCGATCGGAGATCTGGTTGTACTGCGTGATAAGAATAAAATTGAAAATCGCGTACAGAATCATTCTTGCCAACTGGGGCCTCCATATCAAATGCTGGATCAGGTGACCTTTTTGAACATTTTATTCTATTTATCAGAGTCTAAATCGGATTTTCCATTTCATCGTGAAAAACGCTAGCGTTTTCTACGTCGTTTTTTAAAGCCACTTCCTGCTATCATGTTGGCTATCATGTTATTTTGGTCACTTGGAGTCACCAATGATGCTAATTTTTCATCTACTGCGTTATTTATAATTTTACTAACACTTGCAGGCATTTCTGTTGTAGATGGCAATGGTACCTGTTTCTTTTTTCGTCTCACTAATGATGTTAATTTATTCTTCGCAGTTGAAAATGCCTTTCCGGCAAGATCTCCAACAGCACCAATACCCTTATCACGAATAACATCAATGGCTTTCATTGATAATTGTTTAGCTAACGGCATCACTTTTGGAGCCATTCTTGCAAATAACCCTGCAATGGTATTGCCTAAACCATCTCCATAGTATGCTCTATAAACTGGAAACCGTGAATTAACTACATAGACGAGGGTTGGTTTATCATGATTGTAGTGTATGATCATTATTATAAAAACAATAGTGTTTTCAATTGTTATTTAATCACTATGATACCCACTTTCCGCTAACTCGCCAATAAAATCTCGATATGTTTTGATATCCATGATACCACCTTGAAATAACCGTCTACAGATATCAGCTGCTTCATTAATTATTTCTGGAGAGTTATTTCCGGCTCGTTTTCCTCCGATGAGAACTTCTAACCGTGATATATCACTGAGAATGTTACCAGGACAAGTAACGCTAGTGTTTTCAACTATGCCGCTACCTAAATATTCATCTCCAGTTGACTCCTCTTTACCAAAAAATCCAGTTGGATACTTTACTTTACTCGATACTTTGTCTTTAAAACTCTCAAAATCATTGCGGTTACTTTCTGTGATTCTAGATCTACCACGGTTTGCTAAGAATACTTTTTTTATCCAATTCTCGTCGTTTTTTATATACTCTTTATACCCTTTGTTTACAGCTATTTCTCTTTTATCGAGTGAAAAATTCCGCACGGTAAAGTTAATTAAATCATAGTCATCTTTAAAACTTTTAATTACGTTGTATGCATAGTATGTAAATATAGTTTGCGGTGAATACATTTTTGCTATAGTAACGTCTTCTTCCTCTTCTTGTTTTCTTGCAATATCACCTAGTTCTTCTAGTACTTGCTCTTTTTTTGTTGTTGCCGTGAAGTAGCTACTATATCTACTGGAAGTGTTTCTAAAGACTTTTTTGTTTGTTTAGTTCTTTTTGCTATTTTTTCTAACACAGGGAGAAAAGTCTCTTCTTGTTTTTTACCTTGTTCAGAGATTGTTGACACTATCTGTTTCGTTGTTGTAGTTATTGGTTTAAACAACTCTTCAGATCCCGCAGCAAAATCAGTCTGAAGACTCTGTCGTTGTTGCAGTTTATTTCTGACAGAGTCGCGAATTGGTATAAATTTCTTAATTGCATCTAATCGTTCACGAGCCAATCGGGTCGTTAATGCTTCATTGACCATTATTTGAAATCAGAAACCATTTTTCAATTGTAAAACAATTTTCCCCATCGATGATTCCATCCTTAACGGTCCAATATTTTATTGCTGTGAAATATTTTTTTTTTATTGCTGTGAAATATTCACTGATTTCACTGATTTTTTGACAGTTTTGGTGGTTTTTCACTGATTTTTTGACAGTTTTGGTGGTTATTCTCAAAGAGATTTTACGGTCAAGTAGTCGATTTTGCATGGGATTTTCCGTAGAGAAAAGCTGTTAGGATTGATTTTCATTGATTTTGAGCCAATTTTTGATGATTTTCAGTCATTTTTGATGATTTTTAGTCATTTTTTGATGATTTGTATCAAAAAACCTCGTAGGGTCAAGTAGTCGATTTTGCATGAGATTTTCCGTAAAGAAAAGCTGTTAGGATTGATTTTGATGGTTAGTCGATTTTCCGTGTTGCAACAGAATCTAGTGCCATTGAAATATTTTTACTACTGAAATAATTTTATTTGTAGTGCCATTGAAATATTTTTACTACTGAAATAATTTTATTTGTAGTGCCTCTGAAATATTTTTACTTTTTCACTGATTTCACTGATTTTGTACCATTTTGATGGTTTTTTCAGTTGAGATTTTACGGTCAAACGGTCGATTTTGCATGGGATTTTCCGTAGAGAAAAGCTGTTAGGATTGATTTTCATCGATTTTGAGCCAATTTTCATCAATTTTTGCCCGTTTTCAGCGACTTTTGGTCATTTTTCATCGATTTTTATCAAAAAACCTCGTAGGGTCAAGTAGTCGATTTTGCATGAGATTTTCCGTAAAGAAAAGCTGTTAGAATTTTATTCAGTGTGAAATAGTTTTTGATAATTTCAATCAAAATATGAAAATCCCATTGAGATTTTACGGTCACAATAAAAAAATGATAGGGGTCGGTCAATCAAAATAGTTCATTTTCTTGAATTAACGCTCGTAGGTTTCTAATTTTAGAATTAACTTCCTTTCTCAATTCATATTCGTTACCCAATTCTTTTCGTATTCCTTCCACGATAGTATATAACGGAACAAACACACCTACTTCACTGGAAAATGCAAGAGAGTCCCGAATAGAATTCTGAATTTTTTTGATGAGTGCATATTTCTTTGGTAGCATATATTTATTGTTGTTTCCTCCGTATTGTATATCCTGAAAATCAGACACAATTTGATCACAATTTAAGCCATCTGACAATTTAATATCCTGGCTTTTCAATTTTGCAATTTCAACTATAATGCTATTCATATTTTCAGAATTCATATATGATAATATATATTTCTAATTCATTTTTCAAAAATAAATGAGCCGTTAATATTTTCAAAATTCAGTCTGTATATAAATATATTTTTTAAAATTAATTCTGTGTATATAAATATATTTTTCAAAAATAAATGAGCCGTTAATATTTTCAAAATTAATTCTGTATATAAATATAAATATATTTTTTAAAATTAATTCTGTATATATAAATATATTTTTAAAAAAAATTCTGTATATATAAATATATTTTTTAAAAATAATTCTGTATATATAAATATAAATGCAGACAAAAATAAATAACAACCATGATGAGCGGTTGTCAGTCATTTGGCCCCCTTGATATAGGCCGCTGTGGTTCTAGTTGCATTCATTGGGTCCCTTATTAGGCCTTTGTGTCTTTCATAGGGTCCTTTTCTGTTTCTGTTTTGGGTTTATATCAGAATGTTTGTTTTTTTTCGTTCTTTGAGATATGACCCTATGACCGTTTCTTTTAGCCGATAATTCATTCTGAACTATCCTGTGGGGTTACCCAATGTGCATCCAAGAACCTTTTTTTGGCCGGTAATTCATTTTGAACACCATACGGGGCTACCCAAATGTGACGGAGAGCTAATTACATCCATGGATGTTATTTATTTTAGGTCATTTATATTTACATTCACCGGAAACATATTCCCCTAAGAGTGAATCTAACTCGTCAAATAACGGGTTAGAATCACTAGAGGGTATGTTTACGTGAAAATGACCTATAGGTTACATATATACGACAACACATCTTTGGAACTCCTTGGTTGCCTTCACATCCAAGTAAGCCCAAAGGAAACCCGAAACATACATCTCCGGAAGGGAGGCCTAACGTGGCAAACGCCATCTTAGACCGCCCAGAAGATATGCTTGGGGGGCGACGTCAGAACATATACTTAATTAAATTAATTAAGGACAGTACAAATACCGTATATATCTCCACTCGAGTGTTGTGGCAGATTGTAGGTATACATATACTTAATTAAGGACAGTACAATACCGTATATATCTCCACTCGAGTGTTGTGGCAGATTGTAGGTATACATATACTTAATTAACTTAATTAAGGATGGATTATAATTCAATGATGATGTAATGATGATGGGACGGCACAAGACAGCACAAACATGAAACGACTGGCGGATTTTCTACGGCCATCCGACCAATCAAAAGCAACCCATGAAATTAAACCCGGTTGCATGATTGAGAAAAGTCAACCACGCACACGTGTCAATGGCGTGGGTTATTTTTGATTGGTCGGATTGGCTTTCGAAAGCCCAGCTTTAAACCTTTCATTTAGTATATAAGGTGACTAATACAGCAGCGTCAATCCACAGAGTGTGCTATTTTATTTTCTTGAATTACTTGTTAATGGTGTTTCACAGTATTTAAATGAGACCACATATTTGAATTAAACACTAAAAAAAAAGAATATAATTGTTTAAAAACATTTTATATTTTATTTCTTTTCTTACAAAACAAATAATTTATTATACCCGCCACTGAATCACAATTTAAGGGGAGATAACCCATAAAACAAGTTGACATAATCTAAGGGAGAGAGTATATAAGGTGACTTAATACAGCAATCCACAAGGTGTGTTACTTTGATTTCTTGAATTACTTATTAATGCTGTTTCACAGTATTTAAATGAGATAGAATAATTGACTTAAACACTAAAAAAAAGAATATAATTGTTTGAAAACATTTTATATTTGATTTCTTTTCTTACAAAACAATTTCCCGCCGCTGAATCAGAATCTAAGGGAGATAACTCCCCTTGGTTCATTTGTATACTAATACTATTTGTATAATTCATTAATAACATCACTGGAAAATCTTTCAATGTAGTCTTGAGGGGATCTTATGATTTTGTCGCTGACTTTGTCAGTGTCAGGGTCAGAATTTCTGATTGATTGTCCATTTTTTATTCGTTTGTCAAATAGCGTTTTAGTTCCCTGTATCGTTTGCCGCCACACCTTAGACATAATTGCGACCTTCCCCTAACCCCAACTCCACATCGAATACAGGGTACCGGACCAAGGCTTCCACGACGAAAGCTTTGCATATGATACCCACAGAATTCATTTCTGCATGATTTGTTACACGGTGTCACTGATCCAATCATGAGCCATTTGCAATGATTCATTATACTTAAATCTTTCATTTAAATGCTTGTTTTAATTATAGTATGGAGGAGTTTGAGAGATTATCCAAAATTAAGCCTTGGAAAAGTGTTCAATTCAATCTTGATAGAGTTTCTGATACACCAAAGAATAAAATTCTTGATAGAACCATGATTAGTAAAATCAGAGACTGTTTTAATGAATTCAAGCGTGATGGGGCATCTCACTGTTGGTCAACATTTCGAATTGATGGTGTTGTTGACGCTACCATGAATGATGAAAAAGCAGCAGTGATAATCTCAAATCTTGGGGAAGAAAGAAATTTTTTTCGAATAAAATTCCTTATCCGTGATGATGGAAAATGGATCATTAGGGACAAATACGAGCCTATTCTCAAGGACAAAAAAACTGTCACTGTGAATCAGGATTCAAAACCAGGAATTTTGACCGGAATTGATAAACCCTACTACGAAAGATCTTATCCTGTCACAGCAGTTGTTTACGGGATATACCCGCTCAATGACAAACCTGATATTGCAAAACTAGCACCCATGAAATATTCGACAGGGCTCAATTGTGTAGCAACAAGAATAATGGAACACTTCACAAATGCGTCCCGGGGAAATAAACTAACTGATCTAAGACGAAAAAAAATAACCGAATGGGAACTGACAGTGAAACAGCATGGGGCAACAATTCAGGATATAGCTAAATTAGAAACATCATTGAGATTTCCAATATCAGTAACGACAATCACCGGTGAAGTATTATACGAATCGAAATATAAATCAAAAGGAGCCCCAATTGAAATTATTGATCATAACGAACATGCGTGGTCATCTGCAGTAACAATATTTCCACGGGATAGAACCGTAAAATATCTGTTGGGAACAGAAGAGTTTTTTTCAGAGCAGAAATTATTTGATGCTATTTACCTTTTGAGTAAAAACGATCCTGTGTCAATGTGGCTATTTCATAGTACTTCAGACGAGGAATGTAGATTTGATCAGTTTGTAAGGCCCAACGGAGAATTGTACCGTACTGAAGAGCTGCATAATCAAATGAAACAACTAGCTAGTGAGCTTTCACTGGAAGGGGAAGACAACGATCAATTATTAGCAAACTGTTTTACACTACCATCAATTGCAGCACATTTTGCTAGAAAGAAAAACGCGTGGAAACCAACACGAAGTGAGTTTTTATCAGATGTCAGATTGTCCTGTCTTGAATACAGCCATGGAGGGTTATGGAATACAAAATACACCGCTAAAACCGTTATTTCAGTTGATATGATTGCGTGTTATCCAGGAAGTTTTCTTGGGTATGGAGAATGCGAGAAATATTTCAAACGATTTGGACACCCCACACACGAAATGACCCGTGTTGCTATTAATGGACCACTGCCTGATTTTGATTTAACCGGATTCGCTTGTGTAGTATCATTTGAAATGGCTACAGGACTTCATCCGTGTAGTTATCTTTGCATTGGTAAACACATGTCTGAAAAACACTGGATGCCAATAGTGTTATTACGGTATATGCTTGATTGTAAGATGTTAAAATCATTAATTGTCAGTGAAGCAATTATATCCTATCGAGCACAGAAATCAGTCTGGTTACCACAACCTGATCTAGAAAAAATAATTAGTGAACAGCGAAAACTGTTTCCAAATTTCAGTGAACAACAAATCATGAATTGGTCCAAACAGTTATTTGAAATCAGAAACAATGAAGCAAAAGATCTTGGACGAAGAATAATCGGTAAATTCACTCAGGGTGGTAAATACGATAATACAAGATATTCTTCACGGTTAATTATAGACAATGCTGAATACGATTTTGTAATCGCGGATTTAACGAATAAAGGCATATATGTCAATCGTAAAGACGCATTTATGTCCGATGGAACCAAATTGGGTACAATTGTTACTTACAATGATGGATATAATCCGCAGTATACACATTTGAGAGCTTCTATGCTCGGTTATGCTTCTATTAATCTGTTTTCGATGATCAATAAATTTCCTAACACCGCAGTTAGAGTTGCTACTGACTCATTTTACATAAACAGCAAAATGGTTGATTTTAAGGCTACTGGCAATGAGAATTGGGGGACATGGAGAATTAAGAAGGAAATGCTTCATGATTATATTCCATCAGCAGATGTTACCATTGAAAATAATTATTTAGAAAGCAATCAGTGTTCAGAATTTTCTAATGCACCACCGATTTCTGATCCAATATGCCGGTATAAAACAGTTTATTTAAACGGCTGTGGTGGGTCAGGAAAAACAACCCGGGCAATTGAGTTATATCGTGTTTCAAAATCAAATATGATTGTGCTAACACCGACTCACAGACTTGCAAGAGAAATGATACAGAGAGGGGTAAATGCCTGTACCTATCATAGTTTTTTTCCGATGGAAGGGAGATAAGTGGACTCCTGAGCGCATGGGAGAGAAATTTATTCCTGAAATCATGATTTGGGATGAAATAGACACAGTGTCCGAAGATGTATTAAAAATATTTCTTGAGTGGTTGTTATTGAAAAATACAAAAATCGTGATGTGCGGTGATCACGGCCAACCACCACCATTTGTCGGTGCATCCCCCCATGAATGGCTAAAGGGTTTTGTAGACTATTATGAAGAAATTGATACCGATCATAGATCACTTGATAATGAATTAAAAGAATTTAAGAAACTAATTAGATTACAACCGGATAGAATCCAGTGTGAAATAGCCCGTGAAATAATTTCGGAAACTCCAATGAATGAGTTTTGGGAAGCATGGAGACCAAACGATTTGATCATTGCAAGTAGAAAAATAGTCAGGGACACACTTCAGATGAAGTTATTTGAATTGCATAAAAAAAGATTTGCAACACTTCCAGTGCCTCTTTGTTATAGGCCATCGGATACACGAAAACAGAACATTGAAGTTGATATTCCAGGCTCAAAATCCGAAGGATTTCAAAAACAAATTCTGGTATTAAATGATATTGTGCTGGCTGATATCAATGTCGTTGAAGATGCATTGCGTGCTAATAAATCCCCATGGACGTTAGGTTACGCAGCAACAATACACTCTTCACAGGGATTGACTATATCGGATACAATTGTTTGGATGGTAGATAATCGCATCGAATGGTCAAATTTAGTCTATCTTGCAGTATCCAGAGTACGAAAAATAAATCAATTTCGAAGAATTGTCTTCGATGATAATGACACCACAATAGATGATATTGATATTAAAATTATTGATAAAAAACTCTCCGGTTACAAACAACAAGACAAAAAAAAACAGCGAGAATTTGACATTGATGCTGAATTAATAATCACTTTGAAGAAACAACAGAATAATCACTGCGCAAGTTGCAATTGTATAATGCGTTGGCAGTATTCGGATAAAAATCCTCGCCAATTTACCGTTGACAGAAAAAATAACAATCTCGGTCATGTTAGAAATAATGTGATGTTGACTTGTCTTGAGTGCAATAGACGCAACGGTGCTAGTTAAGCCCATGCGGTGGTAATTGAGTATCCTCAGGTATCACTTGTAATTGTTGTCTAGTAAATCCTCGTTGAGGGGCAGTTGAATCCAGTTTATAGATTGGAGGTCTACCCGTAGATCGTGTTATACTAGATATCTTGTGTGCAGTAACACTCCAAATAGGATCAGTAGCTCTTTTTCTGCCCCCTTCAAGCTCTCCTGGTTCATATAAATACCTCACAGTGATATTACTACCAAGAATTGGTTGGGAAACGCTAGCGTTTCTAGAAAAATCTTTTTGAATTTCCATTTCAGGTATTGACTTCTTTTTAATCGCATTGATAGGTTTCAAATTAATTGTTCTAGTAATCTCGTTATTCAGTGCAGTAATCACAGCTGGTAACCTTTTAACCCATTCACGGGATCTTTTTTCTTGGATAAATTCTTTTGCGTATTGATATCCAAATAACCGCTCTGCAAGGGTTTTATTAAACCGTTCTACAATTGCCTGATCACGATGTAGCGCAGTATGTCCTCGTCTGATAGTGACATTATGATGTTTCATTGTTAATAACACTGCACCCTGAAATTCTTTGCCGGGATAAATTTGTAATAGATTTGGCCAGTGTAGAGGACCCCTTTGATAAATCTTTTCAAATGCAGAAGCCACTTCAGTGGCTGATTTTGTTTTTAACGGTTCTGCTTCTTTGTATCGACTTGCAATATCAACTACGGTTAATGCATATTTGTAACCGTGGTCATGTGGCAGAAATAATATATCAGCCTGATGAACTTTATTAGGAAAGGTCACATCAAAATGCGAGAAATTAATTTGTTTAGGCGGTGGTAGATAAATTTGCCATAGTGCCTGTTTGGATAACCAATGAGCCGCAGTGGTTTTTTTCACTTTTGCAGCGCTAGCGAGTTTATGGATTGCTGATTTACCCCTCCAGTATCCTTTTGGAGAATAGTAAATAGATTCCATGTTGTTATTAATTACCAGCACCTAACATCAATTTGCTTTTCATAGCCGATTTTATCAAAAAGGAAGCTAATTTTTCTTTGAAAGATTTATCAGGAATAGCATTTAACGCATGAATTAATTTCACATCCGCGAGATGCCTGTGTTGCAGATTACTGCTTTTATAAGAGACATCATGAAGGTGACAGGCCTTATCAATGGCATTTATTGGTTCTTCACCGGGTCGGGGCTGATTTTGATCATTGAGTCTGATATCAAGTCTTGTTCCCGGTCCACAGTAGCTATATCCTGGAAGGTGCTTTTCTCCAGGGTATTTTGACCATGGGGTTCCAGGGAGTTTAGTTAGCTTGGCTGCGATATCACCTCCTCTTTTTTTTTTAAAGGTTCCTTGGGTTTAGAAACAAATCTAAATTTCTTTGTACTACATTGTACGCATTTACCAGAAAGCGCTGATCGGTTATTTTTAGTTCTAATCGTCGACAAGTCATCTGTGCCAGTACGCGCCTTACACTTCACACAATATAGATCCATGATTTATATATAACGGCATGAATATAATTGATTATTCAGCTACCCGACGACGAGAACCTATTAAACATCATGAAATGTTGCCGAATTCAATTAGAATGATTATAATCGGACCATCTGGAAGCGGAAAGACACAACTGCTACTTAATTTGATAACGAGATGGATGAAATGGAACAAATTGTATTTAATAGCCCCGAGTGTAGACGATCAGCGATGCTATGAAGTGCTAAAGGATTTTAACGAGAAAGCAAAAGAATTTCAAATCGATGATGATATTATTGAGTTTATAACCGATATAGAGGAAGCCCCGAGCATTGATGCTATTGATGCAAGTATTAACAATTTAGTGGTATACGATGATATCATGTTAGATAATCAAAACAATCCTGCTAGAATATTTTCCCGAGGCAGGCATAAAAACACTGATGTGATATATGTCACTCAACGGTACACTCAGATACCAAAAGTGATCAGAGATAACTGCAATGTGTTGTGTGTATTTAACGGCGTTGATACTCATACGCTACGAAATATTCATCAGACCTGGTGCAGCGGTGATATGAATCATAATCAATTTAAAAATTTCTTTAGTCACGCTCAATCAGAACCACACGGATTTGTGACAATAAATTTAGCAGACCCGAGGACACGATATCGTATAGGACTTGATAAAATATTCGGTTGAATTAGCAGCAGAGAGGGTACATCGGACGATTTTCACCGTAAACCATTAGCACCAGAGGGGTTGAGTCACAAAGACGTTGTGACATTTATGATTCATCAACGAAAACGCGAATACAGTATCACCTGCGAATCTCATGTTTTCGGACAACAATCATTAAGGATCTATTTGTCAAATTTATCTTTTGGTTAAAAACATGAGATTTCACGAGAAGGGTCTAGTGCCATTTTGGAGGGCATAATCAAAAAAAGTCAGAAAAAGGTTGTCCGATTCACCCCCTCTGCTGCTGGCATAGAGGATACACCATACTCCTCTAATCTATATTTTAAGCTTATCAGTCCTGTAAATTTTGTTATATAAATTGTTTGTCGTTATTCTGTATTTAATGAATTATTATTTTTAAACTCGTTGTTATGACACTGTTACGCAATACCCGATATGGCGTAGAGGGTAAACCATACTCCTCTAAGTGAGTTGTCCTATACAGCGAGTCGCACGTGCCGCGCGTATAATGAAGGTTTCACGCGAATTACTTTTTACAAGTACGGCAGACTACTATATAGGTACAGTGCAGGGTCTTTTTAAAGCACAGTGGACATTAGAGCAGACCTCTAAACGTTTCATTTGTCGGATATTAGAGCCAAAAAGTTGGGTGAGTTAAATACATTCTTTTTGGTTTAATGTTTCAGTTGAATGTTCAGTTTCGGAATAGCACGTTCCTTTTTATGTATTGCGTAAATTCATTTTATTATTTGGAAAACTGTCCATTTTTATATTCAGCTCGCCGGTCGTGTGAATAGATGAGTATTCAAGACCAATGTTAACCGGTGGAATGGAGACGGATAATGAACTACTGTCGCACCGGAGGGAAGTGAAATGTTAACACTCGTAGTTTTGTTTTATTGACTACTCTATGTAAAACACGAATAGCGTGTTTGTAGTCAATAGAACCCTACGGTTGCTTTATTGACTATTTATTTTAAACACGAATAGCGTGTTTATTCAATTGGATAGTATTGTTTGGTTTTTATTGATTATATTTTGTGTGTGTGACACGAATAGTATGATTATAGTCAATTAAACCTTATGATTTGATTTACTGACTATGTTGTGTGGGGTACGAATATCGTATCAATAGTCAATATCATGCTACGTTATAGATATATAATACAGTACTGTATGACTATAGATATATAGTACAGCAATGTATGACTATAGATATATAGTACAGCAGTGTATGACTATAGATATATAATACAGTAGTGTATGAATATAGATATATAGTACAGTAGTGTATGACTACAGATATATATAGTACAGTAGTGCATGACTACATATATATATAGTACAGTTGTGTATGACTACAGTCATATGTTAGGGTAGTAGATTAATTTGTGTATTGTGTGCTCATTATATATATATATATATATATATATATATATATATATGTATATATATATATATATATATATATATATGTATATATATATATATATATATATATATATGTATATATATATATATATATATGTATATATATATATATATATATATATATATATATGTATATATATATATATATATATATATATATATGTATATATATATATATATGTATATATATATATATGTATGTATATATATATATATATATATATATATATATGTATGTATATATATATATATATATATATGTATGTATATATATATATGTATGTATATATATATGTATATATATATATATATGTATATATATATATATATGTATATATATATATATATATATATATATATATGTATATATATATATATATGTATATATATATATATATGTATATATATATATATATATATGTATATATATATATATATATATGTATATATATATATATATGTATACCTTCATTTCCATACCTTTAATTTCATCATTATTTATATCCAAATGAATTTAACGCTGAAGGCAAACTTACTAAAACAAATCATGCTGTACAAAAACTTGCCTTGGTTTATTTTCCTTCTAAACTAATAATCATGACTGAAAATTTATTAAAGCCATGTTAAAAAACCAAACCACAAACATCACACACACTATTATGCATGCATTTCAACTGGTCATGAACAGCTGTAGATAGGAACTTTATTAATGATCTGCTATCATCAACACAAAGACTAGATCTAAAAAAGGATATAGTGACGAAAATCTAATACAACAGCCATGGCAATTAAATTGCATTCTAACTAAATCATGCTGTACATAAACTTGCCTTGGATTCTTTTCCTTCTTCGCTAAATATCATTGGCTTGGCAATAATATTGAGTTGCTCCATCAGACGTAAAATGTGATCCTTGTTGTTATGGAATTCCAGGTTGTTCTCTTTACTCCAGATGACATCTAGAAAGTAACTAACAGTTTGCATAATCAAAACAAATGAAATTTCTGTTGCTTTTCATAACAGGTTTAGTCCAATATTAAAAACAATTGTCGCCTTGACCTTATAAATAAGGAATTCACTTATGGCATCTGGTAATGCATCTTTAATGCACCAAAATATAAAGGATTATCCATTAAAACAAGTCGTGAAAGACCTGCTTGATACATACAAACAATCATGTAAATGATAATTAACTTAACAACCTGAGTAATTCATTTCATTAGAACTAGAGTTTATCTTCACGTCTACAAATCCCTGAAATTCTTTTTTTCAGTCTTAGTGACCTTAATATTTGAACTTTTTTCCTGAAATTTGTTATCTTTTTTACAGAAGTGCAGGCAATTTTTTTTAAATCAAATCAAGCAGAATTTCATCTTTAATAAGATCAAATGGAGTGCAACTAAGAATAGCTGCTATATCCTTCATGTTTGCCATGAAATGATGGTAGTACCTCTTTAAGTTTACACCTTACCCAGCTGTGTTTGCAGCAAGAATTTATTTGCTGACTGCTATATGAAAAGTCAAATGTGTCGTGACATAAACGAGGAGTCAATTTTTAATATATAAATCAATTATTAATATATATTTGTAAATCAATTTAAGGCTCGCGGAATTATAAGTTATCTTCATATCAGTTCAACGAAATAATCAGTTTGACATCAGTGGTCCAAAATAAAATTTAAAAAAACAAAGACAAAATGAACAAAATGGCAAAAATCATTTGCTATGTGGCAACATATGATTCCATAGGCATCACTAGAACAGTGACTTGGAGACATGGATTATAACTGAAGAAATGCACCAACATTTCCTTACACACTGATACAGGAATGTTAAAAGCAGACCATGATTCCTATTTTAAAGCAAATAATTACAAACCTATCAGTTCATGGGTGAGCTTTCCTGTCTCGATGAATTCATAAAATTTCCTAGTGATGGCAGGATATTTCTTGATAAAAGTCTCGGCTGTGATGAGGGACTTTAAAGCATCAATCATCCATTGTGGGTCCAGAACAATGTTCTCCCTCAATTCTTCCACACTGAAAACATTGTAAAAGGATATGTTCATCAAACACTTAATACAAATGATTTATCTTGTTCCATATAAGACACCAAGTAGTGCTATGTACTTTTATTGCAAAGGCCTTTCAAAAAATAACAGGGCTGATTGCCTTCGATAAATGTTTTACATACATCTACTTTTGTATGATGCATACACGTTGCTTGAATCAATTTACATGCGAATACATAAATAGTTTTCTAACTGTGCTTAATTCAGAGATGCTAACCTTTTGTTGGCATCAGCATCAACACAGTGCTACAAATTTTATACAAGTCAATGTTAAAGATGATGCAATCAAATCGCGAGTCTCAAAATGGCAACAGAATCTTTGTTTTTAAGTATTCCACAGAATCTTTGTTTTCCATATAAGAATCAAATAAATGACAGAAATAATTTATAATACGAAATTTGTGGCAGAAAATCCCTCAAAACAGCAGATGAATGGAACCAAATTCAAGTTTTAATCTGCAAGGTTCTGATTTATAGAGGGTTTTTGCAGATGTAAATACAATATACAATATATTTTCGAAAGCATCTATGGGCTGTGAGAGAGACAAAGAGAATGTAACTATTAATAAACATCTATATATGAGTGTGTAAGGTTGTGAAAACTAAGAACAATGTTTGTTTGTGGTTCTCTTTAAAATTAGTGAAATATTCTTTGATTTAAACAATGAATCTGCAAAATAGAAGTGAATATTGATGTTCATTGAATTCATTTTAACAATAATGACTTTGGAGTGCCTGCAGACAAGGTGTAAACCGTTTTATAACAACGGTGTCAAGCAAGACCACATCACAAAAACAATTAAAATACCACCAATCTTCAGTTAATTCTTTGAAGCCATGACCATTTTTAAAAGAAATTCCGTTAATAAAAAAAACTTGAAACTGCAAGTCCATTAGAATTATGACTGCCAATCCACCATATTCACATAATCCGTAAACTTGATCTCTCTCTCTCTCTCTCTCTCTCTCTCTCTCTCTCTCTCGTTCATTAATAACAACAAATGTCCTTTTCAGCATTTTTATCTTTACTGTAATGAGATTCTTCAGTTGGGAGCTAAATGAAACAGAAAATATGTTTACTTTGCACTCTTAGTTTTCCTACATGGTCAGTACCTCCAAATGATAATTATTTATTTTACAGATAATTTTCATCCACTGATTTAATAATGTTTCTGAATGGTTTGAAATGCACATGTCAACTGTATCCGAATCTCATTACATGCTTAAGAATAAGAACTATTAATTTAACTTGAATGAAGTCTTTTCTTAAAACAAGAAGAACCTTTCAAAAGAAATTAATGCTAACTTTTAACAAAGATATATAAAGATATTATATGCTTTGAAGTTATATCTACCTTTCTTAATGCAGAGAGAGAGAGAGAGAGGCACAAACACACCTCACAAATACCCCCTCTCTGGAAAGGTCAACCTGTACCCTATGGAAGTGGTATATCTGTATGAGAGGGTGATAGTAATGACTTGCAGAACTAATCTGGAAGCATCATTTGAGCATCTAGGCAAGTCAAGTTTAATTTTGTAAAAATTAATGATCATTAAAACATTGTGGATTCTAATTCATATTTCATCCAAGTTGTGTTAAAATATCTTCATTTTCCTCAGCATCTCATGGTACAGGTTTCATTAAAAAACACAACATTTGTACAGTATACTCTCACGGTATAAATCAATGTATAATAAACTTTGATTAATTTGTTTTAAAAACAAATGGGATAATGTAAATATACAATTTATTTCATCTTTTGTACACTTGAGAGAGGATTAATATACATTGCCACACTTGCTTTACCTGAAATGGAGGATTGTGCCAATGTCATGATGAAATTTAAGAAACAGCTCAAATTCATTTCTGTCCTCAATCTTAACAGATCCAGACATATTTATCTCTTCAATGAGACTGAGTGGTACAATCTGAAAGAAAGAAATGTACAAAGCTATTATAATCTAAAATTTAAGGAGTGGGGTGAAACATATGAAAAGCACATTCAAGTTCTGTACATATCCCACTAATATGACAACAGTGTGAACATATGACAAACACATTCAAGTTTTGAAAGCCCAAACTAATATGACAACAGTCTTAACATATGAAAAGCACATTCAACTTTAATATGACAACAGTCTGAACATATGAAAAGCACATTCAAGTTTGGAAAGCCCTAATTAATAGTCTTCACTCATAAATTTCTCATAGTGAATATCAAATGAAGTGTTGAAAAATGAGACATTTTCAGATAGTCACTTTTCACCTTCAAGAATGAATATCAAATATAATGCTAACAAAACCAGGAGTTGTCTTTTTAGTGCACATAGGCATTGTTTACTTTAAAAATCGTCCTTTTGCGCAATGGATGAAATATCTCCTAGCAATAAATGTGGACGATTGCACAAAGTTTATGAAACAAATTTAGATTTTGGGATGTGTGTTTTTTATTGAGACATGTTGGTCAATAATCACCCTGATTTTTTCTATATGGATTATTAATTAACACAAGGTAGGTGGGTGATACTAAGGCTTGCTTTTTTTGTCCTGACAGCAAGTCCTTGATGAAATACTGACTATGGCTCCAGGTGATTGCCTCATCCTGACCAGATGTTTTTGTCTGAAGAAAGGATATGGGTTTGGTTCATTATGGTCTTTATGACTAAAGTTAGAAACTGGCTACAATATAGCCAATCAGGTGGACATATGAATCCTAAAACTATTTATGTGTTCTCCTGTTCACTAGAAACTGGAAAAATATATACTTCAAAGCAGAGATTAATGAACAGAAGTGTGAAACCAAAAAAGCAAAGGCCACAACTTTGGTGATAAGATCCATTATCAATGATAAAGTTTTGCCATCCTGTGAAACTCAAACCCTCAATAGATTGGTGAGGAAAATTCATACCCATGTATATGAAGTCCTGAGATCGGAAGACATCCTACTTGTCAAAATTGGGAATCAGTAACCACTTATCACCAGAGGTACAGGTCTTCAGAAAAGTATATCTGATGTGTTTATCAACAAGTCATCAAAATACAGTAGGAATGGGATCTAAAAAAAGTTCAGTCATATCGCTACAATGTCTGCAGTGAGGCAATTTATATAGATGTACAGCACTGGGGCATCATGCCGCAGACATGTAGCATGATGTCCCACCCAGTCACATTATCCTGACACCTGGCTGACCAGTCCCAAGACTAACCTCTTAATACTGAGTGCCAAGCGAGGCAGCTGTTTGTGCCATTTCTTAAGTCTTTGGTATATCCTCGTGCTTCCGCGGTGGACGCTCCAACCACTAGGTCACCAGAGCGGTCTCAATCTGGTGAAGACACTATTGGAAAGTGTACAGTCTGAATATCAATTGAGACTGTCCAGTCATAGGGCATCTTGGCATTTCTGACCAAGCTTTAAAGTGCTCTTCTTTAACATATTTGTTTAAGAGGGAATAATTAACAGAATCACCACTTGTGGAACAAGGTAAAAAAAACTTTTAAAATTAGCAAGGAATGTTTGGAGAATGATACAGTTATTTCAAAAACGACATGATTGTACAAAATAAATTTTAAGAACAAAGGAACATTTTGTTTTGTGACTTGACAAAAATGTACTTTTGCAAGAGTCAGAGTAGAAAGAGAATAAATTTATTATGTTTAAATTTACTGTGTTAGCTATGACAAATAAATGAATTTATTATGTTCGCTATGACAAATAAATTAAACTGGGGTCATGTTTTTAGAGGCGGAGCTAAGAGAGAAGAAATTTATTATGTTTGCTATGACAAATAAATTAAACTGGGGTCATGTTTTTAGAGGCGGAGCTAAGAGAGAAGAAATTTATTATGTTTGCTATGACAAATAAATTAAACTGGGGTCATGTTTTTAGAGGAGGAGCTAAGAGAGAAGAAATTTATTATGTTTGCTATGACAAATAAATAAAATTGGGGTCATGTTTTTAGAGGCGGAGCTAAGAGAGAAGAAATTTATTATGTTTGATATGGCAAATAAATTAAACTGGGGTCATATTTTTAGAGGTGGAGCTAAGAGAGAAGAAATTTATTATGTTTGCTATGACAAATAAATTAAACTGGGATCATGTTGTTAGAGGAGGAGCTAAGAGAGTAGAAATTTATTATGTTAGCTATGACAAATAGATTAAACTGGGGTCATATTTTTAGAGGCGGAGCTAAGAGAGAAGAAATTTATTATGTTTGCTATGACAAATAAATTAAACTGGGATCATGTTTTTAGAGGACGTTCTAATTAGATTTGACTGGGACATTAGTATATTGGAACTGAAAAGTAATGAAATATTAACGTATAATGTATTACGGCTATAAACTGACATTTATGTATAAAAACTATTTTTCAATATTCAGTTGCAGCGACCTTGACGTTAGACCTTTTGACTCTAAACTCAGTAGACTTAACCCAAATGCATGCCATTCACAAAGTTTGGTAAATGTAGATCATTTTAAATTGAAATCATAGTATAGAAATGAAATAGGCAACCGATTTGTGTATGGGTTTATGTGTAAAATCTTTCCACACTTCTATGCACACATTTTGTGTGTGGGTAAAATCATTATACACTTATATGCACACATTTTGCATATGTGTAAATTTGTCATAAGATGGTCTGTTAAGCGCACCTTGGTACCAGAAGCTTTTAGTGTCATGATAGCTTGTTCTAAGGGAAGCCATCGGGCAGGTCTTTCCTCCCCCCAATGATGCTGCTGTGATGAAAGTTCGAAAATTCTTCTTTTCAAAACTTCCAGCATTGGGTCAGGCTGGGTGTTATCGATGGCAATATCATCCATCAGGTGACGTATGGTTGGCTTTTCTCTCAACATGTACCGGAGTTTTTTAAAGTACTTGTCAGTGAATTCTTTTCGAGATTTCTGTAAATAAAAAAATGAATGTAGAGGTTTCACATGCAGTCTTAGAGAGTTTATTTCAAAGCATGACATTCTATTAGAACAAAAACAGGGTCTAATACAAGATTCTTTTTTGGTATGCCAAGTTTCTGGAAGCATTACATAAATGCACAATGGTGAGTGTCATTTTCTGGAGATATCCGCTGGAATGATCTTTAGAACAGGTTTGGATGATCTTGTGTAGGTGGTTAGCGTTAAATCGATCTTCACAACTGCAATGCCAAACGTACAGATTTCTTCTTTCACAAACAAGTCAATTATACTTCACACCCTGATAATGATAGAGTCCCGATGTTTAAATCGGCCAATTAACTGAAAAATTATCCGTCCTTGTTTACGAGATCTAATGAGCAACAAGCCAAATAAAACAATAACATTTTAAACAAATTTATTTTGATTACTTCTGCCGGTCTGATTTTTCTATGTTTACACCAAATATAAGGTATAAGACAGAATTAGTGAGAAAATATCAATCTTTACTTAAATCAATCTTTACTTAAACAAAAATCTTCTTTGGATACGTTGGAATGATCAAGAATTGTAACTTTGTGCGTCGGCAATAATGAAGCTTTTTAGTGGGAATTTACAACAAATCTAATTATGTAAAACTTACCCAAAACTAATATATAAAACAAATCTATTTATGCAATACTTATCCATAGCAATTATATAAAACAAATCTAATTATGCAATACTTATCCACAGCAATTATATAAAACAAATCTAAGTTATGCAATACTTATCAGTAGTCAGTAATTTGACAATAACTTACCGATAGATTTTGTTTAGCTGAATTTGTCAGTAATTTGACAATAACTTACCAATAGATATTGTTAAGCTGAATTTGTCAGTAATTTGACAATAACTTACCGATAGATATTGTTAAGCTGAATTTGTCAGTAATTTGACAATAGCTTGCTAATATTGTTTAGCTGAATTTGTCAGTAATTTGACAATAGCTTACCAATAGATGTAGTTTAACTGAATGTGTCAGTAATTTAAAAACAGCTGAATTTGTCAGTACTTTGACAATAGCTTGCCCATTGATATTGTTTAGCTGAATTTGTCAGTAATTTGACAGTTTTCAGATAGATAATTTAACAATAACTTACCGATAGATACTGTTTAGCTGAATTTGTCAGTAATTTGACAATAGCTTACCGATATTGTTTAGCTGAATTAGTCAGTAATTTAACAATAACTTACCGAGAGATATTATTTAGCTGAATTTGTCAGTAAATTGACAACTTACCGATAGATATTGTTTAGCTTAATTTGTCAGTAACTTCACAATAACTTACCCATTGATATTGTTTAGATGAATTTGTCAATAATTTGACAAGAACTTACCAATAGATATTGTTTAGCTCAGTTTGTCAGTTATTGTTTACCAATAGATTTTGTTTAGCTGAATTTGTCATTAATTTGACAATAGCTTACCGATAGATATTAATTGGCTGAATTTGTCAGTAATTTGACAATAGCTTACTGATATATATTGTTTAGTTGAGTTTGTCTGTAATTTGACAATAGCTTAACGATAGATATTAATTGCCCGAATTTATCAGTAATTTGACAAAGTTTACCGATAGATATTAACTGGCTGAATATGTCAGCATTTGACAATAACGTACAGATATTGTTCAGCTGAATTTGTCAGTAACTTGACAATTGTTACGTATATTTAATATGTCATTGATATTTTTATTGTCTCTCTGTTAGATTTAAATTTATCATTTTAAGTTGTAAGAGTCGTTCATTAAGTGGGGTGTTGACCTGTAGTTTTACATAGTAAACACCAGGTGTTAACCTCATTTTCTGACCTTGCTTCAGAGTGTAAACAAGCTTCTAAAATGATTGGTTGATTCCAATGACATTAAAGCCTTATTTTAAAAATTATTGTTTGATTCCAAGGACATCTTTCTGGGTCGTGCTGGTTACATGATTTCTTGAACGTAGGTTTGTTCTGATAGTTTCTAGAATATCACGTGACCACTTGTTTACGTAAAAAAAACAGGTATTCAAATTATTGTTTGGGAGAGAACAGTTCAGTAGAAGTTGGGTGTTTGTCTTCTTTTTGAGTTATTTTTAATTACTGGGTACTGGAAATTGTGTCAATTCAGTTGGAGCAAGAGGAAGTATTTTATTATTTATCGGGAAATGAATATGTGCTCCTAGATTTTTATTTGGATTATTATAAAACTAAAACTAATTGCATCACGTGACATCGTCGTCCATATTGGATTACATCGTCAAGATTCGAACTGAGAATTATTAGGACATTTTATTATCAGGACTCATGTAATTCCACTAGTGAATGATATAGTGAATATCTTTTTCGATTAATTTTTGGACTTGATTCTCTAAAACCGTAAGTTTATTTATTTTCTTTTATGAAAATATTTGTACTTACTAAATTGTTTGTAAAATTTTACAAGCTTGTTATTTTTACTTCTTTCAATGCTGCTGCTTATTCGAGCTTAAGCACATAACATAGAAATTGGGAGCTTGCGACCGGGATTCAGATAAATTGGAATTTGGCTAGAATTTTTCTCAGAAAACATTTGTTTTTAATTTGAATTCCGCATGTTTTTGAAAATTTTAAATCTTTAGTGACACTGACAGGCTTGTATTAAAATGCCATCTAAAATAGAAATATTTCTTTCTAATCCTACCCAGGAGCAATTAGATCTTTTAAAAAAAGATGAGTTGATTCAACTTGCCAGAAAATATGATCTTTCTGAAGTCAAGGCTTCTTTAACGAAACAAGATATCAAAAACATGTTGGTCCAATATTTTGGTAGAAAAGGATGTTTTGGAACAATGTGCTTTGATTTCAGTCAGTATGTCTGCATCAGACTTGGACACTAAACTAAAGGAATTAGAATTAAAATTCAAGATGGAATTAGAGTTGAAGAAGCTGAAATTTCAGGAAAGGGAGAACGAAAGACAATTACAATATGAAAAAGAGGAGAGGGGAGAGACAGGAAAGGGAGAAAGAAAAACATTACAATATGGCAAAGAGAGGGAAGAAAGGGAATATCAATGTAGAATGACAAAAATAGAGATAGCAAGTGAAAAACACCTTCATACTTCAAATCCAAATTTAAGTTTTGATTTAGCAAGGCCTATTAGATTAGTGGCCCCTTTCAGAGAAAAGGAAGTAGACAAATCCTTCATTTGTTTTGAAAAAGTTGTAGAAAATTTAAAGTGGCCAAGGGAGCATTGGACTCAGTTATTGCAATGCGTACTCACTGGTAAGGCTAGTGAGATTTACATTTCACTGTCTGTTCAACAAAGTGGTGACTATGATGTGGTTAGAGAATGCATTCTAAGGGTTTTGAGTTAGTCCCTGAAGCTTATCGGCAAAAATTCAGAAATTACAGAAAATAAGCTGGACAAACTCATGTCGAATTTGCTAGAGAAAAAAAACAGTTGTTTGATAGATGGTGCTTAGCCAAGAAAGTCAAACAAGATTATCAAAATCTCAAGCACATGATATTAATTGAAGAGTTAAAAAACTGTGTCCATAGTGACGTTAAGTCTTATCATGATGAGCATAGGATTGAAACCTTGGAGAATGCTGCTCGATCTACTCACGAATATTATTTGACACATAAAGTTAATTTTCATAACAAGACATCTACTCAACAATTTTGTCTTCTTTTTGAGTTATTTTTAATTACCGTGTACTGAAAATTGTGTCAATTCAGTTGGAGCAAGAGGAATTATTTTAGTATTTATCTGGAAATGAATATGTGCTCATATATTTTCATTTGGATTATTATAAAACTAAAACTGACTGCATCACGTGACATCGTCCTCCATTTTGGATTACATCGTCAAGATTCGAACTGGAACTATTAGGACATTTTATTATCAGGACTCTTGTAATTCCACTAGTGAATTATATTGTGAATATTCATTTTGGATTACTTTGTGGAATTGATTCTCTAAAACCGTAAGTTTATTTATTTTCTTTTATGAAAATATTTGTACTTAATAAATTGTTTGTTAAATTTTACAAGATTGTTATTTTCACTTCTTCTATGTTAATGCTTATTCGAGCCTAAGCACGTAACACATTGATATTTTTTAGGTGAATTTTTCAGTAATTTGACAATAGCTTACTGATAGATATTGTATAGCTGAATTTGTCAGTAATTTGACAATAGCTTACCGATATTGTTTAGCTGAATTTGTCAGTAATTTGACAATAGCTTACCCATTGATATTGTTTAGCTAAATTTGTCAGTACTTTAACAATAACTTGCCGATCAATATTGTTTAGCTGAATTTGTCAGTAATTTGACAATATCTTACTGATATATATTGTTTTGCTAAATTTGACAGTAATTTGACAATAGCTTACTGATAGATATTAATTGGCTCAATTTGTCAATAATTTGACAATAGCTTACCGATATATATTAATTGCCTGAATTTGTCAGTAGTTTGACAATAGCTACCGATATATATTGTTTAGCTGAATTTGTCAATAATTTGACAATAGCTTACCGATATATATTGTTTAGTTGAATTTTTCAGTAATTTGACAATAGCTTACCGATATTGTTTAGCTGAATTTGTCAGTAATTTAACAATAACTTACCGATAGATATTGTTTAGCTGAATTTGTCACTACCTTGACACTAACTTACCCATTGACATTGTTTAGCTGAATTTGTCAGTAATTTGACAATGACTTACCGATATATATTGTTTAGCAGAATTTGTCAGTAACTTGACAATAACTTACCGATAGATATAGTTTAGCAGAATTAGTCAGTAATTTGACAATAGCTTACCGATATTGTTTAGCTGAATTTGTCAGTAATTTGACAATAGCTTACCGATAGATGTTGTTTAGCTGAATTTGTCAGTAATTTGACAATAACTTACCAATAGATATTGTTTAGCTGAATTTGTAAGTAAGGAGGGTTGGCTGATGCTACATTAAATTTATCAAAACACAGAAGATGAAAGTGCTCACCACTAATGATGGGGTTTATCTTATGTAATGCTGGTATTTTTCAGGTCCACATCTTGTGCTGTAATGATGGTACCCAGAGACAAAAATGTATGTGTTTTGTTGCGATAATCATTTGAGATAACAGGAGGAAAATGTAGTATAAGAATGATGCCAATTTACTGCCTTCATGTTATCCTCTAAGAAAGAGTGATTAAGGCAGACCCAAGAGGTAGTAATGGCACAAACCTAATGGGCTCAAAGTTTCAAAAAGAAACGGTCGTGATCATTAGGAGACTGGTATGGTCTATTGATCATGGTCAAAATCTATCATGAGCTATTGACAGCTGAAATTTCTTTCTCATTTAGATACCTTAAACAGAGTGTCCTTATGGGATATAAAAGTCTATACCTTTAATTGGCAGCAATCATTCAACTGAGACTGGGGATTTCTGTTGTTAGTGGAGCTATGGAAGGTAGCAGATTTTGACTAAATATCCAACTTAACAATGGATGGAAACTGAATCATAATTCCCATCAAACTGGAGTCAAGCGGTGTCAATAGAAATGGTATGAATTTTGCTTCATCACCACGCTGAGGCAAGGAAAAGTAAAAACACAGTATTTTGAGTGAAGTCCTGAAAAAAAGCCTCACTCAATGGTTCAGATGCAGTTTTGGTTAAATACAAAAAAAACACAATAAATATTCCATCTAGGTGTAAAAGAGTACGAGTGAGGTTATGTCAACTTTAAACGCTAAGTAAGATCGAAAAGTTGTGAATTAAAACCAACCAACTACCATGCCTTGAGAAAATTTAATTGTCTATGAAAGGGCAACGCTCTATCCTTTGATAGTAGATACAAGGCTATTTTTGTTCTGAAATACAAAAAGAAAAATAAAGAAATCAACAATAGAAGTTATAGAGGAGGAGATATAATCAACATGTTTCCTACTGCACCAAACACACATAAGATTCTTCACCTGGCATCATAGACATTGGATGTTGTTTTATTTTTATGGTTTAAAGCCATTTTTCAATACAAGATAGGCTATGCACGGCGTCAAGTATTGATGGTGGAGGACGAACCCGGAAAACCTCAGAAAGAACCACCGACCCATGAGAATCTACTGGCAAGCTTTCTCACATACCCATATTGGCCGAATCAGAGACTCAAACCCACAACTGCTGCAGGTCTAATTGCTTACTAAGATCAATAACCAACTAATACTCCTTGAGAAAATTTAAGTGTGTATCAAAGGGCAGCTCTCTATCCTTTGATAGTAGATACAAAGCAAGTTTTGTTATCAAATAGGAAAAGAACAAAATCCACAAAAGAAATTATAGAGCAGCAGATTTAATCAACATATTTCCTACTAAACCAAACACATAAGATTCTTCACCTGGCATCATAGACATTGTATGTAGAACATTTCCTGACCTGAATGATGCAACTAGCAATTCAGTCTGAAAACAAATTCTGTCAAAGATTGCTTGGGATGGGCCAGTCGAGAAGGTAGAGAATGTGTTTGCTGTTGTGAATGAGAGATCCCTGTTGCTGCAATAGAAGAACCATCCTCAGAGAGACCTAGGCAGAGCAACCAACAGGTCTTGAAAATCACTGAATCATGAACACTGGGGCCAAACGTGGGGCTGTGATAATGTGATAATGATATGAGCTGTGAAATCTGCAACTTTTTGCAGAATTTGAGGAATCAGTCATTAGGATAGAAAAGTATAAGAGAATAGCCAGTCCTACTGGATACTGAATGCATCCACTGCCCATGCACCTCGGTCCACTACAGGATAAAAGTAATAGTCTTTTTGTTCTGCCTGTTTACAGATAGATCAACTAGAGGTCTACTTCACAGAAAGAAAAGGGAGCAACACAGTGTTGAAGAGATCATTCTGTGAGAATGACTGCCAGTTAAGGAAAACTGTCCACAAAATGTTCTTCTTGACCAGAATATGCCAAACTCTAAGCATTATGAGTTCCCGACTTCCACACAAAGAGTAGGGACACGTGTGCGTCCTTGACATTAAAAATAAGCTACAACACATCGACTCTTTACATAATGCTCCCCTTGTGAAGCTAGGTATACAGCCTTAATTTCTATGTTATGTGGAGAGACAATTTGGACAGGGTACAAAGTGCCTGTAGAATTATGCCCAAACTGGAATCTGGTGCATCGAGGAATAGACAGGAGTGTGGTTCGGGTGCATTTACTGTAAATATTGATGAAATACCGGTCCTCTGAAAATCAGTGTGGATGGAGAATATACAGCTTGCGAGAAGGAAAAACATATGAAGACGTTATGATAGAACCAAATCTGCAGTGGCAATCAAGGTTCCAGAAGTGATTAGTACAATCAATTTGACAAAGATGTTTTATCGGGTAGCATCTTTAAAAGAGCCAGGATTTGATCTATCTGAGCTCTAGTTTGTGAAAATATCGATCCCCATGTAAATAAAGTCTTGTGATGGAGCGAGTTCCTATTTCTTGACGTTAGGCAAAAGATCCCAACTCGATTGCCACTGACCAACAATGGTAGAGATCCTGATGATTGGACCGAATTGGAACACTATGGACTGACCAGTCATGATAATACTGGACAATTGGTAATTCAGCAACTGGAGAGGTGATAGACCTCCTTAATTGCCTCGTCAAAATACCATACCTCTTATTCAACATCTAATATAGACGAAGGGGCAAGCATAAGAGCTGGATTCAATAGTGCATCTTTCATATTAAACTCATAAGAGTCTACCACAATGGAGATTGTATCATTGAGGACACTCTGAGCTGGAGAGTGGGTACGTATCATTAAATCCCTAGGGGGTGAAGAGGGCATATGAACACATTGCAACACAGTGAGTAGGAGCTGAAGAGTTGAATCAGTTGGCAATAGACAATGGATATTTGTTAGTCATGGAAGAAGTGATGCCTCTAATCTTAAATATGGTTTCCACCTGGTGATGAATTATTGGTTGGGACAAGTTACAGTAACGCCCCTGTTATGAGGGCAAGATCCAAACGCCCAAAGAGGCATATATGACCAAAGCCCTTGAGATGGACTTACCCACATCCCAATTAATTGGCATAATATGAATATGGAAGGAATACTAATCCTATCACATAGCCTGCTAATAAAAAACTTTAATTTAATACAATCTTTACCGATTCAATCCCTTAGCATGCTGATAGAAAAAACCTTAATTAAATCCAATATTTACTGATACGATCCCCTAGCCTGATAATAGAAAAAAGATTAATTTAATACAATATTTACTGATCCGATCCCCAAGCTCGCTAATAGAAACAAAAACTTAATTTAATATAATCTTTACTGATCCAGTCCCCTAGTCTGCTAATAGAAAAAATCTTAATTTAATAAAATCTTTAAAATGAACTTTGATCATTAAATCCCAGCTAAGAATACCTCTGGAATCGCATCTACATGTGTGCCAACAACAATCACGGGAACGATGTCTTTAGCTGATTTTACAATGGAATGGATGGAATTCATCCAAATCTGGAACAGGTCTGAAAAGAAAATAAATTAATACTTTGTTTATAATTGCATCAGGTAAAAAATAACAAGGATAACAAAAATGCTTGTTTTAATTATTTAATCACTTTTGATCTCATTATTCTGCCATATAAATGCTGAATGTCACATTTATTATAACACATTAATTGATGTAAACCATAACTGAACTATATCACCAGAGTTTGCTTTGAGGGAGTTTTGTTGTTGTAAGTATCCCCTGTCTCTATCATCAGAGTTTGGTTTTGGGAGAGTTAGAGGTTTATTGTTGTAATTATCCCCTGGCTCTTTCATCTGAGTTTAGTTTGGGAGAGTTTTATTGTTGTTATTATCCCCTGCCTCTATCATCAGAGTTTAGATTGGGGAAGTTTTGTTGCTGTAATAATCCCCTGTCTCTATCATGAGTTTACTTTGGGGGTGTTTTGGTGTTGTAATTATCCCCTGTCTCTATCATCAGAGTTTAATTTGGGGGAGTTTTGTTGTTGTAATTATCCCATGTAGCTATCATCAGAGTTTGGTTTGTGGGAGTTTTGTTGTTGTCATTTTCCAACAACAGCTGGTTTGTGGGTGTTTTGTTGTTGTAATAATCATCTTTGGTTAATTTCAATATTTTCTATTTATCCTGTCCGAGTTGTGAACATTTGTTGGTATCTGAAATCAACTCCCATTTAACTTTTTATTGTTTTAAGCAGTATTACTATATCTTATATTGATCTATTTGAACTTGAGGGCTTCCTTATTCCATTTTAAAACGTGTACCAATATCTATTTTCTCAGGTTGTTATATGACAACAGCCATATGTTATCTTTTATGTACAAATATTTTTAAGAACACTTTCTGCTGTTAACTATGTTGCCATACACTTCTAATTTATTATCTCTCCTGTCTAAAAATACTGTACTTACCGAAAACTTGGCGCAGTATGATCCCATCTGCATCAAGGAAACACTTGTCATTTTTTATGTCATCGGTGATTTGTTGACTGAGATCAATGACCAAGAGATAAATTGCTCGACTCGTGAGAAACATTTGATGAGTAGTATAGAAAGCATATTGACCAGCAAAGTCCCATATTGACAATGCTGCATATTTCTCTATATCTTTAACTAGTTTGTCAGCTTTTTCATTGACCAAACGGAGGATTTCCATCATTGCATCCTTCGTCTTCTTTTCACTCTCATTGGACTTTGTATCACTCAGTGGATGAATCTCATACCCCTTGGTAACAGAAACTTGAGTGGAGGATTGAACTTCTTGGTCTGACGCTGAAGTGGTTGATGGTACATTGCTTTTAGTGGCATCTATTTCAGAAGTAATCTCCCTCTGATAGATTGCCTGACTCATACCCTCTTGTTCCTGGCTGATGTCTGGTTTTTTATCAGGTGCAGGTAAAAGTTTAATCAGACGATTTAGTGTGTGCAATTGATCAGAATCTGAAAAGTGGAAAGCAAACTGCATTGACAGGTGCCCTCTCGAAGGATATTATACTATCAAACTATACAACGATCAAAAACATTTATTATTATTATTATTATCAATCTTCAATCTAATATTCCATATAGCTCAGGGCTCACAATTAGCGGTAGTCTGCTAATCCGAGGCTAGTATATTTCCTGTTGGACTAGAAACTATCATAATGTTCCTAGTCCGATGGGCTAGTAAGTTTTATGTATCAACAGTCAGCGTTTGATTACTCATTACCCTAATAAAGACGTTTAAATTGAAGCTGTTGTACATTTTTTTCACCATCAATAATTTATGCATTGCATGTCATTACCGGTTTCTTTTCTCTTGAAAGATGTTAGTTTCCGATTTATGATACTGTCAAGCGTACTTATCCAGTCACCTATGGCGCCAAATTCTCCCTGCTATGCCTAAAGGGGACGGGAGAAGCAAAAACCTTGCACCGTGCGCCAAACACCCTTGCTACGCCACGGGGGCCTGCTAACATTACTGGTGTGTTCACTATACAATAATAATTCACAATGCCAGCTGAATCACAATTATGATTATACACTATGCCAATGTTACTACACACACACACGCTGTACAATAAGTGAAGAACAATAATAAGCAATGACAATTTATACAACTTATTGCATTGTGAAATCAATAATTATAAAATTAATATTAATAATAAATCTAAATCTGCATTAATAATAAGAATAGAGTAATACATCATATTAAAGTATTAACTTATGATATATACTTGAAAGCAATTACATTATAAGTTTGCTAACCAGATAGTATTATAAGTATGTGTTCCTTGATGACAAAATAGATGTTTCCTGTCGGCGGACCGTCCCTATATTGCATTGCTGACACCCCAACCCCACCCACACATAACGAATCATAATGTTTGATGGAAAGTAAAAATCTATTATCTATTTTAAGACTCAACGCTGGCTATCATACAATATTTTTTATTTATTGTTTAACAATTTTGATACATTCCCCACTCTAATATACAAGAAGTAATGTAGCTTTTTTTTTTTACAACAGTTTATCACACATTTTATGTACCTAAGTCAGAAATAAACAACAGCCTGGTTATCCTTGTCAAATTGACAATATAACATTGTTCTCTATGCCAGTGTGTGACATGCATTCTGACGTAGGATAGAAATTATATTTATTTTTTCAAAAAATATTAGCATTGAGGTCTGCTGAAAAACCTACAAGACCACACTGCTTGGAAAGAAACTGTAACAGAAATATATTACTAAAAGTTGATAACTTCATAACGTTACTTAAAATTTCCAGGTCCAATCTACCATTTTCCACAAGTGAGTGATATATCAGTCTCAGTTACCATTTTTTGAAAACAATTTTATTAAAGAGCAATTTGCTGTTTTTGTGTAGTAACAAAAGTGTGACCCATGCCTGACTGACCCCAAATATATATTATATGAAAATCATTTAAGAATAATTAATGTATATTTTTTCCTGGTGATTATACAAACAAATTTACACCTCACTGGTCGAGTGGTCAAAACTTATCTGATGTTAACCCCTATAATATCTCAATTTACAATTGACATTTTGATACTAAAAAGGTAATACACAACATTACCCATGCACTTTCGGACAGGCGAAATCATGACATTATTTTTCTTTAAAAAATTTTGTGGATAGTGATGGCTTACCTTCAACCTGCTGTATTCATTCCCCTTTATCCAGAGAGATTTTGCAACAGTGTTTATGCACATCAATTCCTTCCGTGCTTTTCCTCTCAGATATATCAACCGGCTGACCAAGGAGGCGCTTTATCAAGGTAGTTTTTCCAACCCCAAATTGCCCTACCACCATCACTCTTATATTGTAAATCTTCTCCTTTCCAGCATGCAGAGCTTTTTTTTACAGCTGAATGGAATTATCGTCCATACCGAGGATCTCCACAGGAAGGATTGGGTCTGCAATTAAAATATTTTGACATTTATCAATCTCAATAAAGAAAAGGAAAAAGCAAATTGCTCACAACGTGTACAATAAAGTAATCATGCATTCTGTTTGCAATGCAGATAATCATTTCTTGTTTTAGACAGATAATTACAGTATGCACTATGTTAAAGGTAACAGGATCATAAAGTGAGATTGCAAATAAAATATACATTTAGTTTCTTTTCAAGCAATATTTAGGCAAATTTAATGAGGATAGAACTTGTTAAAAACAAAACTCGCGAACATGTCCTAGTTAATGTCACTGCCACATGTATATATCAGAGAGTTGCTTCCCTTTGTCAATGTTAGGAGCTCCACCGTTATCCTGCAAAAAGTTCATCTGCAGGTTTCAATTCTTCTTTTTCCGTATCTTAAGAATATTAAATCAGCTGCAGAAAACTTAACATATATGACTGAACACCATATTTTCTATTTAAACCCTATGATAATCCTAGTGTGCTAGAAAGATACAAATCTATTTCATACTTAACATCAATATATGACTGAACACCATAGTTTCTATTTAAACCCTATGATAATCCTAGTGTGCTAGAAAGATACAAATCTATTTCATACTTAACATCAATATATGACTGAACACCATAGTTTCTATTTAAACCGTATAATCTTAGTGTGCTAGACACGTAGAAAACTATTTCATACTTAACACATGAATAAAACCGATTCCTTAAAACATAAGAATTTCTCAGATTTCATTGTTTGAATGATACGACTCACCTCTGTGTACAATATAAATAATAGACTGGAAGATATGTCATGTGCCATTCATGTTTTACAATTATACACTTTTCTTTCCTTCAATTCCTCTTTTACAATTACTAAATGTAGATTCTTACTAAACACAAAGTTATGCTCGGTAACCATGTCACTGATCATGAGAAGAATAATGCCAACAATTAAAATTTAAAAAGTCAAAACTATTATATCTGTATTTGGTGTGATTTCTACTTTTCTACACAGCAAACATATCATTTAGGTAATATATTTCAAATTTAAATTTAAATTGTTGTACATTATTTTCACCATCAATAATGTGTGCATTACATGTCATTACCGGTTTGTATCAATATGTTTTCTTTTCTCTTAAAAAATGTTAGTTTCCGATTTATGATACTGTGGATTTAAAGCCTTATTTAACTCACGATGGGCTATTTCTGGCAGCTAGTAAATTAGTTTAAAGAAAAGAAATGTACACAAAACACTAACAATACACTATGCAATATAACATCATTAAGATGTACACAGACCAATTGACATCATTGGTGTGTCAGGAAATGTACACTGTACACTAAAAAATACACTATGCCAATGTAACATTATTAAGATGTACATGGGTTAGTTGACATGATTGGCATGTCATGAAATGTTCACTATACACTAATAATACACCATGCCAATGTAATATCATGAAGATATACATAGGCAAGTCAGTGGCATAGCTAGGGGATGCAGGGGGTGCAAGTTTCACCGGGTGCCATTGGGGGAGGATCGGAAGAATAGGATTGGAAGATTCAGTGTATACTTTTATAAAGTGTGCTTCAAAAGAAACAATTAAGTAAACAATTAAGTCCGTGCCTGGATGTTTGGATGATTGATATTAACTCTGGTTCAGACTGAATCTGGGTCAAGCGTACTTATCCCGTCACCTATGGCGCCAAATCCTCTCTGCTGTGCCTAAGGGGGACGGGGGAGCATAAACCTTGCACCACCGGGCGCCGAACACCCTTGCTACGCTACGGGGGCCAGCTGATATTACTGGTGTGTTCACTATACAATAATAATTCACTACGCCAGCTTAATCACAATTATGATTATACACTATGCCAATGTTACTACACACACACATACACACACACACATACACGCTGTACAGTAAGTGAAGAACAATAATAAGCAATGACAACTTATACAACTTAATGCATTATGAAATCAATTATTATAAAATTAATATTAATAATAAATCTAAATCTGCATTAATAATAAGTATAGACTAATAAATCATATTAAAATATTAACTTATGATATATACTTGAAAGCAATTACAATATAAGTTTGCTAACCAGGTAGTATTATAAGTATTTGTTCCTTGATGATAAAATAGATGTTTCCTGTCGGCGGACCGTCCCTATATTGCATTGCTGACACCCCATCCCCATTCCATATAACAAATCATAATGTTTGATGGAAAGTAAAAATCTATCCTCTATTTTAACACTCAACGCTGGCTATCATGCATTATTTTTTATTTATTGTTTAACACTTTTGACATGATCTCCATCCTCCTATACAACTAGTCATGTAGCTTGTTTATTTACCACAGTATATCATACATTTTATGTACCTAATTTAGAAATAAACAACAGCCTGGTTATCCTTGTCAAATCGATAATCTAAATTTGTTCTGTATGCCAGTGTGTGACATGCATGCTGACGTAGGATAGAAATTATATTTATTTTTTTCAAAAAACATTAGCATTGAGGTCTGCGGAAAAACCTACGTCAGCACAGTACACGTACGCCGCCATTTTTAGGCAAGGCTTAGCCATCTGTATCAATCAGTAAAAACCGGTTTTTACATCGCTTGCTAAAAGGTTAACTGAAAGCGCCACCTGGCAGCTCTAGCTATTAGATAATTTGAAAACTAATAATAATAATAATAATAATAATAATAATAATAATAATAATAATAACAACACTAATTATAATAACACTAATTATAATACAAATAATAATAATAATAATGATAATAATAATAACAATAATAATAATAATAATAATAATAATAATAAAAAAAATGATAAAATAATAATAATAATAATAATAATAATAATAATAAAAATAATAATAATAATAATAATATACAGAAAACGATAAATACATAAAATTATAAATAAGACAAGTAAACTAACAGCCACTGTACTTATTATTCTCCTTAAAAAACAGTGCTAGAAAAGGATACGAGATAACATTACTTTAAGAAAAAGTTTCTCAACCGTTTTTCCCTTTTATGAACCAAATCCAGACTTCGGACTTGCACTTCTGTTAAGCGTCTGATTTGATATTATGTTGAAGAGCTATACTACAAATGAACCTAAATGAAGTTCTGTCTCAACCGGTATGCCTGTACATTACAAAGCTCAATGACTGCATTACCCGTACAACTCATATTCCAGAGACTGTTTTACCTCGTACAGTACATTCTAGAGACTGCATAGCCCATACCGTATAAGGCCCCAAAACTATTTTGCCCGTACAGTACATAGCCTATACAGTGCTTTACCAGTGTAATACGTAGCCCATAGACTGGTTTATCTCGTACAATACATAATCCATAGACTGCATTACCTGTGCAATGCATATCACATCGACTGCTTTACCTCGTACAATACATAGCCCATAGACGGCATTACCCATGTAATACTCAGCCTATATATTGCGTTACCTTGTACAACACATAACACATAGACTGCGTTACCTCGTACAATACATAGCCCATTAACTGAATTACCCATCCAGTACACAGCCCAAACACTCCTTTACCTCATACAGTACCTAGTCTACATACTGCTTACCGCGTACAGTACATAACCCATATACTGCATTACCCGTGAAATACACAACCTATAGATTGATTACCTAGTACAGTACATATTCCATAGACTGCGTTATGATAAATAGTCCATTGACTGAATTACCCGTACAGTACACAACCCAGAATCTCCTTTACCTCGTACAGTACATAGCCTATAGCCTGCTTTAACTCGTACAGTACATGGTCCAAAGACTTTTGACTCGTACAGTACACAGTCGAGAGACTCCATAGCCAATACAATACACAGCTCCAAATCTGTTTTCCCGTACAACATATTTCCAGAGGCTCTGTATAGCCTGTAAAATGAATAGCCCATAAACTATATGGCCAGTACAGTACATAGCCCATAAACTATATAGCCAGTACAGTACATAGCCCATAAACTATATGGCCAGTACCATAAACTATATAGCCAGTACAGTACATAGCCCATAAACTATATGGTTAGTACAGTACATAGCCCAGAAATTCAGCATAACAATTTTTCCAAGTAAATTTGCTAATTACAACAACTTTAAACTTTGAAAGGCCTTAACTAAAGTAGGTGTCAAATGGAGTTTCTAGTGCTATTCATTCGGTATATAAATAAATAAGAAGATTTTTTTTTAATGTGGTCAAAAAGTTATTTCAGCAAACTATTGAAATAAATGAAACAAATATAAAGGTGCGTTCGGGATGGTTCTGGTGTAGTTCGTCATAAACATCTAAGTTCATGCAAAATTTGGCCTTTAAGGAAGTTAATAAAAGTTTTTCTTCTCCTTTTAAATAAACATAAGTATAAGTGATTATAAAATAAATGTCTTTGAAATGCCGGTTCTGGGGTAGCTGTGATTGCATAAAAAAAAATTTATGAAAAATTGTTGCTTATACATTTGTTAAAAATATTTTCTTTAAACGGTACTGAAATAGATTCAAAATTAAGTTTGAGGCGGTGTTGCGAATCAAACAAAGTACGAAAGCAAGAGTCTTCAACTAAATGCAAAGAGTATGTTGACTATTGAAATTTCAAGAAGGGATGCCGCCTTGCATCGAATTTCAAGAGCGATTCGAACATGTCAAGGATCTCATGAATTAACTGCACGACATACTTTTTTAAACAATTACATATATAACATTTTATCGAATATACAAGGATCCACACCGACATTTATATTTTTTATGTATGTCCTGTCCAACACGCTAAAAGAATTCTTTTACTTCGTTTTTAAAATGTATCTTCGAACTCGCTTACAGTTTTTAATTTTCTTTTGTTTTTATGTTGAAACAATCATTTGTGATTGCGGTTCTAAGAAGGGCAATTAAGCTAGAAAAGATCATATATCGAGACTTACCATGACATCTGAATAAATGTCATGAATACTTTCTATGTCATAGTTGTAAACGGAAACAGATATAAGAGCCATTTATATATAAGGAATAAAACAAAACTATGTGCTAAAGGTTTGAAAAATTTATCATACATTAACACATAGATCTGTCAATTTAGCGTACTGCTTCGTGTTCCTAGATATATAAAGATTTTTATCAACCTTATCGGTAAACTAAAACGCAAACCATTTTCAATTATAAATTATTGTTACGTGTAACCTTATCAGTACACTATAAGCAAACCATTTTCAAGTGTAAATTATTGTTGCATGTAACCTTTCCATTCTTCAGTGATTTGCATTTTCTGCTAATAGCTAATGACTCATACTGTTAAGTACAGATACCATTCACCATGTAGCTATGTTACAAAGCAGGTTAACATGCTGCAGAGGATGATTAAAAGCCAAGGAGTGCATAAGAAGGGGAAAAGCAAAATCTGGAAATTGCATATTATATGTATGATATTATAAAGAAGGTTTGAATAATTATTAAACATTTTCACCTTGTAACTCATCTTTACTCATCAATATCTCACTATATTCAATGCTTTAAGTCTTGTGCTTGGCCAAATTATGTGAGAAAGCTCACCAGCAGCTTCCAATGGGTTGTTGGTTCTTCCCAGGGTTATTTCTGTACCAAATATACTCACTTCCATGTATAGCCATTTATGTGCCAACAAAATGGTGCTTTCTGTCTGTGTTTTATATGCTGCTGATAGGCTTACTGATACATTCCATGTCGGTGGTGATGATGGTATGTATTTAATGATGCCATCACAATTTACTAAACCATGTGATCCATGAAGTTAAGCTTATGTATTTAATGATGCCATCACGATGTACTAATCATGTGACCTATGAAGTTACGCTTATGTATTTAATGATGCCATCACAATTTACTAATCATGTGACCTATGAAGTTAAGCTTATGTATTTAATGATGCCATCACAATGTACTAATCATGTGACCTATGAAGTTAAGCTTATGTATTTAATGATGCCATCACAATGTACTAATCATGTGACCTATGAAGTTAAGCTTATGTATTTAATGATGCCATCACAATTTACTAAACCATGTGACCTATGAATTTAAGCTTATGTATTTAATGATGCCATTACAATGTACTAAACCATGTGACCTATGAAGTTAAGCTTATGTATTTAATGATGTCATCACAATGTAATAAACCACGTGACCTATGAAGTCAAGCTTACTTTGAAATATCTATATTGATTGACAAATAAACAGTCTATAAACTTGATCTAATATGCCTTCAGTATTTCTTCCTTTTAAAGTGTTTTTTGTGAAGAGTTTGATGGAAAATAAAATCAAAGACAATTTAATTTAATGATATCTGAGAATTTACACAACACCATCTGGTTACTCCAAGTAGATGTAGACAAGACCTTAGATATAGTGGGTATGTTAACAAATTCAAGGGTTTCAGGAAAACTGACTATTGCTAGTCAAGACCATTGATATAGTGGGCATGTTAACAAATACAGGGATTTCAGGAACACTGACTATTGCTAGTCAAGATCTTTGATATAGTGGGCATGTTAATAAATACAGGGTTTTCAGGAAAACTATTACTAGTCGAGACCTTTCATATAGTGTATAAGAACTAAGACCTGGACATTAAAGTGTATAAGTATTAAGACCATGGACTTTAAAGTCTACAAGAATTACGACCTGGACATTAAATTATATAAGAATTAAGACTTGGACATTAAAATGTATAAGAACTAAGAAAGAAGCTTTAATGTGTACAAGTATTAAGACATGGACATTAAAGTCTATAAGTATTAAGACCTGGACGTTAACTTGTATAAGTATTAAGACTTGGACTTTAACGTGTATAAGTATTAAGACCTGGACTTTAATGTGTATAAGTATTAAGACCTGGACTTTAACGTGTATAAGTATTAAGACATGGACATTAAAGTCTATAAGTATTAAGACCTGGACTTTAACGTGTATAAGTATTAAGACCATGGACTTTCAAGTGAATAAATATTAAGACCTGGATCTTACAGCGTATAATAAATAAATAGAGAATATAAAGTATATAAGTAATAAGACCTGGACTTAAAAATGTACAAGTATTAAAACATGAGAATAAATGTCAATGTCAATCTGTACCCAAGTCGCATAATTGTGAGCCCATTTAGTCATTGGCTTGCTGCAACTCTGATCATAAAGTCTACAACCCAAATAGTATCCCCATCCCTTATGGTTTCTTGGAGATCAAACGTCCAGTTGCACTTTACTACCTATCAAGTTACTTGCCGTCTCTAATGATGCCTTGAAACTGAAGACAAATCACAACTTCTACTACCAGTTTCAAATGCAGTAGGCAGTGACAGGACTGGAATGGTGTACAGTAGTTTTTGTGTGTGGCTGGAAAATGACTTTCATCTTGAGACTATTCTGTTTGACAGGGAATTTTGGCAAGCTGTCAAGATCAAACTTCATCTTTTCTATTATAGACTGTACCTCAGTTAGTAAGTTCTCCTGTTTTAATTTATGCACATTAATGTTTTGTAAGATATATTAAAATGAATATTCTATGCCTTTTCATTATTAAATCATTCTGACTCCAAGCTATGTATTTAGTCGTAACCAAAGTGATTGTAACTCATTTGCCAATGTGAACTTTGTCACACTGCTTTTAAAATCTACAAACATAAATTGTCAAATTATCAATTTTAAATTCAGCTTAGTTGGTTTTACTTACTATTTAAGTATATAGGCCGAAACAGCCAACCATAGATGCATTATACCATCGTGTATCATTTTCACATGAACTCTTTGAGTATATATATGATTTATGTGGCATGATTTTAACGTCTAAAAAAAACTATTGAAATGTCAATAAAATGAACCATATGTGGTACTTTTATAATGTCTCTGCATCTTTATTTTCAATTACAAGTTCTACATTATACTCCCATGTTTAAAAATGTCATTTCTTTCGTTTAATTATTGGCCGTTTGAACAAAGTCAGTACATTTGCTGCTGTCCACAACTGATTTATTGACCCAGAAATTGTCAAAGGCACCACAGACTGTAATAACTTGTATTATTTCACCCTCTTAATGTGTCTTTCCACATGTATACTCAGGCTTGCAATGTTTTGATTGTCCTCCACCTGGGAAGCTCTGAACTGCCCATCAATACACATAAAGTGTGGTGTTGCAATGGAAACACCAGTACCTACGAAAACTTTGTGTAAAACAAAACCTTTATCTGCGACAATTTGGTGCCCTGGTTCTAACAAATCTTTAAGCCCTGACAGCCTTAAAATCTCCGCATCACTCATGCGTCCAGAGTACAAGGAAGACACAAATGTGATTGCACCATGTGCGGTTATCCCTATCAAACCTTTCCAGGTGTTGTGTGTTTTGTAGTTTGAAAAAGTCTTTGATGTAAGCACTAGAGTTAAGTGTCTTTCTGGTTCCTGGGTAGGACAGTTGAAACTCGAGAGGCATATTTGCTTGAACCTGCTTCATGACTTGGCCAAATATTTATACTTCCCAGTAAAAAATACAAATAATTTGTCCACATGATTATTTTCCGACTTACAGAAGACCTGTGAATATTAAATTGAACAGACATATCTTCAATCGAAAATCCACATCTACACATAAAATGAAAAGTTCATCCACTGGGTTCATTGCTTTTTGACGTTCTCTGATGTTAAAGTCATTACTGGTGCTGTAATATAAGATCTTCATTCTAATGGCAGTAGGTTTGATGCTATTGAAGAAGGTTATAAAAACCTCATGCGGAAAAACAAGTGTAAAATTCTGTCATTTCAACGTCATCTGTAAATCTGTTCAATCCAAATTTCTCCATGTTTATTTTTTTTAATTCAAATCTTGCAGATTCCTTTCCTTTTCATCTAATTATGTTTCTGCTTTCGTCAGTCCTCGATATCTGTAATGTTTTACTTATTCATGCTATATGCAACTCACAGGATCTGAAGAGGATAAAAAAATAGCGAAGCTTTTCATAAACATTTGTAACTATAATGGAGACAACAACAAAAACTAGCAAAGTTTCTAGCTTTACTATCAATTAAAATTATACAAGAGTTTTAACAGAGGCTGAAGCAGCTCTCTCTCTCTCTCTCTCTCTCTCTCTCTCTCTCTCTCTCTCTCTCTCTCTCTCTCTCTCTCTCTCTCTCTCTCATACACATTATGAAATAAATGTGTAAAACAAATGTTATGAAGCTATGGTTTGATTAAATATCAGTGCCAAGTCATACGTTTCTATTTCGTAACGAGGTAATAAAGTTCACTTGTTCTGTACTTACTACTCATACGTAAATTCATAGTTTCTTATATAAATCCGCTGCGTGGAAGTACGCCGAGTTTTCGACGATCCCGTTATGTGGAATGAGACTAGGTGTAACATTTTTAGAAACATATCATTATAAAACACACATACATACAATCATCTCATTCATTGACAGAATCTATTTTGCGTTTGGATTTCTCATTCTTACATCATTCAGTTGCAAGTAAACAAACCAACACTCATCCAGTTTCTTACCTCTAAACTCGGCCCCGCATCGCGACGTATTGCGACAATCCATTTTCTACGAAGCTCCATCTTTTTCACTGCTGGAATATGGTGGAAGCTTTAATCCATATGAATTCTACCATTCCCATTGCACAACGGAACACAACAATAAATGTCACGATTTTTTCTCGTCGCCGGTATCAACTGTAGCAGCCATGGTTGCGAGGTAAAACAAAACTGGCGCCTATCTTAGCCTCGTTTTGGATGCGTTGACATAGGGTCACACGAATACATGAATATATTCTAAGAATAGTCTATACAATATGCCAATGTAATGGTAAGACGTACATGGGCCAGTTGACATGATTGGTGTCATGATGTGTCAAGAAATGTACACTATACACTAAAAATACACTACGCCAATATAAAATCATAAAGATGTGCATGGGCCAGTTGACATGATTGGTGTCATGATGTGTCAAGAAATGTACACTATACACTAAAAATTCACTATTCCAGCTTAATAACAATTATGATTATACCTTATGCCAATGTTACTACACACAATCTACAATAGTAGTAGGTGCATTTCAGTAATAAGCAATGACAATTTCTATAATAACTTTGTGCATTGTGAAATCAAAAATAATATTAAAAAAATAATAATAAATCTAAATGTACACTAATAATAACTATAGACTAATAAATAATATTACAATATTAACTTCCCTAGCTAAGGTGACTATTGTTTACCGTTATTAAATGGTACATGTATATTAAAAAGAGCTGGACAATTAAACATCAAATACAATAAAATGTTTAAAGGCTTGTGTTACATATTGGACTATTTAACTTATAGTATATAGTTGAAATCAATTACAATATTAGATTCTCTGATTTATCAAATTATTTCTACTTTCCTAATTTCCTTCCTAAATTGAGTCTCCATCCACCTAAAACAAGTTCTTAATTAGCAGCAGAGGGGGCGGATCAGACGTCTCTAATTGGGTTAGATTTTAAGCAAAACATTTTAAGTCTCCTTTTGCCAAATGGAACCTTAACGATTTTAGAGCTCTATTTGTCAAATTAGGGGTTTCTACGGAAAGGAACCAGAGAGGGGGAAAAAACCTCTACAAAAAATATCTTACAACCTCGTCGTCGCCGCCTCCTCTGCTGCTATGGGTTAACCAAATATTTTATCAAGTTCGACACGATATCGCGTTCGAAGTTCTGCTAAATTTATCGTCACAAATCCATGTTGGATTGACTGAGCGTGACTAAAGAAATTTCTAAATCGATTATGATCCATATCACCGCAGCACCAAGTTTGCCAAATATTTCGTAGCGTATAAGTATCAACTCCGTTAAACACACACAATAAATTGCAGTTATCTCTGATCACCTTCGGAATTTGTGTGTATCGTTGAGTGACATATATAACATCAGTATTTGTATGCCTGCCTCGGGAAAATATCCTAGCGGGATTCTTTTGATTATCTAACATCACAACGTCGTATACGACCAAATTGTTATTACTTCCATCGATATCATTAATAATCGGTGCTTCTTTGATATTGGTTATAAACTCAATAATACCATCCCCGTTGACTGCTATTGCTCTTTCGTTGTAATACTTTAACACTTCGTAACATCTCTGATCGTCTACACTCAGAGATACTAAATACAATTTATACCATTTCATCCATCTCGTTATCAAATTAAGTAACAATCGTGTCTTGCCGCTTCCAGATGGTCCGATTATAATCATTCTAATTGAATTCCGTAACATCGCATGGTGTTTAATAGGTTCCCGTCGCCGGGTAGCTGAATAATCAATTACATTCATGTTATTATAACTATATTATGGATCTATATTGTGTGAAGTGTAAAAAACGTACTGGCACAGATGACTTGACGACGATTACAACTAACAATAACCGATCAGCACTTTCCGGTAAGTGTGTACAATGTAGTACAAACAAATTTAGATTTGTTTCTAAGGATTTAAAAAAAGAGGAGGTTATATCGCAGCCAAGCTAGCTAAACTCCCAGGAACACCATGGGCGAAGCATCCAGGAGAAAAACACCTTCCAGGGTATAGTTATTGTGGACCCGGAACTAGACTCGATATCAGACTCGATGATCAAAACCAACCTCGACCGGGCGAAGAACCAATAAACGCCATTAATAAGGCGTGTCATGCTCATGATGTTGCTTATAAAAGCAGCAATCTGCAACACAGACATCTCGCAGATCTAAAATTAATTCACGCGTTGAGTTCTATCACTGATAAATCCTTCAAAGAAAAATTAGCTTCATGGTTAATAAAATCGGCAATGAAAGGTAAATTGATGATGGGTGCCGGTAATTAATAACAACATGGAATCTATTTACAATTCTCCAAAAGGATACTGGAGGGGTAAAGTAGCAATTGGTAAACTCGCTAGCGCCGCGAAGGTGAAATATAACACTGCAGTTGATTGGTTATCCAAACAGGCGATATGGCAAATTTATCTACCACCGCCTAAACAAATTATCTACTCGCATTTTGATGTGACAGTTCCTAATGAAGTTCATCAGGCTGATATATTATTTCTGCCGCATGATGGTGGTTACAAATACGCGTTAACTGTAGTTGATGTTGCGAGTCGATACAAACAAGCAGAACCGCTAAAGACAAAAGCATCAACTGAAGTGGCTTCTGCATTTGAAATGATTTATCGAAGGGGTCCTCTGCGCTGGCCAAATCTATTACAAGTTGATCCTGGCAATGAATTTCAGGGTGTGGTTCTATCAACAATGAAACATCATAATGTCACCATACGACGAGGACATACCACAATACATCGCGATCAGGCAATTGTTGAACGATTTAATCGTACACTTGCTGAGCGGTTATTCGGATATCAATACGCGAAAGAATTTATTCAGGATAAACGATCTCGTGAATGGGTTAAGAGATTACCAGGCGTAATTACCGCGCTGAATAATGAGGTTACTCGAGCGATTAATATGAAACCTAACAACGCGGTTTAAAAAGAAGTATATACCCGTACAACCGCAAAAAGATTTTTCAAAACAACCAATACTCGGTAATGTCACTGTTAGGTATTTATACGAACCAGGAGAGCTCGAAGGCGGCACAAAAAGGGCTACTGATCCTATTTGGAGCGTTACCGAGCATAAAATATCTAGTATAACACGATCGATGGGTAGACCAGCAATCTATAGATTGGATTCAAATGCTCCTCAGCGCGGATTTACTCGTGAACAGCTGCAAGTGATACCCGAGGATACTCAATTACCACAGCGTGGTCTTAACTAGCACCTCTGCGTCTGTTGCACTCAAGACAAGTCAGCATCACATTATCGCTGCTATCTTTTCTGTCTATGGTAAATTGTCGAGAATCCTTATCCGACCAACACTAACTCATTATTCAATTGCAACTCGCGCAGTGATTATTCTGTTGTTGTTTCAGTGTGATTATTAATTCAGCATCAATATCAAATTCTCTATTATTTTTTTTATCCTGCTGTTTATAACCAGAAAGTTTTTTCCTGATTATGTCTTTGACAGAGTCAATGCTGATTGTAGTGTCATTATCATCACCTGACTCTGTCAGGACAACTCTTCGAAGCTGATTTATTCTTCGTACTCTGGACACTGCAAGATAAATTAAATTTGACCACTCAATGCGATTATCCATTATCCAAACAATTGTATCGGATATAGTTAATCCCTGTGAAGAATGTATCGTCGTTGTGTATCCTAGCGTTCACGGGGATTTATCAGCGCGTAATGCATCTTCGTCGACGCTGATATCAACCAACACAATATCATTTAACACTAAATTCTGCTTTTCACTCTGCCCTGGAATATCAACTTCAATATTTTGTCGCCGTGTATCATTGGGTCTATAACACAACGGCACTGGAAGTGTTGCAAATTTACATTTATGCGTTTCAAATAACTTCATCTGAAGTGTGTCTCTGACTATTTTTCTACTTGCTACTATCAAATCATTCGGTCTCCACGCATTCCAGAAATCATTCATGGTAGTTTCCGAAATTATTTCACGCGCTATCTCACATTGGATTCTATCCGGCTGTAATCTGATTAGTTTTTTTTAACTCGCGTAATTGTTCATCAAGTGCTCTATGATTGGTGTTAATTTCTTCATAATAGTCTACAAAATTCTTCAGCCATGTGTGGGGTGATAAACCGACAAATGGTGGTGGTTGTCCGTTATCGCCACACATGACGACTTTTGTGTTCGTGTGCAATAACCACTCGAGAAACTTTTGTTATACATCTAACGATACCGTGCATATCTCATCCCAAATTATGACGCCGGGGACAGATTTCTCACCCATTCGTTCAGGAGTCCATTCATCGCCTTTCCATCGAAAGAAACTGTGATAAGTACAAGCATTTACCCCTCGTTGTTTCATCTCTCTGGCAAGTCTGTGTGTTGGTGTTAGCACAATGATATTTGATTTCCCACGAAATAACTCAATCGCACGAGTCGTCTTTCCTGACCCGCCACAGCCGTTTAAATAAACTGTTTTATACCGGCATATAGGATCAGATATCTGCGGTGCGTTAGATAGTTCTGAACACTGATTTCTTTTCAAATATTTATCTTCAATCGTAACATCTGCTGATTCAGAATAATCACACGGTATTTCCCGCTTAATTCTCCAACACCCCCAACTCTCGTTAGAATTAGTGAATTCAGGTACTGCGCTGCTGTGTTTCATGTCTATGTAAAATGAATCAGTGGCGACTCTAACCGCAGTGTCAGGAAATCTAAAATAAATTGATAGAAGCATAAGCTAGCATAGACGCCCTCAAATGTGTACTCTGAAGATTTTCAGTGTTTTTCAGACATGTGTCTACCAATCCAAACATAACAACACGGATGAAGTCCTGTAGCCAATTCAAATGATACCACACGAGCGAATCCGGTTAAATCAAAATCAGGCAGTTGTCCATTAATCGCAACACGGGTCATCTCATGGGTGGGATGTTCAAATCGCTTGAAGTATTCAGCGCATTCTCTGTACCCGAGAAAACTCCCTGGGTAACACGCAACCATGTCAACCGAAATAATGGTTTCGGGGTCGTATTTTGTATTCCATAATCCGCCGTGGTTGTATTCAAAGCAGCTTGATTTGACACCTGATAGAAATTCATCTCGCGTTGGTTTCCACGAGTTTCTCGTTTTCGCAAAATGAGCTGCAACCGACGGAATTGTAAAACAGTTTGTTAGTAATTGTTCGTCGTCGAAACTCTCCGAGAAACTACTAGCTAGTTTTTTCATCGTGTTATGGAGGGCTTCAGCGCGGTATAATTCTCCATTGTGTCTTACAAATTGATCAAATATACCTTCTTCGTCGTCAAAACTGTGAAGTAACCACACTGACACAGGATCGTTTTTACTCAACTGGTGAATAGCATCGAATAGTTTCTCTTCAGAGAATTCCGGGGCTAGATATTTTACGGTTCTATCCCGCGGAAATATTGTTACTGCAGATGTCCATGCGTGTTCATTACGATCAATAATTTTGATTGGGGCTCCCTGTGATTTATACTTAGGTTCGTATAATATCTCGCCGGTTATCGTCGTTACTGATATTGGGAATCTTAATGATGTTTCTAATTCGGCTATATCCTGGATAGTTGCCCCGTGTTCCTTTACTGTTAGTCCCCACTCGGTTATTTGTTTGCGTCTTAGATCAGTCAATTTGTTTCCACGCAGCGCATTTGTGAAGTGTTCTATTATTCGTTCTGCTACACAATTCATTTTTGACGAAGTCAACAGCGACAGTTTCATTGGTGCTAGTTTTCAATACTCGGTTCATCATTTAACGGATATATCCCATAAACAACTGCTGTTACAGGATAAGATCTCTCGTAGTACGGTTTGTCAATTCCAGTCAAAATTCCTGGTTTGGAATCTCGACTCACAGTGACAGTTTTTTTATCCTTCAAGATGGGTTCAAATTTATCCCGAATAATCCAATCTCCCGTGTCTGAGCGGATAATGAATTTCACTCTAAAAAAATACCTTTTCTGCGTAAGATGTGAAATTATCACTGCTGCGCTTTTATCGTTCATGGTAGCATCAACTTCACCATTGATTCGAAATGTCGACCAGTAGTGAGATGCTCCATCACGCTTGAATTCATTAAAACAATCACGAATTTTACCCAACATAGTTCTATCACGAATTTTACTCTTTGGCTTATCAGAGACTCTATCGAGATTGAATTTAGCATTTTTCCTAGGCGTGATTTTCGATAATCTCACGAACTCCTTCATGCTATAATTAAAACAAGTATTTAAATAGAAACATTTGATATAATGAATCATTGCAAATGGCTTATGATTGGATCAGTAACCCCGTGTAACAAATCATGCCGAAAGGAGTTCTATGGATATCATATGCAAAGTTTTCGCCGTGGAAGTCTTCGCCCGATCCCTTGTATACGATGTGGGGTAGGTGTGCGTGGTAAATCACAGTTGTGTCTTAGTTGCGGTGGTAAGAGATACAGAGAATTGAAGCGTTACTACGATAAGAGAGCTAAGAACTCCATCAATGACCTTGTCTCCGTCAAGGACAAAATCATAAGAACTCCTCAAGACTACATCGGAAGATTTCCAAAAGTAATCATTCGACCAAACAATGAATTAGACAAATAGTATTATGTATACAAATGAACCAAGAATTCCGACCACATACCGTGATCACAAACTACGAGGCATCCATTGATGGTAATCATCGAAAAGGATACAACCGAACAGTTCACGATAACAACGAATGATAATAATTTAGCTAGGGTTTCAGTATCATGGTATGTGGAATTTGTAGCGGATTTAAGTAAACAACTAAATTGAAATCGTAAACTGATTTAAAAATAAAATGACATCACCGACGATACCTTCAATATCTCAATATCGCTATGATCAAGCCAGAGTGTTTCAGACTAAACTCAAAACTCTCCCCGAGGAGTATCAAACAAAAATAAAAAATACCAACGAAGAATCACAGCAGTAGATGTTACAGAGTACTCGGTGAGTGGTGCTATCACAGGAGCTGGTATAATACTATCCTCGGTGACAATGATTGCTCCGATAGCTGTTCCAATTTGTATATCAGCGGCGACAACAATCGCGGAAATAATTTCGATAATAACAAAAAAATATCATCATGAAGCCAGAGTAAACTGCAAGACTACATAATTAAATTTCATGTTGTATCAACTGCCTACTCGCATTTATCCTCGTTGATATCGTCATCGCTCGATGATACATTTATATCAGATAGTGAATTCTCAGCGATGGTAAGTATTTATGATTCCGCGATGTCAAAATTAGAAATACAACATGAATATAATAACAATTACAACACCGCAGGAATTACTCCAACGAATAGTGGAGAACACAAACCCAGTACAAACCAGCATGATCTCAATAACATCAACCAATCCTGAATTCAGTGTGAATTTCCCTATTCCGATTCCCGTGAAGGAGATAGCGCTAGCAAAACTACGAGTGTATCACAGTTGGCCTAATATTAGATCGGTAGCATTTGGCGGTCAACAACCAAATAACAGCTTAGTATTCGAGAATAAAAATCGTGAAGACGGGACACCAGACTGGATCGTTGTTTCGATACCATCTGGGTCGTACCAAATCGAACAAATCAATGCGGAATTACAACGGAGAATAAAATCCATTACTGGAGCAAAATCGAAAATCGCTATAACAGTCCACGAGCCGACACTATCATCCGTGATTCAGATAAACTCACCAAGTTATGTCGTAGATATCTATCAGAGTTCTATAAGAACAATACTGGGATGGCCTGAAATCCCACCTCGACAAGTTAACATACCACCTGAACCACAAAAATCCGATTATGTCACCGACAGAATAAAACCCGATAATCCAGTAAAAAGCTATAGCGGTTACAATAGGTTGAATTTTTTCACTGGAATGATAGACGACCGCAACCGAAGATACTTCACAACTCCACGAGATAAAATCACTGAAAATTTCACAGCGTTCAAAAACGATATTTCGCTGTTGTTAATATCTCTTAAATCCGGCACTCTCATCCGAGATGAATTTATTAGCGTCGTAGAAACATGTAACAAAATCATCAATGACATGAAAACATTTCATTCACACATTATTTAAGAGGTATTAGGTGACAGCAATCCTAAAACGAGAACGGAGTTTGCGACAATGTATAATACACGCGAAGAAGATATTCCCGCGTTCAAACTACACGGATATAACATCTCAGAACTACAAAAATCTCGCAATGATGCCATCGATGAAGGTTTCAAAAAAATCCACGATGCATGGAAAAAATTAACAGAACAACAAACAACCATCCTGAGATACAATAATGACCCAGACGGATGTGGTAGGCATATTACTCCTAAAAACTTCAATATATCCTCGGTGATAGCATTAAATTTAGTATGTGATGTTATCGAAGGAAGCTATCAAATAAATTTCGAGCAATCAAATCAAGCTCAGCAGGGATATATTCTATATTCTTTTGCACCAACAGCTCCACCAGGATTTCTAATTATTGAGTCTCCGGTTAATCCAGTCTATATGCGATGACATAATAATTCATTAACGAGAATTAATTTCAGACTCACTAATCAATCCAATAATCTAATTGATCTACAAGGTGAGGTTTTACAAATTAGTTTGTTTGTGAAATCGTAGTGATTTTCATTGTAAAAGAATTGTTAATCCATAGCAGCAGAGGTTTTTTTTCCCCCTCTCTGGTTTCTTTCCGTAGAAAACCCTAAATAGACAAATAGACAAATAGAGCTCTAAAATCGTTAAGGTTCCATTCGGCAAAAGGAGACTTAAAATGTTTTGCTTAAAATCTAACCCAATTAGAGACGTCTGATCCGCCCCCTCTTCTGCTTAATTTGTAACTGCCTATTTAACTAATTATTTACTTTAATTAAACCTTATTATTTTTTGGGAATTTCATCTTTGCTTTCTCATTTCAGTAAGTAATAATTTCACTGTAATGAAATGAGCGATCTTTCATACTCTTCTCTCTCTCTCTCTCTCGCTCATCTTTTAGAACTTTGTCTTAATCTCTCCATCTCACTCTCCAGTACCTGAATTATATCACCGAATACCCTTATATTAGAAACGAACCTGGGCTGAAATAAATGGTGATTAATTGCCCCCACTACAGTCTTATAAGTATTTGTTCCTGGAAGCTAAAATTGATGTTTCCAGTCAGCTATATACAGATTTGTGTTGTATTTATTAACACTTTTGACACGATCCCCACCCGCATATACAAATAATCGTGTAGCTTATATCATTCATTTCATGTACCTAATTCAGAAATTAGATTTATTTGACACAAAAATAATTTATTATTTCGTTGCTGGCACCCCACATAACCAATAGTCAAAAAAGGTCAAATTTCACAAAATATTCTGAAACATTATTTCGATCTGGAATTTAGCAGAGTCTCAAATTTTGTTTCCAATTTCTGCTTAAACCAGAACCAATAAGTATTCATTGAAATTATATGATCGTATTAAACTATCATCAGAACACACACACATATATATAACATATATATACAAACAGTAGACCAACAAATTGTTCTCCATTTTTTATTTTGATGCTTTTTCAGTTTACCATGGCTATTCAGAAAATAAAGTATTATGCTTAATTACTAATTTAAATACCAGACACATCACACTAGGTTATTAACATACTCAGCTAACATCCAACTAGGTCTTTAATAACAGACTAATATATAATTTATAATTTAGTATAATATAGATATTTTAATTTTAATAATATAGAATTTCTCGTTTTATTCTAATATACCGCTTTTAATATTGATCTAACAAACCTTTGAGTTTTACTATTAGTCAATACAGAATTTGTATTTCTAGTCAAGTCTATATTTTTGTGAAAATAGAATTTTTAATTTATTCTAACATAGAATGTGTAATTTTAGTCATTTATAAAGTTTGTTTTTGTGATGTTATTCAGCAAAGAATTTTACTTGAACTCTAATATACCGGATATTTCAAATCATCAATGCATTGCTCTAATAAATAACGTGGACATTTCCAAAAAGCTTCTAACCAATGTATAATCCAGTACCTTTTAACAAAAATCCGTCCATGAATCAGGGTCTAACCTGTGTATATTGTTACATGTTAGACCTTGAATTATCGACATATACTCCTAATTTGCTTTGTAACGAGCCCCTGTGCCTTTAAATCAAAATGAAAATGAAATCATTTCTTCCAGTTTTAATTAATTTAATTTATAAATTTCAATTTTATTTGACATCTTTTAAACTCTTTTAACTTCATATTAAAGTTGTAAGTATAACATGTATATCTCAGTTGTTTTCAAAAGTGAATCTAAATCATGTAAATAAATGATATATGTAATTTTCGTTGTGGTATGATGTAAAATAAAAGAGAATTACCTGGTTGATGTAAAGACTCCATTTTGTAAACAGTTATCACATTACTTCCAATGCTTGTGGTGTAAAGTAATCCATGCTGGTCATCATAGAATATTCCATACAGTCTTGATGACACTCTGTGTATGGTCACTAGTTGACCGCTGTTTGTCAGCTGATGAATTGTGTTAGAGTTAAAGTCACACACGTACACACAATCCCTGTCAGCCATTATTGACCCCGGTATTTTTAATTCCTGGTGTTGATACAGAAACTTTTGTGTTTGTGGATTCAAGATATAATAAGCATAAACACCATCAGTAATGGAGTCATCAGTATGACACGAGATGTACACGGTGTTATCTTTGATGGCCATGTAAGTCCCGTTCCCTTTACAGATGTCGTGAGTTGAGCCCAGACGTCCATCTGTAATCGATACAATTCCCCAACACAACATGTCGTCTTCCTTACTACCGCTGACAACGAGTTTGTCTGAATTCAATTTTGCCAATGAATAACAAACAAATCCTGTCTTTAAAGTTTTGACGAGTTTTACGTCATCTATCGATTTCAATGACAGGATTACAACCCTATTATACAGACACACAGCTACTTCATTCTTGCTAATAAGACAGACATCATAGGGACAGTCATCCAGTCTGTGTGGTGTAGAAACCAGTTTACCGTCATGACCATTGTAAACATGAAGATTCCTCGCATTGAAGTCTACGACTACCAATATGCCGTCAATCATCACGACGCCATTGTAGAAGGGTTTACGGTCGGCTGTGGATAAACAATAATTTACATTAGGATACGGAATACACAAAATACAGACAAATATACTTTTAATAAACAATGTCAAACAAACATAAATACATCTATAAATATATTTCTGACCTAAAACATTCGTAATTTTACACGTCGTAATAGTCGCATTTTTTGTATTATTATTAATATTATAGTTCGTTTCAAAAATCACTGAATCATGTCACACGAAGATTTTAAAAAGAATGACATATTTTTAGCTACATTGAATGACGATGACCTGAATATTTACTGAGTTCAAGATATAAAAATTTTGCTATGATATGTGGAACGAACTGTAAACAATACGTTAGAGTAAAAAATGATAAAGATAAATCAGAATAGAGTAGGGCTAAAGAGTAGCTGTGATTTTACCTAAGTTTCAATTAACTCATATTAACTCATATTAATTATCATATGTGATTGTAACTACAACTAATAAAAATAAAATAAAATAATTTTTAAATGTTATTATTTTCTTGTATATTATAGATGCTACTTTGTACTCTTTTGCAACTATTACTGTTAACTAATACGTTTGAAAATAATAAAACTAAATTGCTCAGAATAAAGTAGGGTTAATGGGGTAGCTGTGATTCTACATATATTTCAAATAACTCACGACAATATCCAATGTCATATGTGGACCAAAAATTTATATAAACAACGTGAGATGATAGTCCGATGTCTATACCCACCCTCAAAAAGTACACCCTGGATCACGTCATATAAATTATTGAGATCACCAACTAACAACCATAATACAGACCTTCTCGACATTCAAAGAGAAATTTACACATATAACTGGCGCTTACAATAAATTCAATCCCTACTCCTGTATAACAGTTTTGAAACTTTTGAGATTATCACTCTATGACAATATAAACTATAGTTGGCACTAACAAACAAATGAATTAATGTATGTAACTTATTATCAAGACAGAAACCACCCCAACTTTAATGTCACTTTTGGACCTTGCTTAATAACTCGGAAATTATTGAGATCCCAGCCATATAACCATATATACACCTACATTGCATGAAAATACAAATTAATATATGCAACCAATATAGCCCATAAGGTTTATTTTTAGACTTTGGATCAAGCTCGTGAGTCATTCCTTGAAAACGACCATATAACAAACCACTTCTAACATATTTGCTGGGTGACAATAAAACAGATAAATGTACATAAAAAACGGATTTTTGCCTCTAAGGTAGTTTTTATCGACTGGACCGGGACCTACCCATATTCGTCAAAAATTTCAGGTGTTCAGTCAAAAATAGCAGACATGGAGATAGATGTTTTACATGCACATAATTTACGTAAAATTAATGAGACACATAATTTAAGTAAAACGAGTCAGACATATAATTTAAGTAAAAATAATCAGACACATAATTTAAGTAAAAATAATCAGACACATAATTCAAGTAAAAATACTTAAATCAGATAATGCACATGGTAAGACATTAAATGTAAATTCGTTTTCTAATTTTATGAATAAAAAACCGTCAACTTTTACTTTTGAAATTATTAAGTTAATAAAAATTGTTACATTACTGTAAAGTCTACTCATTCAGTATTCGGTACAAGCACTCATTTCTCTCAGCAAAAAGATAGTTATTGGAAACATCCCATCTATTCTAAAAGGTATTCGCAATTTCTACTCTGTACAAATTAGAAGCGGAGTAAATGGTGCGAAGTTTTTCATTTCACTAACAGAAATAAGAATGCTTTCTGTACCTTATACATTTAAATTTTTAAAAAAACATAAGCAATAAAGAGACATATCATCATCCAATATTTTGCATCTGATATTCAAAAGTACATGTATACACTACTCTGATTATTTCAATTAAAATCCTTTCTTCATGTAAACTTCTGCATTCTCCATGTTTTGTCGTCTGCTACTGAATCAAACGCCGGTGTGCACATATTCATTACACTCATTTGGATTAAAATACAGAGTCTTGGCGTATTAATACACATACCCCGCATTCAGTTGCAAACTCGAGACCTCCAGGACTACAAGATCAGTAACCAATAACCAGACTAATGACTTCCGGTTTGTCAGAATGTGCACAGTTGGGGTAACTCAAAGTTCATCATCATCATTATCATCATCATCATCATCATCATCATCATCATCAGTCTCATGACCTAGTGTGGTCGTTGTCTTCTCATTTGAAAGTGATCATAAATGCATCCCAGAAAGGTACAGACACTCTAAATCTAGCAGATTTGCAAAATAACTATTGATACGGGTATATTATGATACAATTTTACAATGGTTAGTGAAAATCTTATATAAGTTTTTCGCCCTGTGTTCATCAGCTGATCGTTGGAGATCGTGTGGGTGTACAAATTTGCATGCGAATGTAAACTTTATCAATATCAAGCTTCAATAATCCCCAGTCATGTACGACTCGCGCTTGGATAGTCAGTAAAAGTGATCATAATAATACAGATCCTTTCATGGCAAGTGGCTCAACTGATAGCGTACTTCAGAGGTCCCCAATGTTGAATAGGAAATCAATTTTAACTTAACACAAATAGAAATGCTTTGGTGAGATTAACCGATACCACCTACCAAAGAAATGAAAATTTGAATATATTATAGGATAGATCAAGAATTCCCGAATCTGTTTACGGATATATAGAGGTTGTCAAAGTAACTTCCAATATGAATGAGTTGAAAAGGTTGAATTAACGAGGTAAAACATGCAGTTTTAGTGTGAAACCATAAGTGAGAAAGTAGATATCTGTTTTAGAGGCACATGGAGAGCAAATCATTGAATAATCACGTGGAATAAATGCAAGCCTCCGGCAAAATAGAAAACAAACTTTAACAAAGGCTACTGAAATTTAAAAAGCAAAGTAAAAAGGTGAGTATTTTGTTTAAGAAGGACCTCCCCAGTGCTCATAGAATATATATTACCTATTGTGTTTAGTATATTTTAGAACCACATGTATACTGATTGATATGTTAGTAATTATCATCTAGGTTGTTATATATGACTTATATATTACATACCTTCCGTTTCTAGTTTCAGAATCCCATGTTTGACTATTCTGCAAATAGCATCTTGCGGTCTTACAGTGGCCATCGTGTCATTTCAATGGAATGTCGATACAGACGTATTGACTCTAGGTGAAGTGAGTTGTTAACCAAAGGCAGTGATGATGTTAGTTAGGCCCGGTCTGCAAAATATAGACAGCAAACGTCCAGTCTTTTCAAGGAATAGCTACTGTTACATTAAACAAATTATCGAAGGGATATCAGCTTCTATATAAAAGACCAATGTCTTAGGCATAAATTAGTATTTACTATTATAGAATACCAAAGTTATAGGGGGTCTCGAGTTGACCTGTATCCATTAGCCAATATCTCACATCTGTCTGTGTAGGTGTCGGGCTGGCTGATATGGATATGTGAGAAAACTGCCAGTAACTTCCCTTGGATAGAAATAATTTACTGAGGTTTTTCCTCCACCCTTTATACAGGCTGCCTTGTGTAACCTATCTTGTTCTATATAGTGACAATGAGCATCAAATCGACAGCATCCAGAAAAAGTATAGAATATATGCATGGTGCATGTACACTAATAAACACTGTATACTGTTGCTTTGCAAAGAAAATTGGAAAGAGTATTGACACATTTGTCTTAGTTTATCTAGTGGAAGTCAACTAAGGTCATGGTATGGCAGTACGTCTGTCGTCCTTCTTGCGCTTTGTCAATAAATCTAGAGGTTTCATTTATGAGCAGGGCCCGATCAATCTCGTTGCATAACTTAATTCCACTGAGAATATGACGTAGTTGATTATGGACGATGAAACAAGCATACTTACGTGAATGTACGAACACCCAGAGAGAGGCTTTATAATCAGACTGATCTTTATGGAGGAGTCCCTTACACAGTATCTCAGGTAACGTCTCATTAGAGCGCTAACCATTAGAGCTTATCACACTAGAGCGCAAAACATATGTTTGTCCTACTAGAGTTAATCTTATTAGGGCACATCCCATTAGAGCGACAAGAATTAGTATCATTAGCGTGCGAAGAACAGGTATCATTAGAGCGTGAACAATGAAAAACATATTTGTTAACTATAACTTTATATTTATTTTAAATGGGTTGATTCCGAATGAGAAACACATTTGTTAACTGTAACTTTATATTTATTTTAAATGGGTTTCTTTCCTTCCTGGTATATTTTTTATGACATTCTTCCTTCATCAGATACTAGGTCTTGGGACTGTTTTCTATATCATAGTCCCTAAATTATAGTGCTTTTGACCAAGGATCAGTCTACAACAGTATTGTGTTTGTGTTATATATCTATCAATATTGTTTAATTCATGTAATATCGTGCTTGTTCTTGGAATGCCAATTTATATGTTTTAACCTGCATACCATTTTTATATACCTGTTTATTTGCGTACCAAAACGAACAAACCGGTGGAAAGTATAATAGATGTATAAAATTATGTGTATTAGCAGCAGAGAGGGTGGACAGACCACCTTTTTAGACAAAATTTTGATTGAATCCTCAAAACGAAAATAGAGCCTTCCTACGAAATCTTATATTTTAACCCCCCCCCAAAAAAATAAGTCTCCATTTAGCAAACGGAGATTTTACGATTTTTCAATCAATTTGGGTCGCAACGATGTGGTCATTCACCCTCTCTGCTGCTGCAAGTTAACAAAAATAATAAATAATTTCAACCGAATATTTGATCGAGTCCGATACGATATCGTGTCCGAGGGTCTGCTAAATTTATTGTTATAAATCCATGCGGGTTTGACTGAGCTTTACTAAAGAAATTTTTTAATTGATTATGATCCATATCACCGCAGCACCAAGTTTGCCAAATATTTCTAAGAGTATGAATATCAACTCCATTAAACACACACAATAAATTGCAGTTATCTCTGATCACCTTCGGAATTTGTGTATACCGTTGAGTAACATATATCACGTCAGTGTTTTTATGCCTGCCTCTGGAAAATATCCTAGCGGGATTCTTTTGATTGTCTAACATCAAATCGTCGTATACGACTAAATTGTTAATATCTCCATCAATATCATCAATGCTCGGTGCTTCATCGATATCGGTTATAAACTCAATAATACCCTCGCCGGATTTTTCTACCGCGCTGTCGTTAAAATCTTTTAGCACATTGTAACATCGCTGATCGTCTACACTAGGAGCTATCAAATACAACTTGTCCCGTTTCATCCATCTCGTTATTAAATTAAGTAGCAGTTGTGTCTTGCCGGATCCAGATGGTCCGATTATAAGCATTCTAATTGAATTCGGCAACATCGCATGGTGTTTAATAAGTTCCCGTCGTCGGGTAGCTGAAAAAATCAATTATATCCATATCTCTATACATAAATTATGGATCTATATTGTGTGAAGTGTAAAACGCGTACTAACACAAATGATGTGACGACGATTACAACTAAAAATCACAGATCAGCACTAACTGGTAAATGTGCAACATGTGGTACAAAAAAATTTAGATTTGTTTCTATGAAATCCGGAGATGTTTTTAAAAAAAACGAGGAGGTGATATCGCAGCTAAATTGGCAAAGCTCCTGGAACCCCATGGGCAAAGTACCCCGGAGAAAAGCACATTCCAGGATATAGCTACTGTGGCCCCGGAACACGATTAGATATCAGACTTGATGATCAAAATCTGCCCCGACCCGGCGAGAATCCGATAAACGCTATTGATAAGGCGTGTCATGCTCATGATGTTGCATATAAAAGCAGCAATCTGCAAAACAGGCATTTTGCGGATGTGAAATTAATTCATGCGTTAAGCTATGAAAGGCAAATTGATGATGGGCGCTGGTAATTAATAATATGGAATCTATTTATTATTCTCCGAGGGGATACTGGAGGGGTAACGCTGCAATCAATAAACTCGCCAAAGTCGCAAAAGTGAAAAAGTCCACTGCGGCTAATTGGTTATCCAAACAGGCTATATGGCAAATTTATCTACTGCGTCCTAAACAAATCAATTTCTCGCATTTTGATGTTACCGGACCCAATGAAGTTCATCAAGCTGATTTATTGTTTTTACCACATGACAACGTTTACAAATACGCGTTAACCGTAGTTGACGTTGCGAGTCGATACAAACAAGCAGAACCGCTAAAAACAAAATCATCACCTGAAGTTGCTTCTGCATTTGAAAAGATTTATCGACGAGGCCCTCTACGCTGGCCAAATCTGTTACAAGTTGATCCTGGCAAGGAATTTCAGAGTGTGGTTGCATCTACAATGAAAGATCACAATGTCACCATCAAACGGGGGCATACTGCACTAGATCGCGATCAGGCAATTGTTGAACGATTTAATCGGACTCTTGCTGAGCGGTTATTTGGATATCAATACGCAAAAGAATTCATCCAAGAAAAGCGATCCCGTGAATGGGTCAAAAGGTTACCAGGGGTAGTTGCAGCGCTAAATAACGAGATTACCAGAGCAATCAATATGAAACCTAACAACGCAATAAAAAAAGTATATACCACAACCACAGCGGGATAGCGTTTCTCAGCCAATTCTTGGTAGTAATGTCACTGTTACGAACCAGGAGAGCTTGAAGGTGGTAATAAAAGGGCTACTGATCCTATTTGGAGTGTTACTGCGCACAAGATATCTACTATAACACGATCAACTGGTAGACCTCTAATCTATAAATTGGATTTAACTGCCCCTCAGCGGGGTTTTACACGCGAACAATTACAAGTGATTCCTGATGATACTCAATTGCCACCGCATGGTCTTAACTAGCGCCTTTGCGTCTGTTGCACTCAAGACAAGTCAACATCACATTGTTTCTGACATGACCGAGACTGTTATTTTTTCTGTCTACGGTAAATTGGCGATGATCTTTATCCGAATACTGCCAACGCATTATACAATTGCAACTTGCGCAGTGATTATTCTGTTGTTGCTTCAGCGTAATTATTAATTCAGCATCAATATCAAATTCTCGTTGTTTTTTTTTTTTTGTCTTGTTGTTTGTAACCGGGGAGTTTTTTTATCAATAATTTTAACATCAACGATGCTAGCATCATCCATTGTGGTGTCATCATCGAAAACAATTCTTCGAAGTTGATTTATTCTTCGTACTCTGGATACTGCAAGATAGACTAAATTCGACCATTCGATGTGATTATCCACCATCCAAACAATTGTATCTGATATAGTCAATCCCTGTGAAGAATGTATTGTTGCTGCGTAACCTATCGTCCACGGGGAATTATTAGCACGCAATGCATCTTCAACGAAGCTGATATCAACCAGCACAATATCATTTAACACTAAATTCTGTCTTTGAAATCCTTCGGATTTTGGTCTTGGAATATCAACTTCTATATTCTGTTTTAGTGTATCCGAAGGCCTATAACACAACGGTACTGGAAGTGTTGCAAATTTTTCTTTATGCGTTTCAAATAACTTCATCTGAAGTGTGTCTCTGACTATTTTTCTACTTGCATTTATCAAATCGTTTCGTCTCCACGTTTCCCAAAAATCATTCATGGGAGTTTCTGAAATTATTTCACGCGCTATTTCACATTGGATTTTATCCGGCTGTAATCTAATTAGCGCTTTAAACTCGCGTAATTGTTCATTAAGTGATCTATAATCAGTGGTAATTTCTTCATAATAGTCTACAAACCCCTTTAGCCATTCATGTGGGGATGCACCGATAAATGGTGGTGGTTGGCCGTGATCACCGCACATGACGACTTTTGTATTTTTCAATAACAACCACTCAAGAAATGTTTGTAATATTTTCAACGATACTGTGCATATTTCATCCCAAATTATGATTTCAGGAATGAATTTATCACCCATTCGATCAGGGGTCCATTCATCGCCTTTCCATCGAAAGAAACTATGATACGTACAGGCATTTACCCCTCGTTGTTTCATCTCTCTGGCGAGTCTGTGAGTTGGTGTTAGGACAATCATGTTTGACTTTGAAACGCTAGCGTTTCTATGATATAATTCAATTGCACGAGTTGTCTTTCCTGACCCACCACAACCGTTTAAATAAACTGTCTTGTATCTACATATTGGATCAGATACCGGTGGTGCCTTAGAAAATTCGGATTGAATCTCATCACACTTTAAGTACTTTTCATCCATGGTAACATTAGCCGATTCACAATACTCATGTAGCGTTTCCTTTTTAAATCTCCAACATCCCCAATTTGCCTCCGGATCTGTGAATTTAGCTACATCTGATTTGTATTTCTCGTGGATATACATAGAATCAGTGGCTACTCTAACTGCGGTATTAGGAAATCTATTTATCATCGAAAATAAATTGATAGAAGCATAAGCTAGCATAGAACTTCTCAAATGCGTATATTGTTTAATATATCCATCACAATATGTAACAATTGTACCTAATCGTCTTCCATCGGATAGGAAAGCGTCTTTACGATTTACAAGTTTTCCCTGTTTCATTAAATCCGTTACAATAAAATCGTATCCAGCGATATCTATGATCAACCGCGAAGAATATTTTGCATTGTTGTATCTTCCATCCTGGGTAAATTTACCGATTAATCTTCGTCCAAAATCTTTTGCTTGTTCTTTTTTAATTTCAAATAACTCCTTAGACCAATTCATGATTTGTTCTTCATTGAAATCTGGAAACTGTTTTCGCTGTTCGCTAATTATACGATCTAGATCGGGTTGTGGTAGCCAAACTTCTTTCTGAGATCGATAGCATATAATAGCTTCGGAAACAATCAACGATATTAGCATACCACAATCAATCATATATCGTAGTAACACTATTGGCATCCAGGCCTTTTCAGATATATGTCTACCAAGCCAAACATAACTACACGGATGTAACCCATCAGCGAGTTCAAATGATATCACACGAGCGAATCCGGTTAAATCAAAATCAGGTAATGGTCCATTAATCGCAACACGAGTCATTTCATGTGTGGGGTGTCCAAATCGTTTAAAATAGTTACTACATTCTCCATACCCGAGAAAACTTCCAGGATAACACGCGGATATATCAATTGAAATCATACCGTCACGATGGTATTTTGTATTCCACAGTCCTCCATGACCAAATGCGACGCAACTCAATTTAACCTCCTCGAGAAAATCACTTCGTGTTGGACGCCATGAGTTTTTTTCTCTTGCGAAGTGAGCTACCACTGATGGAATTGTGAAGCTATCCGCGAGTAGTTTTTCATGGAATGAAATCTCTTTTGGATTTTCCGATGAAAATGGAAATTGCAAGGCAAATTCACTAGCGATTTTTCTCATTCTGTTATTTAATTCTTCAACGCGATATAATTCACCATTTGGTCTTACAAATTGATCAAATCCTATTTCGGGATCTTCATCACTTCTAAGTAACCACACTGACACAGGATCATCCTTACACAGCGTGTGAATAGCATCGAATAATTTCTGATTATAAAAAACATCCCCGACGAACTCCTTAGGGATATATCTCACGGTTCTATCTCGTGGAAATATTGTTACTGCAGCCGTCCACGCGTGTTTGTTATGATCAATAATTTTAATTGGAGCTCCTCGCGATTGATATGTCGGTTCGTATAATACTTCTCTGGTTATTGTCATTACTGATATTGGAAATTTTAATGATGCTTCTAATTTAGCTATATCAGAAATCTTTGCACCGTGCTGTTTCACTGTCAGTTCCCATTCGGTTATTTTCCTACGTCGCAGATCAGTTAGTTTATTTCCTCGGGATGCATTTGTAAAGTGTTCCATTACCCGTGTTGCTACACAATTCAGTGAACTAGAATATTTCATAGGAGCTAGTTTTGCAATATCGGGTTTATCATATAACGGATATATCCCATAAACAATTGCTGTTACAGGATAAGATCTCTCGTAGTATGGTTTGTCAATTCCAGTTAGAATTCCTGGTTTGGAATCTCTACTTACAATGACAGTCTTTTTATCCTTGAGGATTGGTTCAAATTTATCCCTGATAATCCATTTGCCTTCGACTTCGATAATGAATTTTATTCTGAAAAAATACTTCTGTTGGGAATTGCTTTGCAATTTACCCTTGGATTTCCAGCCAAGATGTGAAATTATCTCAGCTGCTCTTTCATCGTTCATAGTAGCATCGATGTTGGGTACACTGACATCTTCATGAATAATTCGAAATGTCGACCAACAGTATGCTGCACCGTCTCGGTAGAATTCATTAAAACACTCCCTGATTTTACTTAGTATAGTTCTATCACCGATTAGACGTTTTGGTGTATCAGAGACTCTATCGAGATTGAATTTAGTATTTTTCCAAGGCTTAATTTTCGATAATTTCTTGAACTCCTTATCGAGATTGAATTTAGTATTTTTCCAAGGCTTAATTTTCGATAATCTCTTGAACTCCTTATCGAGATTGAATTTAGTATTTTTGCAAGGCTTAATTTTCGATAATCTCTTGAACTCCTTATCGAGATTGAATTTAGCATTTTTCCAAGGCTTAATTTTCGATAATCTTTGGAATTCTTTCATGGTATAATCAATGAATTTAGTATTTTTCCAAGGCTTAATTTTCGATAATCTCTTGAACTCCTCCATGTTATAATTAAAACAAGTAATTAAATAGAAAAATATAGTATAATGAATCACTGCAAGTGGCTAATGATTGGATCAACAACCCCGTGTAACAAATTATGCAGAAGCGAATTCTGTGGGTATCATTTACAAAGTGTTCGCAACGGTTCCTTTGGTCCCCTTCCGTGCCTCCGATGTGGGGCTGGGGTAAGGGGAAAATCGCAGTTGTGTCTTGCTTGTGGGGGTAAACGATACAGGGAACTAAAACGCTATTATGACAAACGAATAAAAAATACCGTCATTGACCCTAACGACGACAAAGTCATCAAATCCCCTCAAGATTATATCCAGAGGTTTATAATTAAAGCAGATAATAAATTAGATAAGTAGTATTATTATACAAATGAGCCAAGATTTCAGACCCCATCCAGTGCTTGTTAATTACGAAGCCTCCAGTGATGGTGTTTTCAGGCACCGCAGACTAAAAAAAACCGGTTGGATTTCTAAATAATATGGGATATTTGCTGTTTGGTGTTAGAAATAAAACATATCTCTGTCATAGAATTATTTTTGAATGTCATAACGGATTGATTAAAAATGGCTTTGTGATTGATCACATAAATGGCGTGAAGACTCATAATTGTCTTGGGAATCTTCAAGCCGTCTCACAAAGTCGGAATGCAAAATTAGGTGGAACTGGCAAACACGCAAAACGCCCTAGGGGGGTCAAATCGTTTGATTTAGAAACCAAAGAGGAGAAAATATTTCAATAAATAAATGAAGCCAGTACATATTTTGATATTTGTAGGTCTTCAATACGATTTGTTGCAGAAAATATAATTAAAACAGCTCTGTCAAAGAACAATAGTCATAAAATAAAATTCGTATACACCTGAAACGATTTAAGGGAGATAAATCCTTTATGTATAAGTCCAATCACTCATAACACTCTACTTACTAAGTTCCCTTGTATTGTGACGTCAAAGGAATTTGTGTCGTCTGCTATTACCTGTAGAGAGAGGTATAGACATGTGCGTGCGCACGTGACTGTAATGGAGTATAATACATAGTTTCGGTAGAGTTGTATTTTTTAACAATTTCTAAAACGTTTTATTGTCGCTTGGGCTAAAACTGCATTATTTAAACAGTTGTATTATTTAAACCCTTATAGACCATCTAAATTCAGCTATTAATATACTTTTAGTAAAGACGTTCTTTATAATCTAACGCATTACCTATGTTCGCTCAGCCGGAACGAGCAGGAAATAATAATGTTTCCCATTGATTGAGATAGGTGGGCGTGGTTAAAATTCCTTGTATACAGCTCTTCGTGATCTAATCGATAATGTATTTTGTCTAGAGAATTAGAACAGGGAAAATAAACGCTGTTATATAACAACTGTATTATTTTGTTTAGTGTTTTATTTAAATATTTTGTCTCATTTAAATGTTGTGAAAAAGCATTAATAAGTAATTCAAGGAAATAAAATAACACACCCGTGAATCAACGCTGCTGTATTAGTCACCTTATATACGTTTTGACTCGTAATAAGCTTGGGCTTTCGAAAGCCAAATCCGACCAATCAAAACTAACCAACGCCATTAACACGGGCGTGTGGTTGTCTTTTGTCAATCATGCAACCGGGTTAATTTAGTTTGGTTGGTTTTGATTGGTTGGATTGGCCGTAGAAAAAATGCCCCGTCGTTTCATGTTTGTTCTGTCTTGTACCGTCCCACATCATTACATCACAAATTCCATCATCGTTCCATTGAATTATAATCCATCCTTAATTAAGTTAATTAAGTATATGTATGCCTACAATCTGCCGCAACACTCGAGCGGAGATATATATGGCATTGTGCCGTCCCACATCATTACATCACAAATTCCATCATCGTTCCATTCAATTATAATCCGTCCTTAATTAATTTAATTAAGTACATGTATGCCTACCATCTGCCGCAACACTCGAGCGGAGATATATATGGCATTGTGCCGTCCATTAATTAAGTTAATTAAGAATATATTGTGATGTCCCCCAAGCATATCTTCTGGGCGGTCTAAGATGGGAGAAGCCTCCCTTTCGGAGATTTATGCTTTGGGGTTCCCTTGGGTTTGCACACGCCCACCATCCACATCACAAATTCCATCATTCGTTTCATTGAATAATTAACTTAATTAAGTATATGTATGCCTAAAATCTGCCGCAACACTCGAGCGGAGATATATACGGCATTGTACTGTCCATAAAAAAACGGGTCAAAAAGGACCCCCAATATTTTTAATAATTAGAGGTAAAATGTATTATATTATATTTTTATAAAAATATGGATATTAAAGATGTAAATTCTATAATTGCTGAAATTTCAATTTTAAAGAATCGAGGGATAATATTATCTAAAGATCTCGACTGTGACAAGATTGCCTCGGAATATGAAGACATTGAGTATCAGTCTAGTAAGGGTCGTTATGTTTTACCTAAGATGTACAGGCTCGTGAAAGGAATTCAAAAGTCCATCTATGCTTGTTTGTACTCTAACGACATTAATGCATTTATAACGCTATTTAGCACCGTTGAAGCAATACGTCAAAAGCTCGGTCAAGAGTATCAAAAACGAGCTGAAATTAGTTATAAGGTTCGTGACCTTAGAAAAATATTAAACGAGGAAAAACCAGTATCCTAACCACGTGAGCGTTACTATAAAAAAGGGTTTCAGTAAAAAAAAATTTTTTTTTTAGCGTTTTTTGTAACACTTACATAGGATTTTCTCCTGAAAGGATACTCAACAGTTTGGGCTTGCTCATGCAGCTATGTGCGTACTGGATGATCTGGTTGTGGTAGCAAGTAATCACCGCGACGCCTCCATTTTTACGTAGTTGTTGTTGTTGCCGCGGAGTTAACAAAAATCGTTCATCGCCGTTCTCAGATATTACAATTCTGAAACCCCCAGCGATGTTGTTTCTGAAACACTCGCGGATAGCGTCGTACAGTTTAACCTTGTCCGAGATGGATACGTTAGCTTGATGGTACATTATTTAATAACTCAGCATTTAATTGTTATAGTTTTACATTTGAAAACTCAGTTCACATACAATATATGGTAGGTGAATCGCTTACAACTAGATTAGCCCGAGAGCGGCTAGCAGCAATTAAAAAGTTTATACCGGTTCGAGACAGACTTCGTGAGAAACTTCAACAACGACAACAAGCGCAGACTGACTTTTCTGTGTCAAGTGAAGAACTGTTTACTCCGATAACAAGTGCGACCAAAGATGTGAAAAAGTTAACTGAAGCAGTGATATACGGAGATATTCCTGAAAAAGAACGAGCAGCGAAGGCGCCGCTGCTTGATACGCTTGAAAAAATTGCTGCGGAAACGGAAAAGACAAAAAAGTCTTTAGAAACGCTTCCAGTAGATATAGTAACTACTTCACGGCAACAACAAAAAAAAAAGAGCTAGTACTAGAAGAACTAGGTGCTACTGCAAGAAAACCAAAAGAAGAGAAAGGAGACGTTACTATAGAAAAAATGTATTCACCGGAAAATATATTTACATACTATGCATACAGCAAAATTAAAAATTTTAAAAATGACAATGATTTAATTAACTTTACCGTGTGGAATTTTTCACTCGATCAAAGAAAAAATAAAGTGTATAAAGAGTATATAAAAAAAGGACGAGAATTGGATAAAAAAAAAGTATACCTGGCAAACCGTGATAGATTTAGAATCACAGAAAGTATCCGCAATGATTTTGAGAGTTTTAAAGACGAAGTATTGATTAGAGTAAATAAAGAGTAAACAACTGGATTTTTTGGTAAAGAGGAGTCAACTAGAGATGGATACTTAGGCAGCGGCATAGTTGAAAACACTAGCGTTACTTGTCCTGGTAACATCCTCAGTGATATATCACGGCTGGAAGTTCTTATCGGGGCGAAGCGAGCCGGAAATAACTCTCCGGAAATAATTAATGAGGCCGCTGATATTTGCAGGCGGTTATTTGCCGGTGGTATCATGGACATTAATGTATATCGAGAACTCATTGCTGAATTAGTTGAAAATCACAAAGATGCCCATGGTTATGATGAAAATCCTATGGATCTTAGCGATTGATCACTAATTGAAAAACTACTAGTTTTATAACAAGATGATTATACACTACAACCATGATAAACCCGTAAGCGTCTACGTGGTGAACTCACGATTGCCTGTTTATAGAGCATATTACGGAGATGGTTTCGGCAATACCATTGCGGGGTTATTTACAAGAATGGCTCCAAAAGTGGCGCCGTTAGCTGAACAATTATCAATGAAAGCCATTGCTGTTATTCGTGATAAGGGAATCAGCGCTGTTGGAAATCTTGCCGGAAAGGCATTTTCTGCCGCGAAAGATAAAATAATATCATTGGTACGAAAGAAACCAACTGTGCTGCCATCAACAACAGTGATGCCTGAAAAAATCAGCAAAGCAATAAATAGCGCAGTGGAACAAAAACTAGCGTCGTTAGCTGCTTCGGTGACTCCGTCGCCATTGACGGCCTCACCGGTAACAGATAGCACTATCATGAACGCGATAGCAGGAAAAGGTTTGAAACGAAAACAAAAACGACGATGATTACAAAGAGTTTCACAATTGAAAACACTAGTATTTTAATAAAATGTTTAAACGACAAGCTGATCCGGCCTTTGATAAGCCCCAGTACCCAAGTACGATTCCGTCCGCGATTATCAATACTATTCCTATCATGCAATACATCCCGACCTACGATCGCGAATTGAACTTCAAGTTCAAGATACCAGTAAATACTTTTTGCCATGTGAAGCATTTATTGAAATCGAGGGGAAACTCGTAACAAATGTTGTAGCTGTTACCCCATATGCAGATAACGCAAATGTCTGAGTTGGTTTTGTTAATAATGGCATAATGGCGTTATTTGAAAGTGCAAGATATCTCATTGATGGAAAAGAAATTGAATCAATAGATCGTGACGTTGATGTTGTGACAACAATAATCGGGCTAGCAAGATACTCCGATGATTATACAAGGTCGGCTGGTCCATCTATGATGTTTGCAAAAGATACCTCTGATAACGCTGACCACCTTCAATACATTAAAGTGTTAACACCGCAAGACACTTCAGTTGATAATCAACAAGAAGGGGTTAATCCAGAACGTCGAGCTAGACCAGGAGCTGCGTTTGATATTCTCGGAGGCGTTAATGGTAATTTCAATTTAGGATTTGCAACACGAAAAGGAGCATTGCAAGGACAGCAGCGATATTTTTCATGTGCGATTCCACTCCATCACATATTTGGATTCTGCAGAAATGTCAGAAAAGTCATCTATGGAGGCAAAACACACAATCGCGTTAATGTGAAAAGGCGATGACAATGATGCAATTTGGCGTACTGGTGCCGCTGATGGTAAAGTTGTTTTGAGTAAAATAGTACTGTAGATGCCAGTAATGACCACATCAATTACCATGGAAGAGCGGTTACTTTCATTTATGGACACAGGTGGCAAATCATTGATAAGTTGGCTAACAACAACAACTGATGTCAAACAAGATGATGTTAATGGTACATTTACATGGCACTTAGCAGCCAAACAAGGCGTTTCAGCTCCACGTCATATATTTATAGCGCTGCAGGATCGGAATCGATTACGCTCCCAAGAACGCAGTCATATGATATTTGATCGATTAGGGGTAAGTGAGGTTTCGCTGAGAATAAACGGACAACAAGAACCATCGGAGGATATACAGCTTGATTACGACACTAACCACATAGCACGTGTGTATCATAGAATGCTGTCCTATATGGGTCGTGATCAAAATGTTGATACTGGTTTACAAATATCGCAACTTGATTTTTAAAGCCTCTATCCGATTTATTACTTTTCGCTGGAGCATCTTGATTTAACAAGGCAATCCGTCGTTGACATACATTTTAGGGCTCGTATAGATCCTGGTGGTGTTAATTATAGAGCAGTTGCTGTTATTCTCAGCGACAAATCAATGCTACTTGAAGGTGTTGGCGGACGAATGAGAATCATTGACGCACCAGTGGAAAATATGTAAATGAAACTTGAAAAGTTTCCAATTAGATCAATTGAAAGCATAAATGTGTTTTACAATAAAATGACATATAGTGTTGTTAATGTCAACCTGACTGATGGTCAGGTCAAGAAATTGCGATCAAAATCCGCTAAAGAATGTGGAACCACAATAACGTTAAAACCAGCGCAGATGTCCGGCGGTACACATAAAATATCACTGACGGATCGTCAAATAAAACATTTCAATGATGCGCTAAAGAATAAGTGAGGGGTTCAAATTGTATTTTCAAAGGCTGCAGTCGCCAACATGATAAAATCAGGTGGTATATTTCCATTGTTAGCTGCAATACCAGCATTGATTGCAGCGGCTGCCCCAGCGGTGGCGAAGGCGGCTGCGTTGGGAGCCGTTGGGACCGCGGCAGGGATGGCGTTGAAAAAGGCAACTGGGAAAGGATATAAAAAAAGGGAAAGGGTTTAAGACTACCAGGAACCCCGTATTCATGGTACAGCGGAAAGGGTCTAAGAATACCAGGAACGGTTTATTAGTTGAAAGCCTTATTCTCCTTATGTCCAATTTTGATTTAATTGATGCTGCTAAAACACTAGCGATAAAAAACTTCAGAGGGGTTTTTATGAGAGATCAATTAACAAGAAAACCTAAACGCGTTGAAACCGGTATCATCAATCTTGATAACAGTAACGGATCGGGAACTCACTGGGTTGCATACGCGATTGATCCGCGTAGGATTGTCTATTTCGATTCATATGGGTTAGCTCCACCGAACGAGTTTATGCGGTATATAAATTCTTTGATGAAACTCAAAGAGTTTCCGATTTTTTATTCCACGCTGCCATCACAACAATTAAATGATCCGCCGATATGCGGCCGTGAAGTATTAAATGTCCTCGCGGAGATTTCATCGTCACAGAAACCACCTCATCTGGTTGTAAATAAATACACGAGTGGGAAATTACAAGGTAATTTTAGAGAATCAATAAATTGAAAATACAAGTTGCGCTAACAATAATGATTGATATTTGGGACGATCTCTGTCAATGTTGAAACCCACCGTGGAAACATCTGCGGGTTCTATCGAGGATGTAAAAAAAATAATTGAAGATGAAATCGCTCAGACGTTAAATTTAGCAAGTGTTGACCCGAACGAAATAGTTGTATTTCAAGATCGCCAGAGTAAATTGAAAAGCAGTAATATATCCGCGGATGACATTTTGATACGGCAGCGCGACGCCGCTGAAAACTCTATTGCGCTGTATTACAGCGGCAGACAACTTAAACCAGGCGAACTTGTGTCTACGATCACCGACGCGATAGACGCCCACGACAGCATGATTGCCACCCGCGGCCGTGAGCTGGATGATCATATACGAGGTTATAATAGTTTTCGCAAAAATGTCGTACATAAATTCTTTGAAACCCCGCTTGTGGTTGGCATGACTCTAGCTGAAATTAAAAACTTTCTATCTCTATTCTTTTTTAACAAGGACGCGGGGAGGATGATGAATGAAAATGAAATCAAGGCAAATTATCTAGCCATTAAGTGACTCTGATGTCTGCAGTGAGGCAGGTTATAGTGATAACTTGCATTGGGGCATCATGCCGCAGACATGTAGCTTCATTTCCCACCCAATCACATTATCAAAGTAGATTCGTTAAAGACCTTCACTCCTTTATACGAAATCAAAAGTTTTACTTAAGGCGAATTTGTACAAAACAAATAAAAATACATGTTTTAACTTTACACATCCATGTTTTCAGACTTCAAGATTTCCCCCCTCCCTCCTATTTCCAACGTGGGCACTGGCATTGTCGACCTACTGTGTAGACATAACAGTGTGTCCGAATGTGTCTGAGAGAGAGAGAGAGAGAGAGAGAGAGAGAGAGAGAGAGAGAGAGAGAGAGAGAGAGAGAGAGAGAGACAGACAGACAGACAGACAGAGACAGACAGACAGAGACAGACAGACAGAGAGAGGGGTAATTTTTGATAAAATGCAAAATAATATCATTTGCTTGTTCAAGGGAAGCCAGGCTCCTTTAGTTATCTGTATTTAACTACTGCATTATATTTATCCGACTTGTATTTCCTGTCTCGATACTATATTTAGAAACAAGGGCAAGAACCATTCAATGTATAACGTTTACTTATCTATAATAATTCATAACCTCACTATTTAATGTATAAATATTTATAATTAAATTAAATTACTAATGTATTATTAACTGCGCAACTCTCTACGTTTTCAATTAACTCAGTTCATGTAACCTTTAGACTAGTTCAATGAGCACAACGTTATTTCCAAACGCATTTCATGTATTGACTTATTGGGAAGTATTCAAACATGTGTTCATGTACAGACTTAATGGGAATTGTTTTCAATAGCGTTTAATGCACTGTCTTAATCGGAGTTGCTTCTGATATCATTTCATGTATTGTCTTAATAGGAGTTGTTTGTATTAGCGTTTAGTGGGTTGAGTCAGTAAGAGTTATTTGCAATAACATTTCATGTACCGACTCGTACAATTCACACAATTGTGAAAACAGGTGATTTGAATGTGCAATTGTGTGGTGCTATACCAAACACATGAAGTTTTATACTAGATATAATATATGTATACTTTCAGAATGTGTATAAATTCCTTAAATTTAAAATAAATCCCTTGAAATGCAAGTCTCCTAAGTTTACCAGTGTATTTACTCCTAGTACCCAATACTCGTGTCTCAAACAAAGTCATGTTAGTATATACAAACCGGCCAATCATTACAAAAAATGTATGACCTACTTAGTAACCAGGTAAAGGATTCATAGTCGACCTTACCTTTATGCTTGTAGTATACAACATAAGTAGTAACATTTGGAGAACATTCAGATTACGTTTCTTGTGATATGCACACCTCTGTCAGTGGGTTCACTTGTGTACACAATATGGTTGATGGAATAAAAGTGAAAAATTATATCAGTTCAAATCTCTAACGCAAAATTCCAGTATCGACGGGGATTCGAGTATTTATTTTCTGAATGCAGTAACCTAAGTCTATAATTTCTCTCTCTCTCTCTTTCTCTCTCTCTCTCTCTCTCTCTCTCTCTCTCTCTCTCTCTCTCTCTCTGTATATATATATATATATATATATATATATATATATATATATATATATATATATATATATATATATATATATATATATATCCAGTTGTCCAAACTGTTTAGGTGTGGCAGATAAATGGTGAAAATGTGCAGGTAGAGCAAACTTTGTAAGCTAAGTATTTCTTTCTTACATTTCACTCAACCGAATTCAATTTCAAATCCACCACAGGTATGAATTTTCCTAATGTGAACTATTGTAGAATGTATTGTACATGGTGAACATATAGTTTTTCGAAATAGCAATATTTATCTAGACCCGTGTCACTCAATATCTTGTGATCCTAATTATGTAATATTCGAGTATTGTTTTGACAATTGTGGATAAATGGATCGTATTTGTTTGTTTAGTTGCTTTAAATAGAGTTATGTTTCCAGTGGTAAAGTGGATGCCTAAAGGAAACTGATTTGATTAATTTTAGCCCTTATAATGGTTGTTTGGCGGTTAGTCTATGACGAAATCTATCTTGAGGTGGTCGTGGGGAGAAACACGGACTGTCGCAGCGCTCGGTTTTTAGGTTATCAAGGGTCTATTACGTCCGTGAAGATGTAATTTGCTGCCTCAACGTCTTAGCCGATGTGTCATCCTACTCCATGTGCATAATTGACATGAGTGAATGAGTGAGTCAATAAGTACGTGAGCGAGTGAGTGACAGATCGATCAGCGCACGAAGGGTATGAAGGCGACGATACGGTCGATACCCTGGCACTTTATAAAAACACAGGGAAATCGTCCTCTTGGTTTCGGAAGAACAACGTTTTACTCATTTTGTATAGGCCTAAGATGACAATGACAATTCGAGAGAATTGACATTTGATGTTTAGGGTCTTCGTGTCTGCTAATGTTATAATTTATGTGTCATTGAGTTGATCTATTGAACTACATAAGTCAGGGTTGTGTATCGTATTTGTCTCGTTTGTAGCATTGTATATGTAAGTATTTTTTCTGTTCTAATTTGGTATCGTATACTAAGAATTCTTCTGTTTTGTTGTAATCGCTACAAAGTCTGCAGTGAGGCAGGTTATAGTGATGTCTAGCACTGTGGCATCATGCCTCAGACATGTAGCATCATGTCCCATCCAATCACATTATCCTAAACGTAGGTCGGTGTTTGGCTCTTGACATTGATCTTGTAGCTGCCTCGCAGTCGATGGTTCCACGTGCTTTTCTGATGCCACACTGGCTCTCTGTCAGTAGTATCTGGTCAAGGTGCGTAGCAAGCAGGTTCCTGCAATTGGGATTACATTATATACCAATGGTTGTCACAGGCCTGGCGCTTTCCTTTGCGCTTATACAGCTGGATTATGGAAGCGTCTTTGAACTAATGGGGTATCGTTTCTTGGTGCTACATCGTTAAAAAACAGTTGATATCTCTTTTTCATCCGGGCTGTGCCCCCTTCTTTGTAGATCTCAGCTGGGATGGAGTTTGAACCAGGTGCTATGCAACGGGAGTGCAGACATATCACTTTCTGTGTCTCGAGTAAGATTGGAGGGTCATCCAGTGCTTCGTTGATGGCTAATAGGAGAGATGACTGATGGCTTCATCGTTGATGGATGAAGGGAGATTCACGATCCTGTCAAAGTGTCAGTAATTAGTATGATCCCGTCTGTGCTGAGAAGGGGTGATGATCAAGAGGATGTAGGTTTATTGTAGACGTTCTTCATGTCATGTTGGGCCGCTTAGCACTGGATCTCATCAGCTTTGTTTCTCAGCCATGTGTTTCCCATCTGCTGAAGTTTCTGCTGTGTATATTGTTGTATGCATCTTTGATAGAGATGGACTTATGGATGTTGACGTTGATTTTAAGAAGGCGGAGTTTCTCATCCAGCAACTGCTTGACCTCAGCCTTGATGCTTTCTGGTTGAGCGTCCAAAAATGTCCGAAGCTAGCTCTAGTAGCTCTCTGAATGCCGCCCAGTCGGTGTCCAAATTCTGATTTTTGGGAGACGTGGATCTCAGACGTTCTTCCAGGGCATCCATGATAATCTTGGTGATGTTTATTCTTTTATCAGTCTTCTTTCCCCATGTCAGACCTTTTCTGCTGAATACAGATGTTGAGGTTGGTGATGATGAGGCGAAGTTTTGTCTGGCAGTCAGTGCCTCTTAATGCGGAATTATGTATTATACTTTCATACTTTGTATGTTCTCTTGTTGAAATTGAACATTATGTTTTATATATGAGATATGAGTTTTGACAGTTGGTGTTCATGTAGTAGAACTCACTAAATTATTTGTACGACTACCGAACCTTATACTTACAGAATCAGGGGATTGAAAATGAAATTGCACATACTATGACGTTTTAAAATGAAAATTAAGTTAAAAATCAATCTGTATTTTCGCCTAGGTAAGGAAAGTGTCTAAAGACATACATACATACATACATACATACATACATACATACATACATACATACATACATACATACATACATACATACATACATACATACATACATACATCTGTCCTGAAACACAATTAATGTCATACCAATTTTGATAACCTTCCTGTTGCCAATCACACAACACTTACCTATTTAATTTTTACCTGTATGCGTACCAGAGACGTCATTTCAATTTTTACAGGGGGCGGGGTAAAACTTGGCAGACTTGTTAATTTTGTATATTGGATACAGCTAATGCACATTCGGGATGGGGAGGTTGTATGGGTGGTGGTGGGGCAATAGCATTCCCCATGCTTACATAGCAAATCAGTCATTTATTACAAGGTGTTCCTGACATCTCTGGACGAAACTGCAGGACCTTATTTTCTTCAATTTCAATCGATTTTCACAAATCGATAAATCACGCAATTAAAACCGACTTTCATGACCGCTCCGGTGTCCTAGTGGTTAGTACGTCCGCCGCGGAAGCGGGACGTCACGGGTTCTATTTCCGGCCGAGTCATACGAAAGACTTACAACAATGGTACTAACAGCTGCCAGGCTTTGCTCTCAGCATTAAGAGTTTAGTGTTAGCACTGGTCGGTCTGCTGTCAGGATAATGGGACTGGGTGAGACATCATGCAAATTGCATCATGTCTGATGCATGATTCCCCAGTGCAAGACATCACTATAAACTGCCTCACTGCAGACATCGTAGCGTCATGACTGAAACATTGTTGAAGCTACGTTAAAAATCATAATCAAACAAACAAACAAACCGACTTTCATGATACACTTCATTAGTTCAATCACTAGGCGAATAAGTAACATGCATTTTCCTGATAATAAGCATAATTGTTCTCTTCGTTCAGAGTTTAGATGGCGTTATGGTCAGTGGCTTAGCTATGGATGCTGGGGGTGCAAGTTGCACCGGACGTTGCCTTTGGGGGGGGGGGGTGGCGCCGGCAGAAGAGGATTGGAGGATTCAGTGAATACGTTTACAAAGTGTGCTTAAAAAGAAACAACCAAGTAAACAACTACGTCCGTGCCAGGATGTCGGGATGATTGAGATTAACTCTGGTTCAGACTGAATCTCGGTCACGCGTACTTATCCGGTCACATCAGGCGCCAAATGCTATCGGCTACGCCGGGGGGGGGGGGGGGAATGCCAAAAATATTAACCTTGCAAGCTCGCTACGCCACTGGTTATGGTTTTTAATGCTTGAATATATTTTAAGGATCGTTTCAGTACACACAATAATTATTTGGATAGAATATTTAGTAAAAGAAATAAGATTGAAATTTTCTCTAAATTGTATTAACGGTACTTTTTCACTAATTTATTCTGAAAGCAGTATGAATTCGCGCCAAATCAAGGGGCTCAACCTTGCCACGAACGAACTCAACAGCCCCAAGGTACCATAGTAGCATAAGTTCATAAAAAATCTCACTCCTACCTACGTCAGAGACAAGAAAACGCATGCACTTGTTGATTCAGTCGCACCTATCTCAGCAATTAATGAAACATATCTCTACCGTGCATGCTTGAATTCACAAGACACTACAAACCATCAAATAATTCTCAGATAGTATGACCGGTGGCGAAGATCATAGTATTTCAGGTCTGGTTCAACTTAACTTGAAATTAGGTCGCATACACTTCTACCATTTAGTCTATGTTGTACCTGTTTTACATCATGCTGTGATTTTGGGTGTAGATTTTTGGACTAAATACAAAGCTGTGGTGAATTGAGATGGACAAGCGCTCTCAGTTCGATAAACTCAACCGTGTCTTTTCAGTACTTTAGATTTAAGTTCAGCATTTTCTCAAATTAAAACAGAACATAAGAGCTCTTTTATAACATCACGTGCTCTTTAACAATGGATTCTAATGCCGTAAGGACTCCGAAATGCACCCGCCACTTATTGTGTTATTTTAGGTCATGTTCTTGGAGGTATACCATGGTCAACGTATCTTGGATACATAGATGACATCATTATTTTTTTCCAATTAATCTGAAGACTACCTCTAACATCTTAAACTCATTTTTTTATGTTCTTCTTGTTGTAGGGTTTAACGCCATTTTTCAGCACAAGATAGGCTATACACATTTTAAGCTTTCTCCGTACCCACGTTATCCGAGCCTGAGATTCGAACCCACACAGAAAGAGGTGAGATGACAGTGTTCTGTAACGGTGAGCGCGTTAAAGCACTCAACCACTCGGAGCTCAAAAACTCATTTTTGATTTGTTGCGTCAAGCGAACTTGACACTCAAGCCTTTTGTTGACTTTGGCATTTTTCTACAATGCTTTGTTTTTTTTACTTTGGCACTTTTCCACAAGGCACTGTTTTGTTGACTTTGGCATTTTTCCACAAGGTAATGTTTTGTTAACTTTGGCATTATTCTACAAGGCACTTTTTTATTGACATTGGCCTTTTGAAACAAGGCAATGTTTTGTTGACTTTGGTATTTTTCCACAAGGAAATGTTTTGTTAACTTTGGCACTTTTTCACAAGGCATTTTTTGTTGACTATGTCATTTTTCCACAAGGCAATGTTTTGTTGACTTTGGGATTTTTCCACAAGGAAATGTTTTGTTGATTTTGGCATTTTTCCACAAGGCAATGTTTTGTTAACTATGGCATTTTTCCACCAGGCAATATTTCGTTTACTTTGTCATTATTCTTTGTTTTTATTGACATTGACACTCAAGCCTTTTGTTGACTATGTCATTTTTCCACAAGGCAATGTTTAGTTGACTTTGGCATTTTGCTACAAGGCAATGTTTTGTTGAATTTGGCATTTCTCCACAAGGCAATGTTTTGTTGACTTTGGCATTTTGCTACAAGGCACTGTTTTGTTGACTTTTGCTTTTCTCCACAATGCAATGTTTTGTTGACATCGGTATTTTGCTACGAGGCAATGTTTTGTTGACTATGTCATTTTTCAACAAGGCGATATTTTAATGACTATGTCACTTTTCCACAAGACAATGTTTTGTTGACTTCGGCTTTTAGCCTAACACTGTCTCCTTGTTGTGTCTAAGTCATGAATCCATATAGGCAATCCAATACAAACAGTCCTGCTATATTAAATGTTTGAATCCATATTGGGTACACAAAGTTTGCATCCGTGTTATATTAAATTATTGAATACATACAGGGGTACGTGTTACATCTCCCTCTTAGTAAGAGGGGTATTTAATTGAATTTAGCTACTGTATCTACTGAATGACCTCCCTCGATATTATGATCCTATGTGACTGAAAGATATAATATCAACAGAGAACTGAGTAAGATTATTGGGAAGAAATACTGCAATACGAGCCGCCTTAGACAAAGAAAATAATAAATTTAATTGAATTAATAGTGTTAACTTAAATTCAACTTAAATGATATCAACAGGTTTTATTAACTGTCTAGTTTGGATTTATTTCATCATTATAACCAGTGGTGAGGAAAAGAACAATGTCCGCGATAGATGGTATCACCTTCCTTTAGACCGTGTTCCAACGTTTCCTATTTCCTCGAGTCTTGTTATACAGACTTCCCGTCCTTCTTGGACTTCCTAGATTTTACTATGAACTCGTCACTTCTCCAATTTTCTGGACTTTATTCGTCATTTCTCTTGGGTTTTTTTCTTCAGACTCCGTCTTCGGACTGGCGAGTTTCCCTTTCCCTCGGGAAAAATGTTTCCTTCATGACGTTAACTTTGAAACGGTCCAAACGTAGAATTCCAAATACATTTCTGAGTGTTTTGGATGAACTTCAAGTTTGAATGTGTTTATGTGTCAAACGCCTTGAATGTACTAATGTGCCTACAGTCCTGGAACTAATTCACAGCAAAGCCAAACTATTTTTAGTCAAAACTTAATGATGATCACATTTTAATTTCAGTGAATAATTTAAATAAAGAAATTATCTCAAATTAAAACTGAACCAAACACTGAGACTTACTCTACCACGAATGATAAGATAAAAATAAGTAAATTCTGAAACAAACAACTATATATATCTCTGCACATGTCACAATTACCATTTTCTGACAATACTCTGTCATTATACCAAACTGCAAAACCTAATTGCTTCTGTAACCTTCTAAGGTCAGAATCAAAGCTGTATCTAGAACTGAAACGTAAGGTAGAGTTGTACTATTAGTCCAAAGTAAACATCAAGTGATCGATCTAACGTCAAGGCATTAGGTCTGAAAGACCAGGCTGACACCTTTCATGAATAGTTAGTATAACCCATGTGACCTTTGTGGCCGTTGAAATATTTTATTGTGATGATCTCTGTATTGTGCATTAGTTTTGCATATAAGAGAATTATTACTTAGAATTAGGCATCAGTTTTGCATATAATATAATTATTACGTAGACATAGGCATTAGTGTTGCATATAATATAATTACTTCGTAGAGTTAGGCATTAGTTTTTCAAATAAGAGAATTATTACGTAGCATTAGGCCTTAGTTATAAATCCATTCAATGATATATATCCATTCAATGAATATATATCCATTCAATGACTATATATCCATTCAATGACTATATATCCATTCAATGACTATATATCTATTTAATGACTATAAATCCAGTCAATGATTATATATCCATTCGATGACTATATAACTCTTGCAATGACTATGCATCCATGCAATGACTATATATTCATTCAATGACTATATATTAATTAAATGACTATATATCAATTAAATGACTATGAATCCATTTCATGACTATAATCCATTCGATGACTATAAATCCATTTAATGACTATAAATCCATTCAATGACTATATATCCATTAAACTGCTATATATCCAATCAACTTCTTTAAATCCATTCAATGACCATAAACCCAATGAAATGACCATAAAAACAATGAAATTACTATTACTATATATCCAATCAATGACTATACATCCATTTAATGACTATGCAACTCTTGAAATGACTATACATCTCTTGAAATTACTATATATCCTTTCAATGACTCCGATGTCTGCATTGAGGCAGGTTATAGCGATGTCTATATCATCATGCCGCAAACATGTAGCATCATGTCCCACCCAGTCACATTATCAAAGTAGATCCTTTAAAGACCTTCACGCCTTTACACAACATTAAAAGTTTTAACTAAGGCGGATTTGAACAAAATAAGCACAAATACATGGTTTAAATTTACACATCCATGTTTTCATACTTAAAGATTCTCCCCTCCCTACCCACCCTATATTTCCACCGTGGGCAATGGCATTATCGGCCTACTGTGTAAACGTAACTGTGTGTCCGAATGTGTGTGTGTGTGAGAGAGAGAGAGAGAGAGAGAGAGAGAGAGAGAGAGAGAGAGAGAGAGAGAGAGAGAGAGAGAGAGAGTTGTTGATAAATGTGAAAGAATCTCATTTGCTTGTTCAAGGGAAGCAATGCTTCTTTAGTTATCTGTATCTATCAACTCCATTATATTTAACCGACTTTTATTTCCTGTCTCGATACTATATTGAAGAACAAGGGCAAGAACAATTCAACATATAACGTTTAGTTATCTATCATAATTCATTTATAATTTGGCTATTTAATGTGGGAAATATTATTAAATTAAATTACAAATGTATTATGGACTGCACAACTCTGTACGTTTTCAATACGTTTTCAGACAGTTCAATGTGCGCAACGTTGGTTCCAAAAGCATTTCAATTATTGACTTAATGGGAGCTATTCAAACATGTTTCCATGTACTGACTTAATGGGAATTGTTTTCAACAGTGTTTCATGCACTGGCTTAATCGGAGTTGCTTCTGATATCATTTCATGTACTGTCTCAATGGGAGTTGTTTTTATTAGCGTTTAGTGGGCTGAGTTAGTAAGAGTTATTTGCAATAACATGTCATGTATCGACTCGCACAATTCACAAAATTATGAATACAGTTATAACAAACACATAAAATTTTATACTAGATATAATACATATATACTTACAGAATGTGTATAAATCCATTAAAATTATCATAAATCCCTTGAAACGCACGTCTCTTTAGTTAAGCAGTTTATTCGCTCCTAGTACCCAATACTTCTGTCTCAAACAAAGTCTTGTTGGTATATAAAACCATCCAGTCATTACAAAGAATGTATGACGTACTTAGCAACCAGGTAAAGGATTCATAGTCGACTTACCTCTTAGACTTGTTGTATACAACATAAGTAGTAATCTGTGGAGCACATGCATTACGTTTCTTGCTGATATGCTCATCTCTGTCAACGGGTTTACTTGTGTACACAATATCGCTGATAGGATAAAAGGGAAAAAAATAGATCAGTTCAAATACTAACGCGAAATTCCAGTACCGGCGGGGATTCGAGTATTTTTGTCTGAATGCAGTAACCTAAGTCTATAATCTCTCTCTCTCTCTCTCTCTCTCTCTCTCTCTCTCTCTCTCTCTCTCTCTCTCTGTATCCAGTTGTCCAAACTGTTTAGGTGTGGCAGATAAATGGTGAATATTTAGAGAAATCTTTGTATTACATTATTGGTTACATTACACTCAACCGAATTCGAATTTAAATTCAAATCCACCCTTGGTAAGCAGTCAATCAAGAAGTTAAGTCGTGTGTGACCATCTGACCTTTTACGACTGCTCAATGTAGGTCTACATCTACTGCTTGGTTATTGGTCGTGAAAGAAAAAGGAGCTACCAAGCGACAGGTTTATACCCATGTTGCACACAAACACCTATATCGGCAATGATTTTATTAGTGGTGTCATCCAAAACTCGTTGAACAGGAAGTGAACGTTTAACCCTTTAAAGCATGCACAGCATGGTATTCAATTTCAAGTCTGGGCAAAGACATCAACACTGAGCTTTGTCGGGTTGTTCCCTACAACCAATTGTGTGTAAACCACATATTAAAATTTGGATCACGCTATAGCCAGGTATGAATTTTCCTAATGTGTACTATTGTTGAATGTATTGTGCATGGTGAACATATACTTTTGGAAATAACAATAAAGTTATCTAGGTCTGTGTAACTTAATATCTTTTTGTAGTCCTAATTAGGTAATATTCGAGTATTCTTTTGAAAATTGTGGATGGATCGTATTTGTTTGTTTAGTTCCTTTAAATCAAGTTGGGTGTCCAGTGGTAAAGTGGATACCTAAAGTAAACTGATTTGATTAATTTTAGCTCTTATAGTGGCTGTTTGGTGGTTAGTCTATGACGAAAACTGTATTGAGATAGTCGTACGGAGCATCACGAACTGGCGCAGCACTCGATTGTTAGGTTATCCAGGGTCTATTACGTCTGTGAAGATGTCATTTGCTGCCACGGCGTCTTAGCCAATGTGTCATCCTGCTCCATGTGCAAGTTAGGCAGCCGATGGTCTCGCATGCATAAAACATGTCCCGCCTAGCATAGCTGAAGCTGAAACAGGATGATGTGGATGTTAGGGAAGACCTGCTTGAGCGAGTACCTGTGTGTCTGGGTCCTTTTCCTACCACTTGCTGTTGACGATATTCCTGAAACTTGTCGTGTGAAAGTTTTTCAGCTTCCTAGCGAGGCGTTGGTATACCGTCCACGTTTCCCATGCGTAAAGTGGTGAGAGGAGCACAACTGCCCTATAGACCTTTAGTTTGGTCTGGATGCTGATGATTATTTGTTTCCAGATGTTGGCATACAATCTGCTGAACGTTGCACTGTGCTGCCAAGGTAGTTGAAGCGGTTCACGACGTTGAGCTTTTGGTCATTGACTTTGATGTTTGGCTCAGCACAGAGCGTTCCAGGGGCCAGCGGGCGCAGGACATGAGTCTTTTTGTTACAGATGGTGAGACCAAAGCTTGTGCAGGAGCTGGAGAACTTGTCAACGCTCCATTTCAGGTCAGCTTTAGAGCCAACATCGAGTGCGCCGTCATCAGCAAGTACAAAAGCTCTGATGAAGCGTTAGTCAGCATAGTGGAGAACAATAGACTGAACAGTGTTGGTACCGGAACACAACCCTGCTTGACGCCATTGGTTACTGGGAATGGCTCAGATGTCTCTCCATTGTCGCGGACACGTGCCTGCATGCCATCGTGGAAATGCTGCACCATGGCTATACATTTTCTAGGGCATATGTAATTGGCAATTACCTTCCACGAGCCTTCTCTGCTGACACTACCAAAGACCTTTATCAAGTCAACGTAGTTTCAGAAGAGGTCGGTGTTTTGCTCTTGACATTTATCTTGTAACTGCCTCGCAGAAAACACTATCTGATGGTCTCAAGTGCTTTTCTGAAGCCACACTGGCTTTCTAGTAGTAGTCTCTGGTCAAGGTGCGTAGTGTGCAGGTTCAGTAGGAATCTGGTGAGTATCATTCCTGCAATTAAATAATATACCCCGGTGGTTGTCACAAGCCTGGCGATTCCCTTTGCGCTTATACATATGGATTATGAAATCGTCTTTGAACTCCTGGGGTATCGTTTGTTACTGACACATCCGTAAAAAGAGTTGGTAGAGCCTTTTATCCGGGCTGTGTCCCTTCCTTGTAGATCTCAGCTGGGATGGTGTCTGAATCATGTGCTTTGCCATTGGAGAGCAGACATATTGCTTTCCTTGTCAAGAGCAATATTGGAGGGTAATCCAGTGCTTTGTTGATGGGTAATAGGGGAGACGACCGAAGGCTTGATCGTTGATGGATGAAGGGCGATTCACGACGCTGTAAAAGTGTTCAGCTCATCGTTGAATACTCTTCTCTTTGTCAGTAATTACTATGTTCCCGTGTGCGTTGATAACGTGATGTGATCTAGAGGATGTAGATTCATACACTTCTTTCAGAGCATTGTAGAAACCTCTTCATGTCATGTTGGTCTGCTTAGCACTGGATCTCGTCAGCTTTGTTTCTCAGCCGTGTGTTTCGCATCTGTCGAAGTTTCTGCTTTATATATTGTTGTACTCATCTTTGCTAGAAATGAACTTAGGATTGATGATGTTGGTTTGAAGGAGGCGGTGTTTTTCATCCTGCTCAGCTTTGATGCTTTCTGGTTGAGTGTCCAAAAAATGTCCGAAGCTGTGCTATATACCAGCTCTTTGAATGCCGCCCAGTTGGTGTCCACATTCTGATTTTTGAGAAAAGTGGATATCAGTCTTCTTCCAGGGCATCCACGTGAGTCTTGGTGATGTTTATTATTTTATGAGTCTTCTTTCCCTAAGGAGCTCCTTTTTGGCTAAATACAGATGTTGAGGTTGGTGATGATGAGGCGGTGTTCTGTCTAGCAGTCCGCGCCGCACAATGCGAAATTATTTATTATACTTTGATACTTAGTATGATTTCTTGTTGAAATTGAACATCATGTTTTATATATGTGATATACGTTTTGACAGTTGGTGTTGATGTAGTGTGGTCAAAAACGGTGTGAGAAGCTAGAGTTCCCTCTAAATTATTTGTACGACTACCGAACCTTATACTTGCATAATCCGATAATGGAAAATGAAAATGCACATACTAAGAAATTCTAAAATGAAATTTAAGTTAGCAATCAATCTGCACTTTAGCCTACTTAAGCAAACAGTCTAAATATAATAAAATACACACACACACACACACACACACACACACACATACATACATACATACATACATACATACATACATACATACATACATACATACATACATACATACATACATACATCCCTGTTACTCTCCTATGTTAAGTCAGACCTGTTACTGTCCTATTTTGAATCATCTTGTTACGTTTTTATTTTAATTCAGCGCTGTTACTTTCTTATTTTGAATCATCGTGTTATTTTCCTATTTCGAATCATCCTGTTACTTTCCTATTTTTACGTCAACCCTGTTACTGACCTATTTAGAATCACCCTGTTACGTTCCTATTTTAATTCAGCCCTGTTTCTTTCTTATTTTGAATCATCTTGTTACGTTCCTATTTAATTCAGCCCTGTTACTTTCTTATTTTGAATCATCGTGTTACTTTCCTATTTCGAATCATCCTGTTACTTTCCTATTTTACGTCAGCCCTGTTACTGTCCTATTTTGAATCATCCTGTTACTGTCCTATTTTTACCGATTTTGTTACTTTTTTTTAAAATTAGTCCTGTTACTGTCCTATTTTAAATCAGCCCTGTTACTCTCCTATTTTAAGTCAGCCCTGTTCCTGTCCTATTTTGAATCATCCTGTATTGTTCTTCTTTGACTCATCCTGTTTATTTCCTGTTTTAGGTTAGCCCTGTTACTCTCTTATTTTAAGGCAGCCCTGCTCATGTTCTATTTTGAATAATCCTTTTTTGTTTTTATTTGACTCATCCTGTTACTTTGCTATTGTAAATTAGCCCTGTTACTGTCCTATTTTGAATCATCCTGCCACTTTCCTATTTTAAGTCAGCCCTGTTACTTTCTTATTTTAGCTCATCCTGTTACTTTCCTATTTTATGTCAGCCCTGTTACTGTCCTATATTGAATCATCATGTTACTTTCATACTTTGAATCATCCTGGAACTGTACTATTTTGACTCAACATGTAATGTCCTATTTTCAGTCAGCCCTGTGACTGTTCTATTTTGAATCACCCTGTTACTTGCCTATCTTGACTCATCCTGTTACTTTCCTATCTTAAGTCAGCCCTGTTACTTTCTCTTTTTTTAATCATCCTGTTACTGTCCTATTTTGACTCATCCAGTTACTTTCCTATTTTGAATCAGCCCTGTTACTTTCTTATTTTAAATCATCCTGTTACTGTCCTATTTTAACTCAGCCCTGTTACTGTCCTATTTTAACAGCCCTGTTACTGTCCTATTTTAACTCAGCCCTGTTACTGTCCTATTTTAACTCAGCCCTGTTACTGTCCTATTTTAACTCAGCCCTGTTACTGTCCTATTTTAACTCAGCCCTGTTATTGTCCTATTTTAACTCAGCCCTGTTACTGTCCTATTTTAACTCAGTCCTGTTACTGTCCTATTTTAACTCAGCCCTATTACTGTTTTATTTTGACTAAGGCACCAAATATTGTTTTAAAACAAAGATAAAAGAAAAGAGGAAGAAACGAAATTCAGAAAAAAGGATTGTGATTAAGGTCAAGGCGCTGTACTATTTTTGAAAAGAAAACAAGAGTTAATGGCGAATCTCATTATTTTTCATTTTGCGCTAGAGCTGCAGGAAAGCGAAAAAAGTCATGAACTGATTTTCAGAAAAGCTAGTTACCTACAATTAAATATTATCATTGCAGTAAGCTAAAAATAAATATGGAGCAAGACGATTACTTGTAAAACATGATCCAACACGATCTCGTGTAAAGAGATGTCCAACACGATCTTTTGTAAAACGATGGTCCAAAACGATCTTATGTAAAACGATGGTCCAAAACGATCTTATGTTAAACGATGGTCCAACACGATCTTACGTAAAACGATGGTCCAACACGATCTTATGTAAAACGATGGTCCAACAAGTGTAAAAACAGGAGTCTTTAGTTTTGCTGAAATTGAAATACGTTGCACCAGATTCAAAGCAACATTTTGCTTGTAACTTTGCTATAAGCAATTCTATGTGAAAGATCGAAACTTAAACATGGGGTAGTTTATGAATTTATTTCATTGTATTGCGTTTATTATCTCAAATCACGTTGAACAAGTTTGAGCTATACTTTTTTCTGTCAAAATAATAAAGAGTTACGGTTAGCCTTGAGCTAAGAAGTTTGCAGATCAATCACCAGAAATGTAGTTAACGCTCGATAAATTTGTTAAGTACATCACGGATTTAAAAGATACTCGCACGGGGCTTATAATAGACATCATTTTACGGATCTTTTGCCCTCTTTGATCCAGACGATTCGATATTATGATTGTGGATCCGATTCACCACTTATACGACAATCTACCATTAATTAATCCATTATCAAGATCTTTACCATAACCAATGTGGTACTATCAATAAAATATTTAAAATAGGTAGAGAATAATAAAGAAACACAAACTATAACTTGCCCCACTCTCTTCTGAATAATTTTAGTAGATAATTGCAAAATTTTCAAAAACGAATGAAAATAACTAATAAATTAACTCTGAATTAACCAAAGTCAAAGAACTGATTTTGGTAAAAAGAGCATAACTTGGCATGCTCAAATATGAAAAAGATTGAATGACACTAGTAGTGATTGGAAATGTTGTAATAAAAAAATACTTGTCAACCTATAATTTCCAAATATAATATATTCCATTGCAGCCTATAACTTACATACATCATATATTTCATGCCAACCTATAATTTCCATTTATGATGCATTTTATGTTAGACTATGTCCAGTGATTCCATGTCAACCTATACTTTCCATACATAATATATTCCATGTCAACCGATAATTTCCATACATATCACATGTCAACCTAAAATTTCCAAATATAGTATATTCCATGTCAGCTTATATTTTCGATACATAACATATTCCATGTCTTTCTATAATTTACATACATAATATACCCCATATCAGCTTATAATTTCCACACAAAACATATTCTATGTCAACCTGTAATTATCATAAATAATATGTTCCGTCTCAGGCTATAATTTCCATAATTTCTATGTCAACCTATAATTTCCATACATAATGCATTCCATGTCAGACTATGTCCAGTCATTACATGTCAGCCTATAATTTAAATATATAATTTACTCCATGTCAGCTTATAATTTCCACACAAAACATATTCTATGTCAGCCTATAATTATCATACATAATATATTGCATGTCATGCTATAAGTTCCATCAATAATAAATTCAGTATCAGCCTATAATTTTGGTGAGAAATGAATTCAGCTTAATGGCGTGGCGGTTATATACCGTCCACGTTTTGCAATGGTAAAGTAGTGTCGGGAGCACACCTGCGCTGTAGCACATGAGTTTGGTCTAGATGATGATGCCACTTCTATTTCAGGTGTTGGCATACAATCTGCCGAAAGTTGCACTGGCTCTGACAATACGAAGGTTCACCTCGTCGTCAATAGTGACGCTCTGTGACATTGTACTGCCAATGTAGGTGAAGCGGTTCACTATGTTTAGTTTTTGCCTGTTGACTGTTTGGGTTCATCATATAGCTTTTCAGTGGCTGGCTGATGCAGGAATTCAGTCTTCTTTGAACTGATGGTGAGACCAAAGCTTGTGCTGGAGCAAGAGAACAGGTTAACGCTGCATTGCAGGTCGGCTTCTGAGCCAGCAGTGAGGACCAAGTCATCAGCAAGTAAGAAATCGCATATGGTGTTGGTAATAACATTGGTTTTCGCTTGAAGCCTCCTCGGATTGTATAGTTTTACATATGTACAGCATCTGATGCCGACTCCAACCTCTCCGTCTTTGAAATCATTACTCTTCATGGCAGAGAACAATACACTGAACAGTGTCAGTGCTATAAAACAACTCTGCTTGACGCCATTATTTACTGGGAACTGCTCAGTTGTCTCTCCATTGTTTTCGTGCTTGCATGCCATCGTGGAAATGTTGCACCAATGATGTAAATTTACTTGGGCATTCGTCCTCTGCCATTACCTTCGACAAGCCGTCTCTGCGGACAGTATCAAAGACTCGAAAGCGGTGGATTTCAGACGTTCTTCCAGGTATCAACGAGATACACTTTGGTACTGGTGCATTTCAGTTTGGTGATGTTCAGTCATTTAGGAGCCTTCTTTCCCTGTGGGTGTCATTTTGGCTGAATGCGGATATTGAACTTCGTGATAATGAGACGGTGGTCTGTCCTGCAGTCAGCGCCGCACAAAGGACTTGGTCACACGCACATCCTGTCGTCCCACTTCTTGACAATGACGCAGACGATCAGGTTCCAATGCTAAGAGTGAGAGTTCATCTATGATGTTCGGTTACGTGTACTGAGGTGGAAGACTGTATTAGTGACCAGCAGTTTTCATGTTCGGCGCAGGTCTGCAGCAAAACAAGATCGTTGCTGTTACAGTGACCCACTCCGTGCTTTCCTAGCACCCAACCCTAGGCAACGTGATCACAACCTGCTCTTATATTAAAATCTCCAAGAATGACGAACTTATCTGCCATTCGAACATCAGCAATGACGGAGTGGAGATCCTCACTGAACTTGAAATTCACTTCATCTCGGTTGGTCATGGCTGTAGCATAGCAACTGATGATGGTATGGTGCTTTCTTCCAGACTTGAGAGGGATTTTTCATGGTAATGAGTGTGTCGTTTACTCCCATTGGCGGTCCAACCAAATTGTCATTCAGTGCTGTCTTCACTGCAAAGCCGACACCAGCCTCCAGGAGCTGTTCATTTTCTTGGTTGTAGATATTCAGCGTTATGTATGGCATGTTCCTTTCTTATTAGGGCTGTTCTCCTCTTGGCACTTTTTGCATCGTTTCTGTCCAGTAAGGTGCTCATATTCCAGATGCCAAGTGTAAGAGGAACAATTCCCATTTTCTTTGTTGTATTTTGACCGCTGCAATAGGGTCTCCACATGCCGTGTTAAGATGGCTCGGGCATTGTAGAACAGGCAATGTGAACAACACCCGTTCTTCTTCTTCTTATAGCCCGTTCTTCACGCCAAGGATGTTAACAGTACATTCCATCAGAAGGCTGCTCAGTCGCTCAAGAAGCTGCCTGACTCTACTGTTGCTCCATGTCAGTGGTTATTGGCCCTCATTGCCTGTGCCGCCTGTATGCAGGTTTGCGGCTACGGCTGCCAACTGTACCCACACTTGCCGCTTCATCGCTCGCCTGTCGCTACAGGACTTTAGTGGTTGATGCACTGGGATGGGTGGATGATGAAATGACTTGCGCGGTGACTTTGTTTTAAGTCCGAAAGAGTTGAGCAATTCGTCGACCTAACTCTCTCGCCAAAAACCATCTGAGAACAGCAGCACGACAACTTCGAAACCACCAGAAACGACGTTGCGTACAGTGGATGACCATGACGTCATACATGTGTCGTCCAGCTCTTAGCGCTCCACATCGCGTTGTTGGGAATCGCCTTTCTGTCCGTTGACCAGCTTGTGGTTATTGTGCGTAAGTTTGCGAATCCAGTCTACACATGCTAGGTAGACAAAGCCTAACTCACCGAGGGTTTAAGACCCGTCGGCTACCCTCAGCTTTAATTAGCCGAAACATATATGCCGTTTTCCGGGATGTGGCCAGTGAGCATGCCATAGCGTCTTGGAGCCACAGGTGAGAGCTAAGTGCCTAGTGGGGACCAAATGTGAGAGCTAGCCTCGAATGAGTACGATTGTTTAGCCATCTAGAGGTGTTACCCCCTCCCAGAACACCCCGTACACCCCAACTGCGTGAATAGAGACTGCGTGAAATAGAGACTGCACGAATAATAATACAATAATGATAATGAGGAATTTGCGTAGCGCGTAATCATTAGAAGCTATAAGCACTTTACAACATATATAAGGACTGCAAAGAAAATCAAAGGAAAACAAAATAAAATCCCAATGAAATTAGAAAACATAAAAACATGCAGAAACTATTTAAGGTAGGAAACATTAGGACTATTAATTTGTTATTGGTGTTGATAAAGGTGAGTTTCAAGAGCACTCTAAAAATGGATCACTGTGTCTGTGTCTTATTTAAATAGACAATTCGTTCCACGTTACTAGGCCATGGTATGCAAAAGAATGTTGTCCATATGACGTCGTGTTTTATATGGGGAATAATGAGTATATGATTGCCAAAAGAGATGCCTACGTATCTTGCTTTTGTGTACAAGTGGGTGTGGGCAGATATGTATGTTGGACTTCAGTCCGTCAGTAAAAGTAAGCACACAGAATACATTTTGTGTTTGATTCTGGATCAAACGGATAGCTAGTGTAGGGTACAGAGCATCGGAGAGGTGATCTCTGATTGTGGTACTCTATGGATGATCCGATCAGCTGTGTTTTGAACTTTTTGAAGTCTGGGGAGTAAATATTGAGACGAAACAAGACATAATTGAGTTTCAATAGTCTAGTATTGAATGTGCTAGTGAAGACACAAGCGTTTTAGTGGCATCAACTGAAAGATATTTGCGAATGGAGCTAATGCGTCTCAACTTAAGATATTGCATATGTTCATGACATGTTAGTGTAATATGAGAGTACTGTCCAGAGTAACACAAAGGTTTCGTACTGACTGTGTGAAATTAATGTTGATGTTGCTGTGACGGGGCAAATATCCGGCGATCTAACAAGAATACATTAGTTGAGACCAGATAACCATTAATTAGATTTATGGAGACAAACGCGTATCATATCGCCATACAACCGTTGTTCCGTAATGTCCTTTCGAGGGAGAATTTCGTTTCTAATTAAGCATTTGTTTATCTAGCAGCCAGACGGACTGTTAGGGACATTGCAAACTTCATTTTCATAGTTTAGTTGTCAAAATTGAGAAATTGCAGATATTCTGTTACACAAACTACCACGTCAAGCTGACCCGACTTTGGCGCCTCTGTAAAAGGGGAGCGGCATATATATTTGATTCTGATTGGTTACGTCAAAATAAGGGTGTCTTCACACCAAAAATTACCTAGATATTATATCGTCTCATCGAGAAATATAATTAATCTAAACTTTTCCTGCAAAGACAAAGAGAAAATCAAAGGGAAACATACTCATGGTAGTGTGCTTCTTGAAATTTGAGTTCTGCACAGGAAGTCGTGCATTAATCTTTCGATAAGTTTGACAAATTGTTTAATTTTTTGTCGTGTTTGCATAAACGCAAGGTTTTAAATGCATTACTTTACTTAAAATGATTAAGAGTGTCACTTCACCTAATTTTCAAGATTTCACGTATGATTTAGAGCTAGTGTGAAATGACGTAACTGATTACGTGTGGCGGGCTCAGAACCGCTAGGTCTCGTGTGGTCTGTATTATTGAGTGTTGTTAATGCATGACGAATTAGACATTCGACCAATTGGGGAGATTTTATGACACGAGGAGTCTATTGATAGTCCTATCATCTATTTACTACTGAAATACCTACAGGGAACTTCCAGGTATCATAAATAACAGGAACTTTAGGTTGTCTCTATTAATATATATTAAAAGGAGAGAAAATAGCCTCGACGTGCAATCTTGAGAGGGAACTTCAGAGTGCAGTCTGAGACGGGAAAAACCTGAAAAGTGGAACCCTATGACGTAATGCTGATACGTATAAATATTGAATGTTCTGGACAAATTGTAGAGAGAGGAATCCGGAAATCCAGGCACAAAAATAGCTACAGTGGAAGACAAGCTAAAGGAAGAACAGGTTATAAAATCATAGAAGGCGTTGACTTCGATTGTTCACTCGATCTTATGATGAAATAAATCTTTCAGTAATATATCAGTTTTCTTATGTAAATCCATTCATTCAAACATATTTTTTAAAGTAACGTCTTCAAATAATTGTTTTATGTAATTCATTAAATTGTTTATATGTACGGGGCTCGTGTTTGTTTGTTCCATATATCTGCTAAGAACTCTCTCTCTCTCTCTCTCTCTCTCTCTCTCTCTCTCTATATATATATATATATATATATATATATATATATATATATATATATATATATATATATTTAAATATATGCTTCACCTCTTATATGTATTCAAACCAGGGCAGTTATATCGATGGCGGTCATCTCCTAGATAGCGAGTACAGAAAGGGGTGGGGTATAATAATATTATAGCATCCAAACCCGTAACAGTTGCTGATACTTATTGTTTAAGGTAAAAGATGTAAATAATTTTAATACAGTCCTGCTTTTACAGTCCAAAGCTGGGGTAATGTTCTTAACTACTTTGAGAAGAATAGTTTCAGTACTGTGGCAAGGGCGATGTGCCGACTGTGCCTTGCTTAAATGACTGCTTGACGTCAGATGAGATATAATAGAGACTGTGTGAATAGGGATTGCGTGAATAGACACCAAGACATGCAGAGCCTTTTTAATAGGGTCTATAATTTCCACAAAGACGATTTTAGTCATATATAATAATCAATCTTAAGTTCCGACCGTCGAGCAGGTCAGATTCTATTTAGAATGTACTTGTCTTCACAGATATTAATCAATCTTTCGTTTCGATCTACGAGGAGTCCAGATTCTATTCAGATTGTATTTGCCTTTGCGTGTAAAATAATTCAAATTTATGAGAGTGGTAACTTTATCCATATATTATCCTAACAAAAAGCATACAAATATCTTTCAACTTATTATGTCAAGAGAACAAGTATGTTGCATTGATAACTTTAACACGTACTATGGACTTCATTACTCTAACCAGAGTTCAGTAAGTGAATGTATACAAATATTATAGTAATTGTAGTAATTGTGATTCTCCTGTTTACAATATCTGGTGAGAAACGGTCCGTTGGTCTAATATGAATTCTTTCATGTACTAAACTGAAAACTTATACAGTTTTGGGTCATGTACAGGTTTTATTATCACGCTTCTTGTGAATTTAATATTTACAATGCATCGAGTGTATATCTTTTCTAACATATAACATTCAGTTGGCAATGTCTTTACACTTACATTAAAGTAAGTTTATTTAACCTAAAATGTATACCAATATTTATGTTACTTAACAACTCGATTCATTTAAATATACTTGTAGATAGTGTTATAATATGGCGACATAGATGCAAATTTAACGTTACAAACTTGAATCCATTAGCAGAAGCATTTCTATTGTCGCTTCCAATTACATTTTACAAAATAACTTTTAAGTGATATTATCATTTAGTACATGCTATTCATTCCTCACTACCTCATGCATGTGAAGTTATTGTGGGCTATCACCAAGATTACATTTAACGAAATATTAATTATTATCTGTGAATACAAGTACATTCTAAATAGGACCTGGCTTCCTCGAAGGTCGGAACAAAAGATTGATTATTATATATGACTAAAATCGTCTTTGTGGAAATTATAGACGCTATTAAAAAGGCTCTGCATGTCTTGGTGTCTATTCACGCAATCCCTATTCACACAGTCTCTATTATATCTCATCTGACGTCAAACAGTCATTTAAGCAAGGCACAGTCGGCACATCGCCCTTGCCACAGTACTGAAACTATTCTTCTCAAAGTAGTTAAGAACATTACCCCTGCTTTGGACTGTAAAAGCAGGACTGTAATAAAAATATTACAGTCCTCAACCTCCTTGATTTTTCTGCAACATTTTGACACAACAGACCGTAATATAGTACTTCATCGTCTATAGTATGTATTTGGCACTCACAATACAGCTTTACTGTGGTTCAAGTCCTACTTAGTCAACATCACACAAATTGTATATGCAAATGGGTTAGACTCCAGCCCAGATCTATGGTGTGGCGTTCCAAAAGGGTCTGATCTTGGACCTGTTATACCCATTCGATACACTCAGCCGCTCTCACGTATCATAGATCATACTCCATTGTCTCAACAACTGTACGCTAATGAAACCCAAATATACAAATCTAGCCACCCAACTGAAGTTGTTTCTATTATCCAAAGAGTAGAGAGGTGCATTTCTGATGGGAAATAATGGATGACAATTAACAAACTGGAGATCAATGATGACAAAACTGAGGCCATTCTGATCACAGCACAAAAACATTATCATTTGCATCCTTTACCTCAAACAATAAGTATCAACAACTTTTACGGGGTTGGATGCTATAATATTATTATACTCCACCTCTTTCTGTACTCGCTATCTGGGAGTTGACCGCCCTCGATATAATCGCCTTGGTTTGAATAAATATAAGAGGTGAAGATCATATTTAATATATATATATATATATATATATATATATATATATATATATATATATATATATATATATATATGAAGAGAGAGAGAGAAGATGATATTATTTTATTCCTCCATTTTCTGAAGATTGTAAAACAAAAACGAAATGCATTTATATACATAGAATCACAAAAATATTGATTCCTAATCGCTTTGAAATCCATTACAAGTATTTCTTTCCGTATATTCTGAGTGAGTTCTCTATTGAATCGAATATATAATATCCTTTATCTTATTGAAATACTTGGTAGATAGTCTGATCATATTTATCTATTCCTCAAATTCTAATCGTTCTGATACATCATTTAAACCACCAGGTAGTATAATCAGTATAACATTATCGATCTGATCACAAAAATCACGGCAAATCACTGAAGGCATATACGAAAATAGACTTTCCATCAAATGGTTTCTGTCATCTGAGGTTAAGGAACAATTCATAGAAATGTGCATAATACGGTCATGACTCATTTTGCCACATAGGTGACACAGTCCAGGTCTTGCTTGCATTCCTCCACTACGAATTATTGTCCCATATTCCATTTTTCTGCTCGAGTCAGTGTAAGATATTTTCCATGGATGATGCATTTTTAGTCCTGGATTAATTTTTAAAATCTACCGAATCCCTCTTATGGATTTCTGATACTCATTTCATGTTTTCTCTCCTCAAATATCTGTATTCTTGTCCCAATCAAGTTTTTCCATGTCATTTTGTTTGCAAATGTTCCAGTAAAAATAAAGTCGTTGAGATAGTCTTCTGAATCATACTTTTTGAATACAGTATTTATATCATATATAAAAGAGTTGTAGCTATCTTGGGGGTAAAAAAATCAAATTTCCAACATCCCAGGGGAAAACCCTTTTAACAGTTAAGTTTTGCTGATGTTCTATACATGCGACCAAGGAATACGAGTTTTTGCTTATCTATGCGAGCTTCCATTGATATCATCCCCAAGCATGATGTCGTATATCCAATAGGCGATCTTTGAGGGAAACCTTGTACTCTCCGTGCGAAATATCGTTCTATTTTTTCCATTTAATTCTGAGCCATACAAAGCAGACGGCAATATAAGTATTTCCCAGACTTTCACAGAAAATATAGGATTCATCTCATTTGCATTTAGTCCAATTGAGTATCCCATTTGCATCTAGTCCAATTGAGTATAGTGAGTTTGTTACACGTTTAGCTTTATCTAGGAATAGACTATACGATCATTAGTTTTCATTGATTGTTAAAAGGTAACTCCTACATATTTCACTTGTTTGCTTTAGGAATATTCTGTGATCCAAGAATAATTCCATTTTATGGGTACACTTCCATTTTTTTTTTACTAAATATCATCCAATTACTCTTGTAAGTGTTATATTTCAATTTCCACTTCTGTGCATACTGATAAGCTGTATTTACTAGTATTTGTAATCCATTCAGCGAAGAGCTTAGTAGAGTAGTGTCGTCTGCCAAAAGCATGCCAGGTATGTTCATCTGATTCACTCTTATCCCGCAATTAGTCATTACTATTTCATTCAATAGGTCATTTATGTACACAATAAATAAAAAAGCCGACATAACACGCCCTTGACCAACACCTCTCCGTAATGGAAATGTGTTTGATATACATCCTCTACACGCTACACATTCACTCGACTGTGTGTAGGAATGGGCGATTATTCTCCATATTTTTGCATTAATTCCTAATATTTTTAGTTTTTTTAGTAGTCCACAATGCCACAGTCCATCAAATGCCTTTTCGTTATCCAGAAAAACAGCATATACATTAGAGTTTTGATTATTCAAGTACATCAAATATTCTTGAAGACTAAATGCAACGGAGATAGCTCCAGCCTCCTTACGAAATCCAAAATTGATAAGGATGTGGAAGCTTATTTTGTCTAAATACTTTTGAATTCTGGTCACCAATATTTTTTCAAACAGTTTTCCCTGACAAGATATCAAAGGTATACCACGATAATTCACCGGATCCTTTTTATCTTTACCATTTCGTTTGTATATCGGTATAATCATCCCACATCTATATAAATTTGGTAAATACTCATACTGGATCATGTAAGTAAAAAGGGCAGATAAATGTCTGATTAAATATTTTCCACCATACTTTAAGTGTTCATTCGATATGCAATCAATAACTGGTGATTGTTTTGTTTTTAGAGACTTGATATACTGCAACACTTTTTCTTCTGTAATATTATTACATTATGTTATCTGTCTCTAGTTTGCTTTCTTCGTACATATTCTTCATTTTGACAGATTCATTATGTCTGTTGTACCACTTAGTTCAGAAAAAATATAGTTTGCATAGATTGACACATTCATCCAAAGTATTAGATTCTACTCCTTGAAATGGAATATTACCAATGTCCGATTTATCTTTTCTATTTCCCCGTATGACTGCATAGAATTCATATATTCCCATTTCTGCACTTTTTTCTATCTCTTTAAATATACACTCTTTATATACCTTTTTCTCTAGCCTATGTTTCTTTCTAAACTTTCTTTTCACGTCCTTGTATCTTTTTTTGATGTTACACTCTATGCTTCTATTTTTTCCTGCTTTGATCCATTCTCCGCGCGCTTTTCTCATATCCTGATATAATTTTTCAGCCCACTTTTCTTCCAATATGGTTTCAAGTGCGATTTGAATTCGGACTTTGGAATATATCGGTCTGATGCAGTTATTACACTCTTAGTTATCAATTCATTAAACTTCTCTAGATCTTCTACCTTTTTACACTCATTAGTGAAATTCAAGATGCACTAACATCAGATTTATACATGCTCATTTCTAATGGATTTGCCAAGTTCCATTTCATTCTTGGAGATACACGTCTTTTTATTTTCCTTCAATATATCTTTTCCAAGTGCCGCTGTAATAGGTAGGTGATCCGATATTGAGAAATCAATTTTGTCATTTACTATGTGTCTTTTTACAGCACCTCTAATTATTTCAGGTAGTAATATATAATCAAGTGTGGACATTCGTGATATGTCTTTTGATCTATACGTGATGTAATGTTCATGTGGTTTTATCGCCAGCGTAGCATCTATGTTTCTCTGTTCTATTCTTTTTCTGAGAACAAGATCTCTTTTTGATGGATTTTCACACACAAGATCTGCATTCATGTCGCCTATAATTATGCATATATTTTCAGCAGAATACATACAATACACATCAAAAACATTTTCACAAAATGTGTCATATGCATCATCAGTTATAGTTGTCGAGGGAAAGTAGATTGCAGTCAAAAAGATTTTCACTGCCATAATATTTGGGAACTCATTTTTTAAGGTGCTTACTTTGCATAGAGATGATCTATAAAATACAGCAACCCCACCACTACCTCTATAGCATTGTTGTATCTCTTCAGTAGGCAAAGCAACTACTTTGAAATCATCATGTAATTTATCTAAATACGTTAGATTCTTTGGACAAAGCCAAGGTTCAGTGATAACAAATATAAATGTGTCTGGTAACAATTTAATTAGTTTCTATGTGCTAGACATTATACCACGTACATTCCATGTTGAAATAATGAGCATAATTATAATTAACAAGCAATTACTAGTCATATGGCTATGTTCATTTATAATACATTTTGTAATTCTCATGCGTTTCATCAAGTGAGTTGCCTTCTCTCCATTTTCTGTTTGTTATCCATTCCCTACATTTTATTCCAGAACTCCAAAATGATTCATGATTCATCATCAGTTCAAAATCTTTATCCAGTACATTTAATCGAAATGTATATATCTATTTGATCCATCCCAATGGTGTCGTTCCTTTATGAGGCGGACCAATGTTACTGTCACACATTCCTCCTTGCACTGAGTTGCGATAGCTGTCCTTATTACATCTATATTTTTTCTCAATTTGACATTTGATAGCAGAATGCGTCTTATTTTGTTTCTTACAACTGGTTCAAACACATCTGATTCTATATTACATTGCTTGGGTTTGGTAATAATTGTCTCAATATGTCTATACGATGTATCTTTCTTTTTTTGTCTCTCCTCGTCATTGGGAAGTATTCTTTGATCATTTGGTGATTTGTTGTGCCCTATTTGATCTTTATTTATGTTTTCATTTATATTTATATTAGCTCTATCTTCATATCTTAATTTCTTTTGCTGGTTGTGGGTTGATGTATTTGCATTGCTAGATGTTACTTCTGTGCGCTGATTATGACTCACATTTTCCGTTATGTTAGTCCGGTCATTCCATGAAAATATATATATATATATATATATATATATATATATATATATATATATATATATATATATATATATATATATATATATATATATATTTATACCACATACATTAAAAATAACATGGCATTTAAAGTGTTGGTATAAAGCAAATCTATATACCAATACTATTGGTATATCAAATAGTGATCCGCCCATAGCGCAATAATACGAATATATAAACATTCTTTCTACCGTAGGCCTATAGCTCTATGAAGAATTTCTACTCATTCATTAATCATAAATGACATGAAATTAACGACACAAATATTAATAGTCCCTGTTTTCTAAATATTAAAATGGTACACAATTTCATCGGAATTCTGTCTTTTTCCTCTCCCCCTCTCATGCAAAATAAGCACAAATCTGGAGTGAGAGAGAAATATATTGCGCTGGACGAAAACATTAAAGCTGAACTTGTACCAAGTAACCATCAGTACTCTGTTTCCTCGTAAACCTATGCTTACGCTTTCCTTGGGATTTATCTATAGTATTCATAATATCAATGATACATAGTTGCAATCGTCAGACGACACATAAGGCCTACATGTTAAATTTGTCGGTTACGATGCGCACATACTGTATTGCGTTTTAAGCCTTTGTTGTTGTTTCTGAAACCCGTTTTAATCGAGTATTAATAATTAAATATAAAACTGTCCAAATGGTCGCCAGACCCCCCCCCCCCCCCTCTGGAGCAAAAATACACGAAAATACAAGCGTTGTGGATTTTTGCTTGTGTCATACGACGATGTCTCTGGACCTATGAATGATGGCAATGTTAGTCAAGACGTACAGACAGAGAGAGAGAGAGAGAGAGAGAGAGAGAGAGAGAGAGAGAGAGAGAGAGAGAGAGAGAGAGAGAGAGAGAGAGAGAGATGTTCAGTCTGTAGAATCGCTAATTAAATCAAAATGATGACTTAGCTGAACTGTCAATATATTAAAATATTTTAATTACCTCTTGTTGGTTCGTGATTCCAATTCGTTTATATTCCACGCGAATTTCCATACGACAGTAGGTCAATGACAGTACATGAATAGTCTATAATAAGATCACCGTGTTTGCAGTGCACTATTTTCTTCATTAAAAAAAACAACACAACAACATATTTTATGTTTAAATAATGCGTGTGTCTTATATCGATTTAATAAATGCAAATAAAAAAAGAAAATGAAAAAGAAAACAATCACTTTATCAATTTGAATATGTGATTGTGAATAACAAGAAAAATCGTAGAACTAGATTTTGTAGCAGACAGCCACTTGGTTGTGAGGAGGTCATTTACTTGGGCAATATATCAGGAGCACATCGTAACTCCAACTTGCAAATATTTGTATTTGTATGTGATATAAATAAAATATATGTATAGTATGTAGGCTGTATCATTGATATACCACTCGTTGTATAAATTTTTCATTAAAAGGAAACTCGGGCAAGCCTCGTTTCCTTTTAATGAAAAATTTATACATCTAGTGGTATATCATTGATACAGCGTACATACTATACATATATTCTATATATATATATATATTTATACCACATACGTTAAAAATAACATGGCATTTAAAGTGTTGGTATAAAGCAAATCTATATACCAATACTATTGGTATATCAAATAGTGATCCGCCCATAGCGCAATAATACGAATATATAAACATTCTTTCTACCGTAGGCCTATAGCTCTATGAAGAATTTCTATTCATTCATTAATCATAAATGACATGAAATTAACGACGCAAATATTAATAGTCCCTGTTTTCTAAATATTAAAATGGTACACAATTTCATCGGAATTCCGTCTTTTTCCTCTCCCCCTCATGCAAAATAAGCACACATCTGGAGTGAGAAAAAAATATATTGCGCTGGACGAAAACATTAAAGCTGAACTTGTACCAAATAACCAATAGTACTCTGTTTCCTCGTAAACCTATGCTTACGCTTTCCTTGGGATTTATCTATAGCATTCATAATATCAATGATACATAGTTGCAATCGTCAGACGACACACAAGGCCTACATGTTAAATTTGTCGGTTACGATGCGCACATACTGTATTGCGTTTTAAGCCTTTGTTGTTGTTTCTGAAACCCGTTTTAATCGAGTATTAATAATTAAATATAAAACTGTCCAAATGGTCGCCAGACCCCCCCCCCCCTCTGGAGCAAAAATACACGAAAATACAAGCGTTGTGGATTTTTGCTTGTGTCATACGACGATGTCTCTGGACCTATGAATGATGGCAATGTTAGTCAAGACGTACAGAGAGAGAGAGAGAGAGAGAGAGAGAGAGAGAGAGAGAGAGAGAGAGAGAGAGAGAGAGAGAGAGAGAGAGAGAGATGTTTAGTCTGTAGAATCGCTAATTAAATCAAAATGATGACTTAGTTGAACTGTCAATATATTAAAATATTTTAATTACCTTGTTGGTTCGTGATTCCTATTCGTTTATATTCCACGCGAATTTCCATACGACAGTAGGTCAATAACAGTACATGCATAGTCTATAATAAGATCACCGTGTTTGCAGTGCACTACTTTCTTCATTAAAAAAAAACAACACAACAACATATTTTATGTTTAAATAATGTGTGTGTCTTATATTGATTTAATAAATGTGAATAAAAAAAGAAAATGAAAAAGAAAACAATCAACTTATCAATTTGAATATGTGATTGTGAATAACAAGAAAAATCGTAGAACTAGATTTTGTAGCAGACAGCCACTTGGTTGTGAGGAGGTCATTTACTCGGGCAATATATTAGGAGCACATCGTAACTCCAACTAGCAAATATTTGTATTTGTATGTGATATAAATAAAATATATGTATAGTATGTAGGCTGTATCATTGATATACCACTCGTTGTATAAATTTTTCATTAAAAGGAAACTCGGGCAAGCCTCGTTTCCTTTTAATGAAAAATTTATACATCTCGTGGTATATCATTGATACAGCCTACATACTATACATATATTCTATATATATATATATATATATATATATATATATATATATATATATATATATATATATATATATATATATATATATATATATATATATATATATATAACGACTCAAACAAAGAATCAGTTCAGATGGTTGATAATAGGGTTTTCAACATCTTGTAATAAATCATTCACAAATAAATTCTGTGGACATCATTTGCAAAATGTAATACGAGGGAGCGTAGGACATAAACCGAGTTGACAATGTGGTGTTGGATTTAGAGAAAAAACACAATTGTGTGTACAATGTGGCGGTAAAAGGTACAGAGAGCTTAAACGATATTATGATAAAAGAACTATAGACAGTGACATATATATATATATATATATATATATATATATATATATATATATATATATATATATATATATATATATATATATATATATATATATATATAAAGTGTAGACGATTACTTGTCTATATTCTCAATTAAAACTTTATATAAATAATGACTTAAACAAATAAATATTTTTATATAAATGAAACAAGAATTTGTAAAACATCCCACTATCAAGAATTATGAAGCATCTCGTGATGGTGTAATCAGAAACTGTCTGTTAAAAATCCAGTAGGTTTTGTAAATAATTTTCGTTATCTAATTTTTACTGCTGGAACGAGAAGGTATATATATCATCGTTCTGTTTACGAGGTTTTTAATGGAGACATTAAGGAATGTCTTCTAATTGACCGCATTGACGCAGGTTCTAAAACCTAATTCTTTAAACTACCTTCAAGCTGTTACAAAACGTGAGAATACTGCACAAGGTCTTAGCGGTAATTGTAAGACCGTTGGAACACTTGTCAATGACGTAGAAGTTGTTTGTTATGAGGCTTAGTGCCATTTTGCAATACTATAATGAGACTCGAAGTGTAACAGTAAAACATTGGGAATCCATGGCTTGGCTTCAATTGCTTTGTAAATGACCTTCATATCTGATAGCTAAAGGTGAAGCAAATAGTTCATTTCTCTAAATCATGTGTGTTTATTGATGACACAACCTTTTATAATATAAGCAGTGTATAATATAGCAAACAAATTTAAAAACACGTTTATAACCCGTGCTGGCTCGCAAAAAATTGTATTTTTACTCATAGCTAACGTATTCAGTAAGGATCATTATCTTCAAACTATTGTTATATTGTTAATCAATATATAATACACTCTTGTTTATTTAGCATAGTTCATGATTTGTTGTGGATGAATGTATGGTGCTTCCCTGTTTGACATCAATGCAAGCATGTGATGTAGGTCAATGACTCACAACATCATCGCTGCTATAAGCAACGTCTTGGTAACCATTGCACCAGAAATGAGAAGGATCGTTCACTTTCCTGAAATGGATGCACCCACATTCCATTGCAATTAGGACGTGATCAAACAGAACGGGAATTTCTTTCCAATCCACTTCCATCATACGGTGTGTACTTTATGTCACAACAGGATTATAAAGATAGCAAAAATATTGCCTAGCAGCAAATGAACAGTCACGTGTCAATTGTTAGTGAATGGTTGCTGTCAATGATCAGTCATGCAACTCGGGCCTCATGGAGGAGCATTCCTCACAAGAAACTGAAAATTTGAGATTATATATATTCTCTTCTTCTACCTGCCATCATTACTCTGAAATTGCTACAAAGACAATGCTTCCCATCACTCATTGGGCAAATTTGTTTTTGGATAAAATTATATTTGTCCCTTATGAGGGATGTGACTCACTGTCTGCCTGCGTATATACTGTCATAGGAGTGACGATGGACTGCACACTTACCAGCAATAAATTCCTCCAATTGTCCAGTGTCCATGGGCCTTACCTATATTCACAAAACATATCCTGAAGATGAATACAGGATGCATGCTAGCATAGTTTAGTAATGAGTGGTGTAATGCCAGTGATGTACTATTATATTAAGAGATAATAAGGATCGACATGTGATTATCAAAACTCATTATTCATAACTATGACTGGTGTGAGACCTCTAATGAATTCATTTGGTGAATACTGGGGGTGTAAGACCGATTTAGAGCATCTAGGATTTAATTAATACAAGTCACTCTACCATACGAACCAGATTTTAAAAAGTACGATAACAATTGAATAACTGAAGGGATTTTAACACAAAAATGACACTACTCATGAAAAGTTACTTAAATGCCTAAATGTACAAAGGAATAGAAGAATGTAGTTTCTGTCATTGAAAGGTAGTACACTATATAGCCACAAGTAAATATTATGTAATTAAAATTAATTTTATCTGTATCTAATTCCCAATAAAAATACATTTTAAACAATTTCATCTAATGCTGCTAGTGTAAACTACCTCACTTTCCTCCGATTTGTGGTAATTCAAATATGCTGTTGGTTTCTGTTCAGAACATTACTCAACTTATTTTTGTATTCATGTACATCAAAAGAGGTAAGAAATGCAACAGCGACAAGCTGTGCGTTACAGACATTGCAATAATATTTCCAATACTTATGCTTATAAACAGGTATCAGACTGAAACAAGAATAAAACACATCGTCACAGATGCACTCGTGCTCCATCTATTGCAAGCCAGTGGACGAAACCAACTCTTGTGTTACAAGCCATTCTTCATAACGTTTCATCTGTGCACAGCCATTAATAACAAACCCAGCCCAAATCAGCCCTTGTGTTGCAAAGGTGATCTTTCTGCTGCCTTCTGACCATGTGCAAAATGTCTGACCACTGTATGTTATTATTATTCACATTCATATCTTCATGATAAAGGTAAATGTTATAGGCAATATTAGTTATTTGTCAAGGGGAGTAAGAATGTATCAACAGCACTAACACAACTGCCAAACCGTTCTGGGTCACAATGATGCATCCACAACACAATGGCTACAATCTTATTTTTAGTTTAACATCAATAACAACTACGGAAACATAGGAATACGGGAAACCGTTTCTATTCTATGCAGCAGCCATATTTATTTTAGATCAATCAAAATTTAATTTTGGACCAACTAAACATCATACAATGTCTTTTAGTGAAAATCCTATGTTGATAATTACCATCTATTCATGAAATGTGATACATATATTCTGAAGGTGGACACTGCTGTGGTCTTACTGTATGTCAGACAAGCAACATTTTCATTTCGGCCGAAAAAGACCATATGATGAATGTGCCGAACACGTGATAACAATTCACTAGGTTGGTTAGGAGATAACATGATATACCTATGCTCATGGACAGATGAACATGCAGCCATAAAGAAATGTATATAAAATACGTGTATTGGACTACTATCCCATTAGCACTTTTGGGTTGTGAGGGATAATATTGATTTAATAGAAACCGATCCCATAGCCAGTCCTGGTCAATGAGATATACAATTGTGCAATAATTGTGATAGAAACCCTTCCAGTAAGTAAGACTGGTCTATGTGTAAATGAGGTAAATCATGGCACAATAAAGTAAAGGACAAATATCCACTGTATATAAGTGGCTATAAGTAATAACAATAAACGTTTATACAATAAATGTAATGGACATCAGTACAAAGAGATCTCCCCAGCTATAAGCTATAGAGATAAAACAAAATTATACAATAATGGTAATGGGCGGCCATAACGTAGCCTTTGGTGTTATTACCAATAGCGATAAACTAATGTCCAATAATTTTAATGGACAATCAATCAATAAGCTTTCTCGGCTATATGTTTTAGGTCTAAAATACAGTACATCTTAGACCGTTCACTTAGAGCAGTTTTCTGCAGATTTTAATAGCAAATAAAGTTACTGCCATGGAACGAATCATTTTTTCTATCAAAAACAATCTTTATACACGTGTCCTTATTTTTCGGACAGTATCAAGGAAACAATAATGATGCGCATTATACAATTCTAAAGATATCTAAAAATCATTTATATCGTTTATATAACATATCATATAACTTTACACAAACATTTTAGCGAATAATACTTAATATTACAGTAATGCTTTCCTGCTGTTAGATGTTAGATGTTTTTATCTAAATACTTTAGTTTACTTTATTGAAGCTCCATTACGTTGATGACTCTGCAAATAAAACCGGTACCATGAGATTGATCATTTATCTTTTGGAGAGAGGAGCTAATATTTATTTTGAATATCATTGTCTCATCCCTCCTCACACATATTAAATGATTGGTTCTTAATTGCAATACACATGGTTAATAGAGAAATTATCCATCTTATTGTCACACATAAAGTAAATCTAAAAGTCCAAAGAAAACAAACTAAGGTAAACAGGAAATAGAATTATAGTAAACTGTGTCTCTCCGAATATACTTACCCAATCACGTCTAACTGAGGAAATTACTTCTGCCACATCACGAATCAGGTCCTCCCATAGACCTGAAACCATTTGTCTATATTATGCATATATAAATGGATTCAACTTTGCAGATTATCTCTCCTTATCCCGCTAATTGGGACTGCATAATATATATCATATGTTTTAACAAAAGCACACCTTTTGGAGAGGGATGGGATGGATGTATGAAAATGTGATTTCAAAGTAGCATAACTACATTGTAATATAATCTTTCTCGGTAAAACACATTGCACAATCACATCATCATTAGAATTGGTAAGATAAGGAAATGCTGATAATCCAACCTCTATCATAATGCATTGTGCAGGGTCAAATGTAATTTATGTTTAATGTTACAACTTTCCTAATAAAAGCTGCCACAACCAAATATAAACAATCAACTACTTTATCATGTGGACTCCACCACAAGACAAATAATTACAAAGGAATGTTTTTGCCCTGAGAGATTCCAGCAAAAGTTGATAAGTCATAGGCGAGGATGTGGATTTGTCAGGCGGTAAGTAGTCCGGTGTCTGTCTGAAAAGCTGCTTCAGGAACAGCTATACTCAGCTCCATGTTTTATGATTTTGAGATACTGAACTCAAATGCAAGACTTGTATTAATAGCTCATATTGTATAAGCCGAAAAGATCGTCAAACACTCCCATTCTTGTGAGAGATCAGGGTAAAGTTTGTACGACTCCGTTTAGTCAGGATGCTTCCGCGTTGTGGGTTTATGTCATATTTTCTGGTATTTATGTGAGGTCTCCATATAAGATACACAGTGAGCATTTTAAATCAACTCAGTGAGCAAATATCAGGTTCTGTATCATCTTTTGTTCTATCGAAATATCAGTCGACGAGAGGGACCGTATATATATATATATATATATATATATATATATATATATATATGTTCTGCTTTCCAGTAGATGGAAGCCTGTTCATCGTGTTGTATCCTTAAAATGAATAAACCATCGGAATAAAATTGTATGTGGTTTGGATACGCATACAGAGGATGGAACTAACCCAAGATATCAAAACCTAGATTATCGAGATGCATGTACTGTATGAAAGTTGCTTAAGCGTGTATTTACAGAAGTTCGAATTCAGCAAAGTTGGCATGTTAAAACCCATTATAGATTCCACATTTGGAACAGGTTTAGTAAGTGAGGACATGATAGGTCAATGATGTTTGAATGTCTGAGATCCTTGTTGTAGCTAACAATCGTATGCCTATGATGTCAGAAATCAAAGAGCAAGATCCCTTAAAGGATAGTGTTGCTAATTCGTACTTTCGAAGAGCGAAGGAAAACTAAGTTTAATTCAGCTGGGGAGTGGAGACTGACAGCAGTGTGACATAATTTGCAGTACACCGGTCACAAATATACTGCACCATTTCCTTTTCTATACTTCTAAAGTGGAGGGCCAGCTAGCAGCTGAAGGGTTCCACTCCATAGCAAATACTGGAGGATTTTGCTATGTAAAGTATGCTGGACAATATCCATACAGAATGGAAACGTTTTCCGGGATATAGTTACAAGTTTCGCGACCACGGCTTCCTTGAGAATCTTCTGGAGGTTTGGGATTTCTGCGCCATATTATCAAGTTTAGTAGATTTGTGACCTACGATTTGTTCCATCGGAGAGTAGGAGTTGGAAGTACTGATGGAAGGGAAACCAGTGTTTTGCATTTCCCGCAAGGCATGTCTGAGTCAAATAGGAATACATGATCTCCAATTGATCACACTGCCTTTATAAGGTTGTTGTTTCCAAGTATAAACTATCTTATTTCTTATGATTGTCTTTCCATTTATAAGGCCGCTCGTGATGGGGATGAGTTGAAAGTGGATTCTGTACAAACATCTGTTGAGGCAATTCCTGTGCTGCCTGTTTTGTGGCTTCTCTATACGCTATCCATATATACGTTGGATCAGCACAGACTTATGGGATGTCATCTAAATGGTCAGTATGGGTGACCAGCCTGACTAGATAGCCTGCTGTGCGTGAGAGTGATGACCTAGCATTATGGATGCTGCCGAGTTGGCAAGTCTGCAAGATGGTCAGACCAATCAGCAAAACTCAGAATGACATCTTCATTAATGTTAAAGATCAAATACGACTTACAACGTATCTACTATATCAATACAGGTGGATGGTTCTGTCAATACTTCACTGTGGTCACATTCGTGATCAGATTGCTGGCAGGGTTGATGAATAGCGGCAGCAGTACATAATTCACTCTGATAGGCCTGACACTGTCACCTATATCATGTATGGGCTGGGTGCTGTACTTACACACAGAGCGATACACAGCTTTGTTTGATGTGACTGCATTGTATTGAGTTGTAACCATTTCTGTTGACAAAGCTTTAAACATCGTATCCAAAATCGATCCACAATCTATGTTGGGATCCTTCTGCAATATGTCCTGAGGACAGGTCCTGGCTTTTAAAAAGCTGTTGCCCAAAAAATCGCCAACATCAATATTTTGTCGCCAATTTTCAAAAAGTGTCGCCATAACAAGTAGTGTACATTTTTCCAAGTGTTAATTTAGTCTATTAATGTAAAAGGCAATGAAAATGACAAAAGATGGATTAATTAAATGAATACTTTAATTACAACAAGCATTAACAAAATGTTACAAAGTGTTACCTGAAGATCCGTCGCGATTTTACGGCTGCCCACTTGCTGAATGCAGTTTCAAAGTCAAAATTTTCATATCGGTACATGCTGATTCTCATTAAATTCTCGAGAGATGAGATGCCGAGTTTATTTCTGATGTCAGTTTTTATGAGGTTCATCTTACTGAATCCTCGTTCACAGTCAACAGTGCTGACAGGTGACGCCAGTAGTCTCTCAGCAGCCGCACATGCGCAAGGGTATATTGTCCTGGATCTCACTGCCAACTGAATCAAATCCTTAACACCTCTATACACCTTACCATTCCTGAGAACTTGAGCCCTAGCATAAGCCACAAAGCCAGCCAAGTCCTGACTAACCTCTGACTGATTACCTAACCCACAAGTAGACAAGTAATCTGAAACAATGCCTGAAACCTCTGAAAGAATGGAACTGATAGCCTGTGAACCATACAAATAGGGATCAAACAACTTGGTTAGAGCACTCAAAACTATCGAATCACCCTCCTCCGTGAACCTTGCTTTTAGATTATCTATAACAATATCTATAAATTTGGCACAAGACAATGCAGCCTCTGACCTTTGCTTAGCATTATCACTAATTGTATGGCCTTTGAACTCAAAAGTACATAAACCTGATGAATCTAAACTTGGTTCTGCTGGAATCTCAGAGAGAAACCTAGAAACGTTACTACCAGACTCTAACCTCAGATTTTCAAGAAGCTCAACAGTGGAGTGGAGAAGGGGATTAACCTCGGTAAAGTCAATATCAGATCTCTGATAAGCTTGACACAGAACTGCCAAAGGCCTGAGAATGTCAGCCATATAGTGTGCTGTATAAACAAATTTGAAACAAGCAATGGGCTTATACATTGCAAGAGCCTTTGCAGAGTTGTCTTCCAAGAAGACACTGACTAGAGCTTGAAAATTATCAACAACTGCCTGTACACTACCTTCAAAACTCAGCCACCTTGTGTGGAATACCTGATGCAAGCGAGTGTGAGAAGACTCTTAACACTGACTGAATTGCCTCAAGTCTACACATATTACGAGGGGAATAGGCAAAATACTTGTACATATTATTCAGTATATCTTGAAACTTAACCAAGTATCTAACCTCGTCAGCTGCAGTGCCTGTACCCAGAGCTAACCGATGTGCAATGCAGTGAGTTGCAAGCAAACCTTTAGTAGCCTCCTTCAACCTGGTAACAACACCACTCTTGCAACCCAACATGACTGCAGCACCATCCGTTGATACACCAATCAGATTGTCCAGACTAAAACCAAATGACTGAATTAAACCTAACAACTCTGAATATATAGATTCTGCATTTGCGGTTTGAAGCTGACGAATACCTAGAAATTGAGTCACTGGTTGAACACTGCCAGCCAAATTAGTTAGGTACCTAACATAAACAATCAAATTCTTATGTACTGAAACATCTGTGCTCTCGTCAAGCATGACGCTGTAAACACGAGATTCCTTGACCTCGGTAGCCATCTCATCAACTATTACATCAGCCAACGACTGCTGAAACTCACTGGTGCTTCCGTGACCGTCATACGATGTGTGCTTATCTACTTTGAGGTCTGAGAGTTGGGTGGCGCTCTGAAATAGAAATAATCATTAATTTTGTATGCCATAAATATTTCATTTATTATTATACATGTTCTGACCATGTGTGTGTGTGTATATATATATATATATATATATATATATATATATATATATATACATGATTAACAAAAAGTGGCATTTATACAACAATCACGGTGTACTACAGTAATATCACATTGAATATATTAAGGTTATACATGTGTTTTTTCCTTATGTTACTGTCATTTAAATACATAGAATATTACTGTTAACAAGCTATAATATAATATTCTCAATACCTGTGTGATACACAGCTGGTGCAGCTTTGGGACAATTGTATTAGCCAGGTTGTAGTAAGCCGCAAAGAAAGTGTTCCGCATAGCACTAATAATAGCAATTTTGCTTTTGCTAATGGCAGTGATCTTCGCTGCTTCCATGGTGCTGGCATCCCGCATCACCGTTTGTGCACATGTATGACTGTTGTTACCTGAAGAAGAAAAAAATGCATTATCAACTTTAGTTGACATTTTAATAACAATAAAACCCTATGATCGTACATTGCAATATAAGATAATTGACGTATAATGCGGCCGTCGATTGCATGCATTCCATAATTAAATGCACCCCCCACCCCCCCCACCCCCCGTTCTTTATGGCTAGCTTCCCAGAGCTTGTAGTGAATTGCTTCCTAAATCCCAAGAATGATCACTGAATTCTGTATAAATTTTCTCAACAAGCAAAATAGGATCTCCATTCCCACGAATGAAACTTACACGAGTTAACAACTGGCAATATTGGACCGTATATATAAGCATAAATTCACACCCAATTTATGGATTCTTTCACTCCTGTATTTTGAGAAATAAATAATTATTTTTAATTATGCAAACTTGATTTTTTTTGTTGCTATTTCTTGTTGTGGAGTTTAAGTCTCTGTGGGATTGATGGCAAAAGGAAAAGATCAATGAGTAAAATGCAAAAATATTACTTACCCCGCCTGGATTCATGTTTGGTGATGCGCTCCTTCTTCAAAATATCACAGCCAGTTGTAAATGAATTTACAAACTTTGCCTTGATACATACATCACAGAACATCTGTTTTAACTTTGGATCATATCTGAGCCACGGACGCCCAAGTTTCCAACTGTCTTGAAATTTTCGGGACTTGTTGCCCCGTTCATCGTAATGTGGTGTTGCACTTGAAGCGCTACATGTAGATGATGTTTTGTCTGATGAATTTGCACTAAATCCAAACGCTGTTAATTTTTGTAACTTAGGATGAGATAATGAAATCGCAACATCTAACTTGCGTTTGCTCATGATAATGTTGCACTGGCGACAGATATAATTATAATTTAGATTTTTTTCCATTTGCTTTCTATTTATACACCGTAGTCAGTACTTCAAAGGTTATCAGTTTTCTATGAAGGTTCAGAAAAACTATTGTATTGGTATATGTAAAAAAACAACAGAAGGATTAGCCATTCAATTAAATTGTTTCTGTTCTATTCGCGTCTTCAGAAGTCGGTCAGTTGTAGGTATAGTACTGTATTGACTGTATCACAGCATACAGTACTCAGCCCAGATGTCGGCATAAGCAGATTATGATGTAACAATGCACTGTAAAGATGGGATGATCAATACGAACAAAGGATCGTTTGTGTAACAAATTAATTCCAATGCATTGCTTAGTCAAGTTTGTGGCTTCCTTTCGTTCACCCATTTAATTTATTCAGTCCAAATCCATGATTGTATGTACAAATTAAATAACCAAACAGTCTGTCGCCAAAAAAATCGCCAGATGGTATATTTTTGTCGCCAATAAGGGAAAAAAATCACAATTTGCGACATTGGCGAAGCCCAGCGCGATCTCCTCCATAATGTAGTTTTAAATGGTGGAGGGGAGGCATTACATTATTAGGACATAATTTTTAGTAAAAGTAATAAGATTGACATTTTCTCTAAATTGTATTAAAGCAATGTTTCACTCATTTATTTTTAAGTAATTTTCTAAAATATATTAAGATTAATTTTATTTTTTTCTAAATCACCATTAAAATAATGAATGGAATAAAAGTAAATGATGTTGCAAGCAAAAGGGCAATGCGCGTTGTGTGTAGAATAATAGTATATGATGTTACTAGAAAAAAAGCATTGTACATTACGGCTCTTTTGCTAATTCAGCAAGAAATATAAATTCTGCTCAGCAAGAAATATAATTCTGCAAGCTGTAAGGTTTCAAGATTATACATTGGCAGATTTCCAATACAGTGACTAAGAGCTTGGGTCTAACGTTATGTTGAATGACGTAAACCAAAATGGTCCTTATGTAATGAAGAGTAGAGCGTCTTCTAGCTGGATGTAATATACACCCGTATACCGCGGGATGGCCATATTTGATTTTGCCGTGCGCCAGATACATATAAATAAGCGCGCAACTCGCCCAGGTCAATTCTTCGAATCCAGAAGCTAGAAAAGACTTGTCTCTCTAATTACAGGTAAGAACTGTATATGTCGTAAACTTCTTTTAGAAATAGGCATTTTTAATGTTTGAGATTTTAATGATAAAGTTCATATGTTTGCAACATTGTTCACTGAATTTTTTTATTTATAATATTTTGTAATGGAATGTTTAATTATTTTAAAGAATTCATGTTTAATTATATTTATGGTAATTGTTATTATAAAAGACAACTTCGCCACCAACTTCATGTTTAGATTTAATGCTGAAATAAAGTATTCTTATTTGTTGCTTTAATTGCAGCTATTACATTTTATACTCTTGGCTATCATGACATTGATCGAGATTGAACTATTCGTATCATATTATAAAATGCAGAAATTATTCAAATGAATGAAGTTCGAAAGCTTAACAGGAAAGTGTAATTTTATTTGTATTTCATGTATTTTAGATGTGTTTCTAGAATGTAGTACTATACATGTGTTGATTATTTAAATAAAATTACTTGTCTCTCTCATTAGAGATGTAGCCGTGTCTCATCATCGTAGTGACACCTCTTCTTTTATGAGCTCATTCGTTCTTCTCTTGTATCTATCGTTCCGGATTCCAAAACTAATATATCATACAACTTTTCATATAAAAGTTTTCATAAAACCATTATCCCAATCAAAACTAAATGACAAGTGAGAAGCAGGGTATACACTTAAAATATCCCAATCCCTAGATAGTGATATAGCACTTTAATCATCGTACCTGAACTGTTGTTGCAGAAACATGAACCATTCACATGTGCATGTAGTAAATACCTTACTGTTTTATGGTTGATACGTATTTAATAATGGCAAGGTATAATGTATAATTGTCTTTCCCAACCTTAAAACATGTTGTTGCAGACCATCTGAAAATATAACTTCAAAGTGAGATATTGTTTATTTAAAAACAGAACTGAACACACATTTGGTACGAGATCATACATAAACAATATTAGAAAATGAAAAACCATTACTAATGGAATTAGCAGGGAAAGAACGAAACAGTAGATACAAATATACTGATAATATTCTAAACTATTTGTACAAAATCAACAAAACTGTGTTTTTTTTTAGTGTTATTGCATGACAAAAATGTAGGTTTTGTCTAGATAATTGGAGTAAAGCTCCTTGCCCAAGGTCACACTATGGTAGCTGTCCCAGGCTGGTCCAAAAGAAGGATTAAAACCTGAATACTTTGTGAAGCAAATGCAGCACTGTGACCACTGATCCAAAGCAGCTACCTGTCGGTAAATCAAAAGAGTGATATGTGCAAATATGATAACCTGTGAACAAGAACAGCTGTACTAACAGACTAAATAGCTTAACTGTGGCACTACAAATCTAACTACATGATATCATATGAAATTGCAACAAATATAATGTCACCAAAATATAAAAACATGTATACAAAATGTAATATGATTGGCAGATTTATAGTACCACTGACAACGGATGGTTAACATAAACAAATAAACAAATAGATACATATAATCCACAGAGTTTCTAAGGCCTGTTGCAAGTTCGCAGTGAAAGTTAAAATGATGATACCAGTATATGGAGTGTCACCAAGTTATGGGTGGTAATCTGTACAGGGTACTTCCTGTGGTTCACAAAAAGAGGGAGAGACACCTTTTCAAGCATATTGAGGGCTGGATTCTGGAAGTAGCAGCAGTAAATCAAAATGCTAATGTGACTGCCTACTGTATTTGATGACGACAAATACATGGACAGAAAGACCAATGAGCAATACACAAACTGATATTGTTCACTTGGCATAATATCTTAACAGCTTAACACCTCACTAAGTAGACATGTGTAGTGCTGTAGAAGCATAAAAAAACATAATAAGCATATCAAAACCAACTTTCAATTAAGATATCAGTTTGATTTTACCTATATAAAATATAAAACCATTCAAACCAACTCCTAAATTAGACATGTTAATTTTACGTGCAATATAATATAACCATATGAAAACCACTTCCCAAGTCAGATACAAGATCACTTCATTGATATGCATAGTACGTGCTCAGTAACACTATTTATCTTAGAATGTGGTTATATAAATCAAGATTTTAAGTTTGATCAAATTGAATGAGAAAATGAAAGTCTTCCTAATTAGTTCAAAATGCAAAGATCTTGCTCATAATACAATTTGGCTGAGGTCATGCTTTCATGAACATAAGTTTAAGTTTTGATCCAAATTGGGTCTAAATCATGCCTTCCAGAGTAGTAAAAAAACTCAAATGAAACCCACGATCATATCATTATACCCGGAAGTCACTTTTGAACTATTTACAGTTGGATAAATAATTAACCAGAAAAATGTCTTACTACATTGTAATAAGTGTATGCAATAATCTGCTAGATGACATTAATAATACGAGCTAATTTTAGTCCTCCAAGACCTGCATTATACAGGTTTATATTTCATGTTTGATCAAAATTAAATCAGAAATATGGCTTATGGAATGGAAAGAAACTGAATGACTCATGCAGGGACATGCAATAATCTAATTAGTTCATTGTGGTTTTGGTGAGTTAAACATTGATAATGAAGTTATCCTACATTGAATAAAAACTCTGAACCATTCATGACCTGTAATCTTGCTGACTCATTTGGCCTTATTGTTTGGTCAGCTACAAATTAACAAGCGAGTTCCTCTTTGCCGAATATAGATCTGAACCATCCATAATTTGACTAGTAAGTTTACGCAATAAGATCTTATGCATTAGGTTCGAAAAGGTGATGTTTTGAATTCAAAGATAGCATTACACGAGTTCTAGGCAGGGCTGTATGAATTCAAGGATAACATTACATGACCTCTAAGCAGAGTAGAATGAACTGAAGGATAGCATTACATGAGCTCTAAGCAGGGCTGTATGGACTCGAGGGTAGTTTTGCATGAGTTAGGCTGCATCAACTGTTTCTAAACATGGGTTACTATTGATACATGTTGTGGACAATGATTGAGGTGTTTATATTTTCTTTTACTTTTCCTGAAGATTACTGAAAATCATGCTTTGCAAAATATAACATGAGAGGTTCTTTATGAGTAAAACATGGTGTAATTTACCAGATTCATTGTGCAAGGTATGGCAGGTATGTGCTGTTGATGTAATAATGGAGTCAACCTCAGCATAGCATACAGAAATTCACAATTAAGGTGTGTTATTCACAATGAAAGTGAGCTGTATTTATACTATGATTTGTATAGTCTTCCAAGATAACAGTTTTTATTTTATCAAATTACACATGTTGTATTAGGTGTATACTTCACTGATAAGAGCATTTTATTCATAATGTGGATAGAAAATTACACCAATTATTGATAATATAAAAATGTAACACATGGATAGAAAATTACACCATGTATTGATGATGTAAACACAATGCAATTCATTGATTAAAAATGACACCATGCAATGATAATGTAAGGATAATGCAACACAATGATGGAAAGGACAAATTATTAATACAAAAACAATGCAATGCATGGATGGAAAATTACACGAATTATTGACAATGTATAAAAATACAATACATCGATGGAAAATTATATTATATTACATTGGAAACTCACATAATAATATTATTTTACACCATTGGAGACAAAACAAGTGGACTTGGGCCATACTGTTTAATGCTTTAAGATGAAAAGAAAAAAAAGTTATTTACTTGTCAAAGAAACACAAAATCTCAGACAAACCTTTCTAGCTTATAACCAAAGTATCATATATACCTAACTAGCTTAAAATCTAATTATCAGCTACACCCAACTAACTTAAAACCTAATTATCAGATACACCTACCTAACATGAAACCTAATTATCAGATACACCTACCTAACTTAAAATCTAATTATCAGATACACCTAACTTAAAACCTAATCATCTGATACACCTACCTAACATGAAACCTAATTATCAGCTACATCTAACTAACTTAAAACCTAATCATCTGATACCTAGCTTAAAACCTAATCATTGGATACACCTAACTACCTTTAAACTAAATCATCAGACAAAACTAACTAGCTTTAAAAACCTAACTAGCTTAAACCTAAATTAGCAGATACACCTAACTAGCTTAAACCTAAATTAGCAGATACACCTAACTAGCTTAAACCTAAATTAGCAGATACACCTAACTAGCTTAAACCTAAATTAGCAGATACACCTAACTAGCTTAAACCTAAATTATCAGATACACCTAACTAGCTTAAACCTAAATTAGCAGATACACCTAACTAGCTTAAACCTAAATTATCAGATACACCTAACTAGCTTAAACCTAAATTAGCAGATACACCTAACTAGCTTAAACCTAAATTAGCAGATACACCTAACTAGCTTAAAATCAAATCATCAGAAAGCTTTCCCCCCCCCCCTCCAATGATTGTTGTACAAGTTATGTATTGTTAAAGCCTTGCGCTATTATTTGAAATGGATATTAAACATTTCTACAGTTTGCATACTCCCCCTTGATTTTTTTTAACAATGTATGTATTGTTAAAGCCTTGGGCTATTATTAGCAATGGATATTTCCCCATTCCAGTTTGTTCCCCCTCCCACCTCTAAATGATTTCTGTACAAGTTATGTATTGAAACATGTATATAAATGATATACTACAGAACCATCCTTGGCATCCCTTACATGGAGCAATGACAAATAAAGAAGTGCATAACATCATCAGGCATTGTGCATGATGAGTTGGCATGATATACACTTCTAGTAAAATAAATGTATTTAACAGAATAATTTATCACAAGTGTGTGCTGTTTGATGTTAATTAGTAGTATTTCTAATTTATCACAATCAAGTATCAGGTGTGCAGCCATGTTGTCTGACTAGTAGTTACAATGATGTATCATGAATACATGTTGTCTATACCCATTAGACGTTCCGATGTATGTATCACAGTGATGAATACATGTCTGATACTTCCTAGTAGTTCCAATGTAGAGGCATCAAAATGTGCTTACATACATTGTACCACAGGTTTATCTAAAACATTTATAATATTTATAAATTATACATCAAGTACAAATGTTGTTTGAGGTCCAATGGTAGTTTTTTTCTATGTATTTAACACTGTTATGTATCATGTGCATGTTGTTTGAGGTCCAATTGTAGTTGTATCTATTTAACACTGTTATGTATCATGCATATTTTGTTTGTGGTCCAATGCTAGTCAGCTGTATCCTCGTATGTAAGAGAATGCTGCATCATGTACGTGTTTGTGATCCATTGGCATTTGGTTACATCTATGTATTTAACACTGTTATGTATCATACACATGTTGTTTGAGGTCCATTTGTATTTGGTTGCATCTATCTATTTAACTTGATTGTGAGCATCCTTCACTAGCAGTTGCATTGCATCCATGTATTTAACAAAGTAGTTATTTAATCTATACATTTAACAAAATTATGTATCATGTACACATTATATGACATCTTCAGGTAGTTGATTGTTTCGGTATATTTAACAGAAGCATCAATGCATGCATGTTGTTCGACATTAACTTGTAGCTGGTTGTATCTATGTATTTAACAAAATGATAATGATGCATGCATGTGATTTAATGTCCACTGGTACATTTAAGTATCTATATATTTAACAGAATGCTATGTTAAGTACACATTGTGTAATTTCCAAGAAAAGTCACACCCATATATTAAACAGACTCGTGTATCAGGTACACATTATGTAATGTCCAATAAAAATCACACCCATATATTTAACAGAATGCTATGTTAAGTACACATTGTGTTATGTCTACCAGCAGTTGTATCCATTTATTTCAAATCCTTGTCTCTCTTAGTAGCAAGAACACAACCATCACTTCTCTCAGTTTTGATTACCTCGGAGTTTCTCAACATCTGAAAGAACTTCGTCTAGTTTTGATCATCTTGGAGTTTCTCAACATGTGAAATAGCTTGTTCTACTGTTTGTAGACCTGTCACTAGTGCTGAGCGAGTTTCTTTTAGTGTTGACTTAATGTCAGATGCTGCAGCTGGAAAAAGAAAAATGTTTACATGAAACAATACAAAAGTGTTCATGGATATATACCTGAATAGGATGCATACAAAAATGAGTATGGATATATACCTGAATGAGACAGATACTAAAATGGTTATGGATATATACAGGAATGAGACTGATACTAAAATGATCCCTTAAAACTTTTCAACTGCAGAAACAAATTGAAAGATCTAATAATGTTTCCTACCTGAAATATTTTCAGCACTTTTAATGTTTTCTAATTTCATGGTGTTTGTTTTTCTTTTTGTTTTTTGTAGTCATATCGTTATAGATGTTGTGAAGCGCTTAGAGCTTCTAAAGATTTGGCTCTATACACAGGCCTAATTATTAGTATTATTAATATCTCATATGACTGGGCCATGAGAAGTCTGCATTATTATCATAATGATCTCATAGGATTGGGCCATGAGAGGTTCTCATTATTATTATTATTATCTCATAGGATTGGGCCATTAGAACCCTGCATCATTATCATTATTATCTCATAGGATTGGGCCATGAGAGGTTCTCATTATTATAATTATCATTCTAATTATTATTATTATTATTAGCATTATTATTATTATCTCATATGATTGGGCTACGAGTCCTCATAATTATTATCATTTCCTTGGTTTGGGTGGAGAGAAGGCCTAATTATTATTATTAATATCTTCTAAAATGATTGGGCCATGATAGAGGGCATGGTATTATTTATTATTATTATTATTATTTGGCCATGAGAGAAGTAATGGTATACTATTATTATTATTCTTATTATTATTATCATTATTGGTATTATTATTGTTTCATAGGATTGGATCACGAGAAGTCCTCATTATTATTATTATTATTATATATATATATATATATATATATATATATATATATATATATATATTATCTCATATGGTTGGGCCATGAGAGAGGTCATGGTATACTATTTATGTGAGAAAATTGTCAATCTTTCCTAAAATCTGTTTTTCCCTAAAATATGTTAAGAGTAATTTTACTTTTTCTCTCCTAAACTTCAGCAAAGACTTGTAAATAATGTTATTATATCCTTTATGACTTTAAAATGTGATTTATGAAGAGAATAAGGAATATAATAATGTACATTAGAATGAATGATAGATGTATTTGAAACTATTTTCAGAGCTGGGATTAAATAATACTGATAAATTTATATAGCACATTCATTTTGAAATAGACATTAAAGCTTCTGTTCATAAATGAAATAGTTATTTCTTTATGTTGATAAATGATCATTAACTGATAGAAAAAGTGGTTAAGATAGAAGAAAAGTGGTTAAACAATATGGTTATTCATGTGCTTCAATATTATGAATCTATAAAGAAAAATATAAGAATTTATTTACCTTCTGTTTGTTTTTTGTACTCCTGAAATTTCTTTTGTAGCTCACGGGCTTCATGTGGAGTGATGGCTTGATTCTTTCGCTTCTCTAAATCTTCCAGGTAGCCATGGTTACCAATGACATTTTCAATCTCACGAAGGACCTCGTGTATCTTGGCCCAGTATTCCTCAAACTCTTTCTGGCGTATCGTTCCATCCACAGAATGACCACTTATGTGATTCCTATATGAGCGTATCCTCTCCACACTTGCACCAAGAGTTGTGTCCCTTGGGTTATCGGCTGGATGAATTCCCCAGCCATTTGATGGAGCAGGAACTGAACTGACATTTCTTATGATTGTATATAATAAGGAAATGTCAAATTCTTCAACCTTTCCAGTGGAACGGCCCAGCGGATCTGGGAATACCAACTGAACTTGTTCTTTGTTCAGTCTGTTCAACTGGGATTTGTTGGCCAGGATTGCTGTGTAGATATCTGTATGTCCCATAGGGACATTGGTGTGGAGGATTTCTCTCAGAGCACTGGAACAGACAGTTGTCAATGCATTACACAAACGGGCATGGTTGATATGATCCTGGGTAATAGGTGCATCCTGAAATGACGAAATTGGGAAAATCATAAATTGTTTAGAGTAAATAAAGGAATGCCCATGTTATGCAGATCAATATATCGAAAGAAGCTTCACCCAGAGGTTAATTGGGGAAGTTAGTAAAAGAACACAAGACACAGGAGATTCCAGCCAGACAGGCAAGTGAGATACTGGTCTTTTCTTTGTTTTAATATTGAGAACAATATACAGTTAAAAATTAGAATCATCTGACCAACTTAATGGAGATATACTTTCTTTTAAAATTTGGTTAAATTGCGTGGACCAGATTTGAATACGGAACGGTTTTAAGGTGCAACTATTTTTATTAATCTGAGCCAAATCTGAAAGTGGATTGGCATCATTTGTACAAATGTCAAAAACTTTAATGAAAGGATGCTTTCTTCCTTGTTTGGTCTGAAAACAGTTTGTCAGTTTGTGAGAATTGAATATATATCAATTTTTAATCAATGCAAGGGAAATTGAATTTGACAGCTGTTGTATTATACATCAAACATATGTAATACAGGAACATAATAATCTTTATATATTATTTTTTCTACAGAGTAATGTTTATTTCTAAGGAGTATTACATACAATTCAAATTCAAATCAACATATATCATTCTTTTCTAATACATCATCGTTTCTTTATATATAACAGTCTTCCGATTAGTTCCACCCATACAATGCCAGAGACTTAGAAAAAATTTGGATTTCATTTATGACAAAAAGCAAAATATCACAACCTAAGTGACATTAAAACATAGAGAGCATAATACTTTGTAAGTGTTAAATTCAGTGTCCTATAAAATGTCATATACACCTTAATTAACTAGCACTCACCTGATCTTCGAACCAGAAATCCAAAACTTTGCACGACTCTATCATGTGGTCATGAAACTCACAGAGAACTTCTGCATTTTTGTTGAGTCTTGATACAGGAATCAGGCAGTTGATACAGACACCATTGTATTCAGGGCATTGTATAGAGTACTCAAACTTAAGACCCTGGCCCAGGTATCCAATAATCTTTTTTAGGTTTGTGGTTATGAACTCTCTCACTTCAATGCACTGCTTTGAAGATGGAGTCTTGTCCTTGATTCCCATTCTTGTGACTCTCAGAAAGATAACATGCTCTCTAAAAAGAAGAGTCAGTTTGTACTGTTCATCCAGCTGAAAAACGCAGCAGCCACAAAAGATCAGAATCTCTTCTCTATGCTCTTTCTTCTTTATGGCAACTGGCCAGTGAGCAATACAGGCAGCAACAAGTCTGTGAAATATTGCACTGGGTAGAAATTTACCTATGAAGACATAGCACAGTACTGATGAACTCTCCATCTGACTATTTGGTTTTGGGCTGATGATCTCCTCTGGCGTTTCTTGCTGAAGCACGCACGGAGCAAGGAAATAACGCTCCTCCTGTTAAATGAATGGATTCAATTTTAATGGGGTTACAAGGTAGAGATTACATTTTTTTATCCTGAAATAATATACAAAACACAAGCGTGAACAAAAAATACTTTAACAATCTACAGATACTTTCGATGATAATTGAGTTCATTTTTTAAAAAAATGTGTCATCAAAACAATAATGCAAGTGCCAAAGCTTGTTTAAGATAACTACTACCAACATCTCAAAAAGGTATTCATTGATCAAACAAACTTGTCTTGCATGGTGTATAAACCATTGCACATTCTTACATTTTTCAGAAAAAAGAAAGTAACCACATAAATAATACAATGTTTCATATGAAGTAAATTTCATAATTTGATGCCATTCCTGAATTTATTCAAAAGAACAAAATGATTTAATTAAGCATCATATATCATATTCTTATGCCTAGTGGTTACAGCACCAGTCCCAGACACAGGAGGGAGCTGGTTCAAGTCATGTCAAACACTTAAAAATAAGACTAACAGCTGCTTTGCAAGACTTTCAGTATTGCTACATGTCTGAGGCAAGATGCCCCAGTGTTAGACATCACTGAAGACTGCTGCACTGCATACAGCATAATCATATGACTGAAAATTTACTAAAGCTACGTAAAAAATCCAAACCACAAACATCACACACATTTGCATGCGTGCATTTCAACTGGTCATGAACAGCTGTAGATAGGAATTTTTTTAATGATCTGTCATCAGCAACTCAAAGACTAGATCTAAAAAAGACACTGTTCAGTTTTAATTTCAGTATTTATTTTCTTTTACTTCATTTACTTATTTATGGCATTCCCTTTCTTTTCCTCAACTCTCTACAAAATGTTTGACATGTTTTAATTGACAATTTCTTCTCAATTTTATCTCTTGTAATATGCAGGCAGAGTTACATTCCACTGATTACAAATTATAGCCGTAATTATGGCATTGGCCAAAGTGTGTTGAGTGTCTCTGTTCAGTATTCGGTCCATTCTTGAGATCGACTCCCATGTATTCTTGAGACTGACTCCCATGCATTATTGACATATTCAGAGTGGGAGGAGATAAGCTATGTTTCGTCTGTTGGAAGATGGCTATAGAGACGAAAGTCTAACATCACAGCCATGGCAATTATATTGCATTCTAACTGCTGTGTTTCATCAAAGGCCATAGGATCTATATGTATGGAGTGTGGCCTTGTCATCCCCAAAGCGGCAATATCAGTCAATGGCTGGGGTTTGAAAATTAAAAACTAGCGTGTGGCAAAGTAAGAACTGCCAATAAACTGATGATAAAAGTACGATCAGAATGTCTACAACTCTACCAGAATGTAGAAGAAATTGAAGTTAGACTTTTCTTTTCCATCATAATTTCAACAGATGCTGCAGCTCTGGTCCAGGTTGTTGATGGAGTGGGAGGAGGATAAAACACAAGGGGTAGAAAATGTCATCAATGGAGGCTCCGAAGGCCGAATCTTCATGTACCATCAGACAGTGTAGAACAAATGACAGCACTGGAGAACAAGAAACATCATGAGGTGAGGCTAGCGTTCCCTATAATGCTTGAGACTTAGCTGGTGAAGAGTGCCAACATCTGTCCCTAACTAAATTAAAAAGCATGCCCTCCAGACTGTTGCCAAGTGAAGAGTTTATGCTTGTGTCAAGATTGTAGAGAAATTGCGATGTCACATCTGTTGAGGAGTGAGGAGCAACTTTTGACATTGTGATGAATGAGTGTCTTGAGCTTGTGGCGGTACGAGGGTTAGACTGGTCCTGCACGTGCCTGCAAATGTCTGGGTCGACATACTGGAAGTTGGGCTGTTAGTGATTTTGTGATCCCTATTATATGGTTAAGGCTGGTGTCAACGATCCATTGGGGAGGATATCATTAGGTTAGGAACATCAGTTAGGGCAGTTGGGATGTTCAGTCCATGTAATCTGTCCGTATGTCTGTAGAGTGAGAGGGAACTTTGCTGTTTGTTAGCTACGTCCCTCACTGTTACACAATAGGAATCAATTTGATGCCCTAAGAGGGCACGGTATAGGTAGTTGCCAAAAATGTTGAGTTTTGTAGCGGTGACATGGGTGAAGGAGCTGTTTCAGAGCTTGTTAATGTCTGAAGCATCATGACTGATGGGTAAGTCAATTTATCTACCTTGTCCACTAGGAATTTTTACATCGAGAAAAGGTCGGCATTTAGACTTGTGACTTGTTTTTGCATTTTTTAGCTGGATATATAGGTCAGAGTGTTCTACCTTTGCAATAAAGATGTTGCACTTGCCAATATACATATCATAAATACCTGCATATATGTTCATTTGCAAATATGTTGACTACCAAACTAAACTATGTACACTAAAAGGTGCATGACTAATTTCTTTCTTCCCTCCGATGGCCATGTTGTCACACTAAGAGTTTATAGTTCACTGCTATTAACCATATATACTTGCATGCAAGTCCATTCGCATATAAGCTGACACCCAAACCAAACAGGTATAAACACTAAAAAAGGCATAAAAGTTGACTGGCCCACAACTCTGACACATCTCAAGATGCATGAGGTAAGTTCTAAATGCATTCATTTAGGCAAATGTATATTTTTAAAAAATACATATATACAAATCTAGAGGTCGGCATGCATGGTTATTAAAAAGAAATGGTATAAACTTGTTTCAAAATGTTTTTACTTGTCTGTTTTCTTATTGTTTTTACCTAATTTAGACTTGTGTTTAATTTGATCAAATGATGACAAGAATTTAGCAATCGAGTTGCTGTAACATTACCTTGACTTAATTATTGTTTGCACAGGTAATTACGTTTTTACTTTGCTTTAAAATTGAAAATACATAACTTGTTAAACTGTAATCCCAGTATAATAACACAACAAACAACAATATTAAAGAAACCATGTTCTACAATATTGTGTGTTATGCAAGCACCAGTAATTGATTGGCAAATAAAGTATTTCCAATTTTATTGATCTAAAGGTACCTAAATAGGCAGCCTCATGGTAACGTACATGTGTCAGCTATTTTTTCCCTCACTGTATATAGGTCCTTATTCCCTTATTGTGAACTTGTAAAGCATTTAGTATTGTTTACTTTAAAACATGTATTCTGAATTAGTTTTGGAGGACACATTTGCACATGGCATGTATTTTCATTCCTTTTATTTTAACGATGATAATTAACACTTGTACATATGGTATACAAATGACAGGTGTTCGCTGGTCTAAATTTCTTTCGTGGGAGAGGCGCTATAGCATATGGAGTAAGTGCTCATTCTTGGGATTAATTAATTAATGAAATTAATTGTGAACTATTTTGTTGCTGTGGGTTTTATTCTATTTAGTGAAGAAGCGAATTCTTTCCAGTAAAGTAATTATTCGGGCGTTTTTTTTCTTCCTTTTGGCATGAAAGTTCACAGGTGTAAGGTCACTTACATGAAAGCAAACTACAACTCAGCTTTTATGGTTTTAGCATAATTTTGATACATTTGTTCTGAAGATATCATTTAAGTTAAGTGCAATGGTGTCCATGATTAGACTCCAAGAGATGTATGTAATTCAGCGAGTAATCAACCATACAGAATACTCAACAACCTGGTCTCTTAAGTAAACACAACCAACCCACGAATTATGAAGAAAATATGCTTATACCAAATATAAACAAAATCAATCATAGTACTTTATAACAGTTCAACAATTGTAGGGTCACAGAAAGATATTTTTGTTACACACCTATGTCTTAGGACAAGGATCTTTTCGTGTCCCAAGATTTACAACCATTACAGTAGTCAACAAAAAGACCTAAAACCTGTCAAGTGTAGCCTATGGCCCGCTTATAAGCTGAGCCTCTTTTTCAAGACCTTTATTTCTTCCTAAATTATTTGGTTTATATGCAAGTATATATATGGTATTTTCATAAAGTTTCATTATTCTATACAGCTATGTTTGCATGGTGGGTGTAAATAACAGCATGGTAATAAGCAAATACAAAATCTTGACCAAGAATGTATCACACATAATGCAAATAACATGATAGCTCCTTCATCCAAATGCTTCCTAAAAGTAATTTCCAAACCTTTACCATCATTATTTACATATTTTACCCTGGAGTTGTGTCATGTACCAATCTGCGTGTTTGTCATGAGCGAGTGAGTGTTGGATAAATAAGCACGATTCCCGTGCTTCACAAGTATTAAAATCAACTTCCCACCATACTAACAAAAAGCTTCTGGCATTTCTACTATAATTCTTGAGACAGAAAACACCTTGAGCAGTACGAGTTGTGAAGATAAAGAGCACTTGTATTTCATGCAAGCGAACGACCAGGGATTGAATATAATTTGGAAACATTATACCAACAAGTCTAGTAAGGTATCATTTGAGTTTTTCTGTTTTAAAATTATAAATGCCGGTGTGAGGGTTGTGTATTGTGCATTGTATTTGTGTCGGTTATATTCTGTATTGCGTTTGTCTTGTTATCTAAGTATGTGCTTTGTATCGTTTTAGGATTATTTGGTACCATTACATCTCACAATAAATCCCAAAATCAACAAGCGAGTGTTATAACTTCAACCCTAAATGAGACATAACATACATTGGTTTCTTTTCCTTCTTCACTAATAATCATATGACTGAAAATTTATTAAAGCTATGTTAAAAATGCAAACCACAAACATCACACACACTATCATGCATGCATTTCAACTGGCCATGAACAGATGTAGACAGGAACTTTATTAATGATCTGATATCATCAACACAAAGACTAGATCTAAAAAAGGATATAGTGACGAAAATCTAATACAACAGCCATGGCAATTATATTGCATTCTAACTAAATTATGCTGTACATAAACTTGCCTTGGTTTCTTTTCCTTCCTCGCTAAATATCCTTGGCTTGGCAATAATATTCAGTTGCTCCATCAGACCTAAAATGTGATCCTTGTTCTTATTGAATTCCAGGTTGTTCTCTTTACTCCAGATGACATCTAGAAGGTAACAGTTTGTATAATCAAAACAAATAAAATTTCTGTTGCTTTTCATAACAGGTTTTAGTCCGATATTAAAAACAATTGTTGCCTTGACCTTACAAATAAGGACTTCACTTATGTCATCTGGTAATGCATCTTTAATGCACTAAAAGATAAAGGATTATCCATTAAAATCAGTGGTGAAAGACCTGCTTGATACATACAAAAATTCATGTAAATGATAATTAACTTATCAACCTGAGCAATTCATTTCATTAGAACTAGAGTTTATCTTCAAGTCTACAAATACCTGAAATTCTTTCTTTCAGTCTTAGTGACCTTAATATTTGAACTTTTATCCTGAAATTTGTTTTCTTCTTTACAGAAGATCAGGTCATTTTTTTAAAATCATTCTAAAGAAAGCAGAATTTCATCTTTAATTAGATCAAGTGGAGTGCAACTAAGAATACCTGCTATATCCTTCATGTTTGCCATGAAATGATGGTAGTACCTCTTTAATTTACACCTTACCCAGCTGTGTTTGCAGTGAGAATTTATTTGCTGACTGCTATAAGAAAAGTCAAATGTGTTGTGACATGCACGAGGAATCAATTATTAATCTATAAATCAATTATTAATATATATTTGTAAATCAATTTAAGGCTCGTGGCATGTGGAATGATAATTTATCATCATATCAGTTCAATGAAATAATCAGTTTGACATCAGTATCCAAAATAAAATATAAAAAAACAAAGACAAAATGAAGAAAATGGCAAAAATCATTTGCTATGTGGCAAAATATGAATGATTCCATAGGCATCACCAGAACAGTGACTTGGAGACATGGACTATAACTGAAGAAATGCACCAACATTTCCTTACACACTGATACAGGAATGTTAAAAGCAGACCATGATTCCTATTTTAAAGCAAATAATTACAAACCTATCAGTTCATGGGTGAGCTTTCCTGTCTCTATGAATTCATAAAATTTGCTAGTGATGTCAGGATATTTCTTGATAAAAGTCTCGGCTGTGATGAGGGACTTTAAAGCATCAATCATCCATTGTGGGTCCAGAACAATGTTCTCCCTCAATCCTTCCACACTGAAAACATTGTAAAAGGATATGTTCATCAAACACTTAATAAAAATGATTTCACTTGTTCCATATAAAACACCAAGTAGTGATATGTACTTTTATTGCAAAGGCCTTTAAAAAAAATAACAGGGCTGATTGCCTTCGATTAATGTTTTACATACATCTACTTTTGTATGATGCATACAAGTCGCTTGAATCAATTTATATGCGAATACATCCAATAGTTTTCTAACTGCTTTTTGTTGGCAGCAGTCTCAACACAGTGCTACAAATTTTATACAAGTCAGTGTTAAAGATGATGCAATAAAAATCACGAGTCTCAAAATGGCAAGGCAAGTATTCCACAGAATCTTTGTTTTCCATATAGTATCAAATGAATGACAGAAATAATTTATAATAAGAAATTTGTGTCAGAAAATCCCTCAAAACTGAAGATGACTGGAACCAAATTCAAGTTATTGTCTGCAAGGTTCTGATTTATTGAGGGTTTTGCAGATGTAAATACAATATCTTTTCGAAAGCATCTATGGGCTGTGTGAGAGAGACAGAGAGAATGTAACTATTAATAAACATCTATATATGAGTGTGCAAGGTTGTGAAAACTAAGAACAATGTTCTTTTGTGGATCTCTTTAAAATTAGTGAAATATTCATTGAGTTAAACAATGAATCTGCAAAAAGAAGTGAATATTGATGTTTATTTAATATATTTTAACAATAATGACTTTGGAGTGCCTGCAGACAAGGTATAAACAGTTTTATAACAACAGTGTCAAGCAAGACCACATCACAAAAACAGATAAAATACCACCAATCTTCAGTTAATTCTTTGAAGCCATGACCATTTAAAGAGAATTTCCTATAATAAAAAACTTGAAACTGCAAGTCCATTAGAATTATGACTGCTAATCCACAATATTCACATAATCCGTAAACTTCATAATGATCTTATTCCAAATTCTTCCCAGCATTTTGTTAATGTCCAAACCATCTTAAACATTTTGCCAACATTACACAACATAACAGCTACATATCCTCTAAATACACAGGAGCTTGCACACTGAGACATAGTCCTCTCTCTCTCTCTCTCTCTCTCTCTCTCTCGTTCATTACTAACAACAAAATCTTTTTGAGCATTTTTATCTTTATTGTAATGAGATTCTTGAGTTGGGAGCTGAATGAAACAGAAAATATGTTCACTCTGCGCACTTATTTTTCCTACATGGTCAGTACCTCCAAATGATAATTATTTATTTTACATATAATTTTCATCCACTGATTTAATGATGTTTCTGAATGATTTTGAAATGCACATGTCAACTGTACCCCAATCTCATTACATGCTTAAGAATAAGAACTATTAATTTAACTTGAATGAAGTCTTTTCTTAAAACAAGAAGAACCTTTTAAAAAAAAATTAATGCTAACTTTTAATAAAGATATATAAAGATATTAAATGCTTGAAGTTATATCTACCTTTCTTAATGCAGATAGATAGATAGATAAATACCTATACATATACATATATATATATATATATATATATATATATATATATATATACGTGTGTGTGTGTGTGTGTATATATATATATATCTATATCTCTCTCTCTCAGAGAGAGAGAGAGAGAGAGAGAGAGAGAGAGAGAGAGACACAAACACACTTCACAAATACCCCCTCTCTGGAAAGGCCAACCTGTATGGAAGGGGTTTACTGTATGAGAGGGTGACAATAATAACTTGCAGAACTAATCTAGAAGAATCATTTGAGCATCTAGGCATATCAAGTTTAATTTTGTTAAAATTAATGATCATTAAAACATTATGGATTCTAATTCATATTTCATCCAAGTTGTGTTAAAATATCTCCATTTTCCTCAGCATCTCATGGTACAGGTTTCATTAAAAAAAAAAAAAAAAACCATTTATACAGTATGCTCTCACGGTATAAATCAATGTATAATAAACTTTGATTAATTTACTTTACAAACAAATGGGATAATGTAAATATACAATTTATTTCATCTTTTGTACACTTGAGAGAGGATTAATATACATTGCCACACTTGCTTTACCTGAAATGGAGGATTGTGCCAATGTCATGATGAAATTTAAGGAACAGCTCCAATTCATTTCTGTCCTCAATCTTAACAGATCCAGACATATTTATCTCTTCAATGAGACTGAGTGGTACAATCTGAAAGAAAGAAATATACAAAGCTATTATAATCTAAAATTTAAGGAGTGGGGTGGAACATATGAAAAGCACATTCAAGATCTATACATATCTCACTAATATGACAACAGTCTGAACATATGAAAAGCACATTCAAGTTTGGAAAGCCCTAACTAATATGACAACAGTCTTAACATATGAAAAGCACATTCAAGTTTGGAAAGCCCTAAATAATAGTCTTCACTCATACGTTTCTCATAGTAAATATCAAATGAAGTGTTGAAAAATGAGACATTTTCAAATAGTCACTTTTCACCTTCAAGAATGAATATCAAATATAATGCTAACGAAATTAAGAGTTGCCTTTGTAGTGCCCATAGGCATTTTTTTACTTTAAAAATCGTCATTTTGCGCAATGGATGAAATATCTCCGATCAATAAATGTGGATGGATGCACTCAGTTTATGAAACAAATTTATATTTTGGAATGTTTGATGGTAAATCTAATAGGAACATAAAAGGTTCTGCTCAAAATGACTGTAGTTTAAGTCAATTAACATTAATCAGAAGTGTGTTTATTGAGACATGTTGGTCAATAATCACCCTGATTTTTTCTATATGGATTATTAATTAACACAAGGTGGGTGATACTAAGGCTTGCTTTTTTGTCCTGAGAGCAAGTCCTTGACGAAATACTGACTATGGCTCCAGGTGATTGCCTCATCCTGACCAGATGTTTTTGTCTGAAGAAAGGAGATGTGTTTGGTTCATTATGGTGTTTATGACTAAAGTCAGAAACTGGCTACAATATAGCCAATCAGGTGGTGGACATATGAATCCTAAAAGTATTTATGTGTTCTCCTGTTCACTAGAAGCTGGAAAAATATATACTCCAAAGCTGCATTCAGAGATTCCTGAACAGAAGTGTGAAAACAAAAAAGCAAAGGCCACAACTTTGGTGGTAAGATCCATTATCAATGATAAAGTTTTGCCATTCTGTGAAACTCGAACCCTCAATAGATTGGTGATGAAAATTCATTCCCATGTATATGAAGTCCTGAGATGGGAAGACATCATACTTGTCAAAACTGGGAATCAGTTAGTAACCACCGATCACCAGAGGTACAGGTCTTCAGAAAGGTATCTCTGATGAGTTTATCAACAAGTCATCAAAATAATGTAGGAATGAGATCTCGAAAAAAGTAATTTCAGTCATATCGCTACAATGTCTGCAGTGAGGCAATTTATAGAGATGTCTAGCACTGGGGCATCATGCCGCATACATGTAGCATGATGTCCCACCCAGTCACATTATCCTGACACCTGGCTGACCAGTCCCAACACTAACCTCTTAATGCTGAGTGTCAAGCGAGGCAGCTGTTTGTACCATTTCTTAAGTCTTTGGTATGATTCGGCCTGGGAATGAACCCATGACCTCATGTTTCCGCGGTGGATGCTCCAACCACCAGGTCACCGGAGCGGTCTCAATATGATGAAAACACACTATAGGAAAGTGTACAACCTGAATATCAATTGAGACTATCCAGTCATAAGGCATCTTGGCATTCCTGACCAAGCTTTAAAGTGCTCTTCCTTAACATATTTGTTTAAGAGGGAACAATTAACAGAAGCAACACTTGTGGAACAAGGTACAAAAACCTTTTTAAAATTAGCAAGGAATGTTTGGAGAATGATACAGTTATTACAAGAAAGACATGATTGTACAAAATAAATTTTAAGAACAAAGGAACATTTTGTTTTATGACTTGACAAAAATGTACTTTTGCAAGAGTCAGAGTAAAGAGAGAAGAAATTTATTATGTCAGCTATGACAAATAAATGAAATTGATTATGTTTGCTATGACAAATAAATTAAACTGGGATCATGTTTTTAGAGAAATTTATTATGTTAGCTATGACAAAAAAATTAAACTGGGATCATGTTTTTAGAGGCGGAGCTAAGAGAAGAAATTTATTATGTTTGCTATGACAAATAAATTAAACTGGGATCATGTTTTTAGAGGAGGAGCTAATTAGATTTGACTGGGACATTAGTATATTGGAACTGAAAAGTAATGAAATATTAACATATAATGTATTAAGGCTATAAACTGACATTTATGTACAAAACCAATTTTTCAATATTCAGATGCAGTGACCTTGACATTAGACCTTTTGACTCTAAACTCAGTAGACTTAGCCCAAATGCATGCCATTCACAAAGTTTTGTAAATGTAGATCATTTTAAATTGAAATCATAGTCTAGAAATGAAATAGGCAACCGATTTGTGTATGGGTTTATGTGTAAAATCATTGCACACTTCTATGCACACATTTTGTGTGTGGGTAAAATCATTACACACTTATATGCACACATTTTGCATATGTGTAAATTTGTCATAAGATTGTCTGTTAACCGCACCTTGGTACCAGAAGCTTTTAGTGTCATGATAGCTTGTTCTAAGGGAAGCCATCTGGTAGGTCTTTCCTCCCCCCAATGAGGCTGCTTTGATGAAAGTTCGAAAATTCTTCTTTTCAAAACTTCCAGCATTGGGTCAGGCTGGGTGTTATCGATGGCAATATCATCCATCAGGTGACGTATCGTTGGCTTTTCTCTCAACATGTACCGGAGTTTTTTAAAGTACTTGTCAATGAATTCTTTTCGAGATTTCTGTAAATTAAAAAAATGAGTAGAGGTTTCACATACTGTCTTAGAGAGTTTATTTCAAAGCATGACATTCTATTAGAACAAAAACAGGGTCTAATACAAGATTCTTTTTTGGTATGCCAAGTTTCTGGAAGCAATACATAAATGCATAATGTTGAGTGTCATTTTCTGGAGATATCTGCTGAACTGTAATGCCAAACTTCAGAGATTTCTTAGACTGTTTTTCTTCTTTCATAGCAATTATATAAAACAAATCTAATTATGCAATACATATCCATAGCAATTATATAAAACAAATCTAATTATGCAATACTTATCCATAGCAATTATATAAAACAAATCTAATTATGTAATAGTTATTCATAGCAATTATATAAAACAAATCTAATTATGCAATACTTATCCATAGCAATTATATAAAACAAATCTAATTATGCAATACTTAATCCATAATTATATAAAACAAATCTAATTATGCATTACTTATTCATAGCAATCATATAAAACAAATCTAATTATGCAATACTTATCAGTAGCAATTATATAAAACAAATCTAATTATGCAATACTTATCCATAATTATATAAAACAAATCTAATTATGCAATACTTATCCATAGCAATTATATAAAACAAATCTAATTATGCATTACTTATCCATAGCAATTATATAAAACAAATCTAATTATGCAATACTTATCCATAGCAATTATATAAAACAAATCTAATTATGCAATACTTATCCATAGCAATTATATAAAACAAATCTAATTATGCAATACTTATCCATAGCAATTATATAAAACAAATCTAATTATGAATCACTTAATCCATAGCAATTACGGTATATAAAATAAATCTAATTATGCAATACTTATCCAAAACTAATATATAAAACAAATCTAATTATGCAATACTTATCCACAGCAATTATATAAAACAAATCTAATTATGCAATACTTATCCATAGCAATTATATAAAACAAATCTAATTATGCATTACTTGTCCGTAGCAATTATATAAAACAAATCTAATTATGCAATACTTATCCATAGCAATTATATAAAACAAATCTAATTATGCAATACTTAATCCATAGCAATTATATAAAACAAATCTAATTATGTAATACTTATCCATGGCAATTATATAAAACAAATCTAATTATGCAATACTTATCCAAAACTAATATATAAAACAAATCTAATTATGCAATACTTATCCAAAACTAATATATAAAACAAATCTAATTATGCAATACTTATCCAAAACTAATAGTAGTCAGTAATTTAACAATAATTTACCGATAGATATTGTTTAGCAGAATTTTTCAGTAATTTGAAAATAGCTTACCGATATTGTTTAGCTGAATTTGCCAGTAATTTGACAATAACTTACCGATATTGTTTAGCAGAATTTGTCAGTAATTTGACAATAACTTACCCATAGATATTGTTTAGCTAAATTTGTCAGTAATTTGACAATAGCTTACCGATATTGTTTAGCAGAATTTGTCAGTAATTTGACAATAACTTACCGATAGAAATTGTTTAGCTGAATTTGTCAGTAATTTGACAAAAGCTTACCGATAGATGTTGTTTAGCTGAATTTGTCAGTTATTTCACAATAGCTTACCGATAGATTTTGTTTTGATGAATGTGTCAGTAATTTGACAATAGCTTACCGATAGATATTGTTAAGCTGAATTTGTCAGCTATTTGACAATAGCTTACCGATAGATGTTGTTTAGCTGAATTTGTCAGTAATTTGACAAAAGCTTACCGATAGATGTTGTTTAGCTGAATTTGTCAGTTATTTGACAATAGCTTACCGATAGATTTTGTTTAGATGAATGTGTCAGTAATTTGACAATAGCTTACCGATAGATATTGTTAAGCTGAATTTGTCAGTTATTTGACAATAGCTTACCGATAGATGTTGTTTAGCTGAATTTGTCAGTAATTTGACAATAGCTTACCGATATTGTTTAGTTGAATTTGTCAGTAATTTGACAATAGTTTACCGATATATATTAATTGGCTGAATTTGTCAGTAATTTGACAATAGCTTACCGATATATATATTGTTTAGTTGAATTTCTCAGCAATTTGACAATAGCTTATCGATATTGTTTAGCTGAATTTGTCAGTAATTTAACAATAACTTACCGTTAGATATTGTTTAGCTGAATGTCAGTAACTTCACAATAATGTACCCATTGATATTGTTTAGCTGCATTTGTCAGTAGTTTAATAATAAATTACCAATATTGTTATAAGCTGAATTTGTCAGTAATTTGACAATAGCTAATATATATTGTTTTGCTAAATTTGTCAGTTATTTTACAATAGCTTACCGATAGATTTTGTTTAGCTGAATTTGTCAGTAATTTGACAATAACTTACCGATAGATATTGTTTAGCTGAATTTGTCAGCTATTTGACAATAACTTACCGATAGATATTGTTTAGCTGAATTTGTCAGCTATTTGACAATAACTTACCCATAGATATTGTTTAGCTGAATGTGTCAGTAATTTGACAATTTCTTACCGATAGATATTGTTTAGTTGAATTTGTCAGTAATTTGACAATAGCTTATCGATATTGTTTAGCTGAATTTGTCAGTAATTTGATTATAGCTTACCGATAGATTTTGTTTAGTTGAATTTGTCAGTAATTTGACAATAGCTGACTAATATATATTGTTTTGCTAAATTTGTCAGTTATTTTACAATAGCTTACCGACAGATTTTGTTTAGCTGAATGTGTCAGTAATTTGACAATAACTTACCGATATTGTTTAGCTGAATTTGTCAGTAATTTGACAATAACTTACCGATAGATTTTGTTTAGCTGAATGTGTCAGTAATTTGACAATAACTTAGCAATTGATATTTTTTTAGCTGAATGTGTCAGTAATTTGACAATAACTTACCAATAGATATTGTTTAGCTGACTGTGTCCGTAAGGAGGGTTGGCTGATGCTACATTAAATTTATCAAAACACAGAAGATGAAAGTGCTCACCACTAATGATGGGGTTTATCTTATGTAATGCTAGTATTTCTCTGGTCCACATCTTGTTTTGTTTGTTTTTTATGGTTTAACGCCATTTTTCAGCACAATATAGGCTATACATGGCGGCCAGTATTAATGGTGGAGGAAGAAACCGGACTAACCCCGGAAAGAACCACCGTCCCAGGAGAAGCTACTGGCAAGCTTTCTCACATAACTACATTTGCCGAATCTTAGACTCGAACACATGCAGACAGAGGTGAGATGGCAGTGGTCCGTAACAGACAGCGCTTTAGACCACTCGGCCACTCGGGGCCCCGTCCACATCTTGTGCTATAATGATGGCACCCAGAGACAAAAAATGTATGTGTTTTTGTTGCGATAATCAGTTGAGATAACAGGAGGAAAATGTAGTATGAGAATGATGCCAATTTACTGCCTTCATGATATCCTCTAAGAAAGAGTGATTAACCCTTTCGCTACGACTACCGCATCTAAGCGTCTACTGTAAATAGCTCTCAAACCCCAGTGACGCATATCTGCAGTGCCGATAAACCTAGCTTACAACCCCAGTGTCACTCATGTGCGTAAAGTTCAACAGTACGTGAAACCCCAGTGACGCTCATGTGCGCAGAATACCTACGTGTTAACTAAACGTTGATTGGTTGAATGTATGGAAGTTTACATATTTTTAATTATCATAACCAATGAGCGGATTGTTTACTCGACATTTTGATAAAAGTTGGAAAGCTGAGAGGTTAAATTTAGACACACTAAAATGAATTTTCCGCGGTTTACGAAACACGTGTTTTCGAGATGAACAAAGATGGATTCCGATTCAGATATGAGCAACTTTAACGGGTCCAGTGCAAGTGATATCGAAAATTTTAATGGATCATAATTAGAAAATGGATCAGATATTGATACTAGTCATATTTCAACATCAGATAGTCCTACCCATTTATCTCGACATCCTCGGGCCCGAGGAAATATTGTCGACATAGGCGGATGTCGAGATAAGTGTTGAGGGGGGGGGGGGGCTGAAAAAAGATAAAATTTAAAATTCGTCAGCAAGGGTGACCCGTCCTCAGTGAATAGCATTTACCGTTTGAGAAAAAAAATTGAAAATTTTGAGTACATGAAGACAGAATCAGTGTGATATACACTTTGTATATTGACAAATTACATTTTGGTTACCTTTGTGTAATAAAATCCAATAAAAATATTGCATTGATCACATCCTGATACGAACAACATTACGATATTCAACGTCGGCATTAACACATCGTTGAGAAAAGTTGTCAGTTACATGCTTCATGTACATGTACTTAAATTGGCCTCGATTTTGGTCAGTCTGTTCCCATCTTATTGAGGCTACCAACGGAATAAGGCTATTCACAGGGAAATGAAAAACTGTCAACAATACATGTATTCTCCACAAATACTTTTGTATCCGATGTTATGACGAACATTGAAGCGACTGCACCAATCACTTGTTGCAGTGAAGTTCTCCGCTTTTTTGATAATGCTTCATTGAACCGTTTAGATGCTTCCTCCACGTCTTCAAATGTAGCAGTCTTGCTTCTTCCTTTTGGGAGCGCAGTTACATTCAACTTAGTCTTTCTTTATAGACTCTGCAGCTTTCATCCTTCCTGGACGTGTTATTTTAAATGAAAAAATTTCACAGACCTCTTTGTGAGATGTTCATCCCTTAACTTCATTGACAGCCAGATATTTAGTTTCCAAAGACTGTAAATTTAATTTGCATTTTACCCTTCTGTCGCCTGCCATCGTAAATGTAAATAAAGTTAAAAACGAAACTTTACAGCAAAAATCACAGATCACTTTCAAAGGTCTCGGAAACACGTAATCCGTATTTTCACACAATTTTTATATATGGGATTCAGAAAATCAAGTATACAGGAGTCCTCTGTACGCATCAATTTCCTGGACGGCAAATTTAAGGGCTTGCTAGTCCTGCTTCGACCACCTGTTGATTGGGAAATTGTGTTCATCAATTGATCCTTTTCGCTGTGCTGATATATTTACAATCAGAAAATTCAGTGGCTGAAAGACCCACAGATGTACATACTGTCATTGTAAGAGTACATTTGAAGAACATGACCCATAAGCTAGGCGGTAAGATCAAAGACTTAACTAGCTGTAGAGTGGTGAGAAAATGTGCTGCTATGGGGTTGTTTGTTTTTTTATCCGACCGCGACATTAAAGCCTGGCGGCAAGATCAACTAATTGTTGAACAAAGTATTGGTCTTAATTGGCAGCTTATCGACATAAACGTTTTGAAAACAAAGGATTTGTTCAAGCTGGGACCAAGGGCTTCTGTCGACATATACGTTTTTCTTTTATCTCAACGTTGACATAGGCATGACAATTTGATAGTAATAGTAGACCATGGGACCGGGACTTTGCTTTTTTGTCGACATAGGCGGCTTGTCGAGATAAGCGATGTCGATATAAATGGGTAGGACTGTACAAACGATTTTTAATCGGATGATAAGGCAGACGTAGTTTCAATTGCACAATGGAATGACGACCTCGCCGTATTCGAAATCAATGTTTTTTTATTCTTACGTTGGTTCAACAGTCAACTATAAAGCTTAGACCAGTGAATGAAAGATTTTTTTTTACTCAGATTTATTCCTGAATATCTGGTAGAAAATCTTGTGAAAGAAACAGACAATGTTGTTAAGAAAATAGGGGACCAAAAGCAAGACATGAAATGGTATGAAATCAGCATCACATATGTGGGCATTAGTCCTACATGTAAGACATAGAACATGTTAATTTTGCTATACAAATATTGTAATATACATGATAACATTGTCATTTATGTGTGGATAATTAATGTTTTGAGAGGTACCAATTGCAACATTGTAATTAGAGTGGATTTCATTCATGTTTTTATATGTACATATGAAAATATTGGATTTATTTTATGGGATTCAAAACAGTTTATATGACTGGGATTTCTTATATGATGGGATATAGGAGTATATATAAAGTAGAAATATATGAATAACAGACACTATACAAGATAAGCTGTTTTTTATTTCACTTAAATCTAGTAAAAACTATTGAAATAATGAATATAAATGTAACCATGTTTTTATTGTCAATTTCTGTAGTCAGCCTTGATGATGCTCTAGTATTCAGCCTAGCAGTCAGCCTCAGTAGTCTGAGTAACTGATATGATAGCATAGAGCAGTAGTGAAACTACACAACAGCTCTAGTAGTTAAAGGGTTAAGGCAGACCCAAGAGGTAGTAATGGCACAAACCTAATGGGCTCAAAGTTTCAAAATGAAATGGTCTTGATCAGTAGGAGACTGGTATGGTCTATTGATCATGGTGAAAAACCATCATGAGCTATTGGCAGTTGAAATTTCTTTTTCATTTTGATACCTTAAACAGAGTGTCCTCATGGGATATAAAAGTCTATATGTTTCATTGGCAGCAATGATTCAACTGAGACGGGGGATTTCTGTTGTTAGTGGAGCTGTGGAAGGTAACAGATTTTGACTAAATATCCAACTTAACAATGGATGGAAACTGAATCATAATTCCCATCAAACTGGAGTCAAGTGGTGTTAATAGAAAAGGTATGAATCTTGCTTCATCACCACACTGAGGCAAGGACAAGTAAAAACACAGTATTTTGAGTAAAGTCCTGAAAAGAAGCCTCACTCAATGGTTCATATGCAGTTTTGGTTAAAGACAATAAAACAATAAATATTCCATCTAGATGTAAGAGAGTATGAGTGAGGTTATGGCAGCTTTAAATGCAAAGTAAGATCGAAAAGTTGTGAATCCGAACCAACTACTATGCCTTGAGAAAATGTAAGTGTCTATGAAAGGGCAACGCTCTATCCTTTGATAGTAGATACAAGGCAATTTTTGTTATCAAATAGAAAAAGAAAGAAATCAACAAGAGAAGTTATCGAGGAGCAGATATAATCAACATGTTTCCTACTGCACCAAACACATAAGATTCTTCACCTGGCATCACAGACATTGGATGTTGTTTTATTTTTATGGTTTAAAGCCATTTTTTAGCACAAGATAGGCTATCCATGGTGGCCAGTATTGATGGTGGAGGAAGAACCCGGAAAATTTCAGAAAGAACCACCGACCCACGAGAATCTACTGGCAAGCTTTCTTACATACCCACATTGGCCGAATCAGAGACTCGAACCCACATCTCCTGCAGGTCTAAATGCTTACTAAGATCAATAACCAACTACTATTCCTTGAGAAAATGTAAGTGTGTATCAAACGGCAGCTCTCTATCCTTTGACAGTAGATACAAAGCAATTTTTGTTATCAAATAGGAAAAGAAAGAAATCAACAAGAGAAATTATAGAGCAGCAAATATAATCAACATATTTCCTACTGTACCAAACACATACGATTCTTCACCTGGCATCATAGACATTGGATGTAGAACATCTCCTGGCCTGAATGATGCAACTGGCAACTCGGTCTGAAAAAAATATTCTGTCAGAGATTGCTTGGGATGGGATAGGCAAGAAGGTGGAGAATGTGTTTGCTGTTGTACAACACATCGACGCCTTGCATAATGCACAGGAGTGTGATTCGGGTGCATTTACTGCAAATGGTGATGAAATACCAGTCCTAGGAAAATCAGTGTTGATGGAGAATATACAGCTTGCGAGAAGGAAAAACTCTGGAGGTCACACATGAAGACGTTATGATAGAACCAAGTCTGCAGTGGCAATCAAGGTTCCAGAAGTAATAAGTACAATGGATCTGACCAAGATGTTTTATCTGGCAGCATCTTTAAAAGAGCCAGGATTTGATCTATCTGAGTTCTAGTTTGTGAAAATATTGATCCCCATGTAAACAAAGTCTTGTGATGGAGCGAGTTCCTATTTCTTGACGTTAGGCAAAGATCCCAACTCGATTACCACTGACCAACAATGGTAGAGATCCTGATGATGGGACCGAATTGGAACACTATGGACTGACCAGTCATCAGAATACTGGACAATCGGTAATTTCAGCAACTGTAGAGGTGATGGACTTCCTTAATTGCCTCGTCAAAATACCATACCTCTTATTCAACATCTAATATAGACGAAGGGGCAAGCATAAGAGCTGGCTTCAATAGTGCATCTTTCATATTAAACTCATAAGAGTCTACCACAATGGAGATTGTATCATTGAGGACACTCAAGTCCCTAGGGATCAGTTGGCAATAGACAATGAATATTTGTCAGTCATGGAAGAAGTGATGCATCTAACCTTCCATATGGTTTCCACCTGGTGATGAATTAATGGTTGGGACAAGTCACAGGAATGCCCCTGTTATGAGGGCAAGATCCAAACACCCAAAGAGGCCTATATGACCAAGGCCCTTGAGATGGACAGACCCACATCCCATAGGAATTCATTGGCATAATATGAATATGGAAGGAATACTAATCCGATCACATAGCCTGCTAATACAACTAACTTTAATTTAATACAATCTTTACAGATTCAATCCCCTAGCATGCTGATAGAAAAAACCTTAATTAAATACAATCTTTACTGATCCGATCCCTTAGCCTGATAATAGAAAAAAAATTAATTTAATACAATCTTTACTGATCCAGTCCCCTAGTCTGCTAATAGACAAAACCTTAATTTAATACAATCTTTACTGGTCTGATACCCATGGCTGCTAATAGAAAAAATCTTAATTTAATAAAATCTTTAAAATGAACTTTAATCATTAAATCCCAGTTAAGAATACCTCTGGAATCTTATCTACATGTGTGCCAAGCACAATCACGGGAACGATGTCTTTAGGTTCTTTTACAATGGAATGGATGGAATTCATCCAAATCTGGAACAGGTCTGAAAAGAAAAGAAATTAATACTTTGTTTATAATTGTATCAGGTAAAAAATAACAAGGATAACAAAAATACTCGTTTTAATTATTTATTCACTTCTGATCTCCGTCTTCTGCCATATAATGCTGAATGTCACATTTATTATAACACATTAATTGACGTCAACCATAACTGTACTATATCACCAGAGTTTGCTTTGGGAGAGTTTTGTTCTTGTCATTATCCCATCTCTATTATCAGAGTTTAGTTTGGGGGAGTTTTGATGTTGTAATAATCCCGTCTCTATCATCAGTTTACTTTGGGGGTGTTTTGTTGTTGTAATTATCCCCTGTCTCTATCATCAGAGTTTGGTTTGGGGGAGTTTTGTTGTTGTCATTATCCACTGTCTCTATCATCAGTTTGGTTTGTGGGAGTTTTGTTGTTGTAATTATCCCTTGTCCCTATCATCAGTTTGGTTTGGGGGAGTTTTGTTGTTGTAATAATCATCTGTGGTTAATTTCAATATTTTCTATTTTTTTATATTTTGGTGGTTTATACCATCAGAGCTATGAATATGATTTTATAATCTAATCTTATTTAACTTTTTATTGTTTTCAGCAGCATTTACTATAGCTTATATCGATTTATTTGAACTTGAGGGCTTCCTTATTCCATTTTAAAACTTGTACCAATATCTATTTTCTCAGGTTGTTATAAGACAACAGCCATATGTATATTTTATGTACAACTATTTTTAAGAACACTTTCTGCTGTTAACTATGTTGCCATACACTTCTAATCTTTTCTCTCTCCTGTCTAAAAATACTGTACTTACCGAAAACTTGGCGCAGTATGATCCCATCTGCATCAAGGAAACACTTGTCATCATCTTTTATGTCATCAGTGATTTGTTGACTGAGATCAATGACCAAGAGATAAATTGCTCGACTCGTGAGAAACATTTGATGTGTAGTATAGAAAGCAAATTGACCTGCAAAGTCCCATACTGACAATGCTGCATATTTCTCTGGATCTTCCACTAGTTTGTCAGCTTTTTCATTGACCAAATTGAGGATTTCCATCATTGCATCCTTCGTCTTCTTCTCACTCTCACTGGACTTTGCATCACTCAGTGGAACAGCAAGAATGTCAGTCTCTTTGTTTAAATCCTCCACATGATGAATCTCATACCCCCTGGTAATAGATACTAGAGTGGAGGATTGAACTTCTTGGTCTGACACTGAAGTGGTTGATGGTACATTGCTTTTAGTGGCATCTATTTTAGAAGTAATCTCCCTCTGATAGATTACCTGACTGATATCCTCTTGCTCCTGGCTGATGTCTGGTTTTTGATCAGGTACAAGTAAAAGTTTAATCAGACGATTTAGTGTGTGCAATTGATCAGAATCTGAAAAGTGGAAAGCAAACGGCATTGACAGGAGCCCTCTGGAAGGATATTCTACTATCAAACTATACAATGATCATAAACATTTATCATTATTATTATTATTATTAATCTTCAATCTAATATTCCATATAGCTCAGGGCTCAAAATTAGCAGTAGTCTGCTAGTCTGAGGCTAGTATATTTCCTGTTGGACTAAAAACTATCATAATGTTCTTAGTCCGATGGACTAGTAAGTTTTATGTATCAACAGTCAGCGTTTGATTACTCAGTACCCTAATAAAGACATGACTTCAACATATATTATGTAGAATCAGTGCTGTGACCGTTGTAAACTCAATCATAAAATATTAGCATGAGAAGATTAAGTCAATTTCTGCCTCAGAAATGTGTGTTTCTATTACAAGAAGCCATGTGATTTTGTGCATTTCGCTTAACAGCGCCAATCACGGTCCCGTCATTAAAAAACAACGGAAGTTTGGTAATTGATATCCTAATTAATCCGACAGCGAATTAAATGAAAAATAACCTGGTATCACACTTTATTCACGTAATCACATTACTGACACATCATTTCCATACAACTATTTTTTCTATGACAATAAAAACAGATTTTAAAAAAACAAAAATTTCCCATACAAGATTGAACAAATAATTGAATACACGTGCAGATATCCAAGCAGAATGCCATACATTTGTTGGGAATTAAAACTCTCAGCATGGGCAACTAAGATTTGAAAAATTTTCATTTTTATTTATTTCAATAATACCTTGCGGTCCGATTAATTACGAACACTTGCTAAACTTGCGCTATTAATGAAGAGACCGTAATTTGAGCTGTTGAATGCAACACGCCGAGTCAGATGGCTTCGTTTGATGGGAACACACATTTTTAAAGGTGACACTAACATTATCTTTTGATGTTAATATTTTATAACAGTGTTTACAATAGCCACTGCTTTGATCATGTAGAAGTAAAGACTATTAGGGAGAGGCCATTTACTGGGGGGGGGGGGGCAAAGGGACGTGTTTTCAAAAGCGTGTCTTGCTCAGACTTTCTGATATAAAGGACACTGCCCTTCATTTTCTCACTTTAAATAATTCGCGTAAGCTATACATTAACATCTCGTATTTAAAAAGGAGGTGTAATTCCCGTATGGACCCAGAGTGCAAGTGGAGGCGCAAACCCCATATGGACCCAGAGTGCAAGTGGAGGACAAAAAATTACACCTGGATCCCTTTCTGGAATTGGATCCAGATTATATTCAGAAACAAGAAATATTAATTGATTGAGGATTGGAAGTAGGATTTATATTTTTGTACCTCTGCATTTCATATGATAATGATATTTATGAAAGAAAATTGGTGTTACTGCAATACAAGTGTGTGACATAGGACTAGTAAATTTCTCAGTACACTAGTCCTTCTGGCTACCATGAAATTTGTGTTAAATTCAAGCCCTGTCTAAGCTTTACTTATATCTTATTGGGGCAAATGCATAATTTGCCCTGAAAACATAAGCCTTATAAATTTATCATTCTGACATACTGAATCAAAACAGTTGCATTCACAAATTTACTCAAGCTATTCCTTCATCAAGTAGTCTTAAGAGTTCTTTCTTGCTTATATATACAGTTCTTTATCTTCTAGTATATCACAGTTGGAGTCAACAGAAATAACAGACATCGGCCAAATATTGACAAATGTAAATCCAAAGGTCGCCTATGTGTGAAGACACACATTACCTTCTAAGATAAGACTTGTTTCAATCATATTTTTACAAATATGCGCAAGTTTTCAACCTCGGCTCTCTGTCCTTTCACATGATAACTCATAACTGACACACGTTTCATGCATAATCAGGTGCCAACTCCCTTGTACATGATTGGTACATATAATTGGTTAACTGTATGTGGCCATTACCAATGAGATAATAACCTAATGAGGGAATCTTTATTTATGGAACTTGAGTTGGACAAATGAGATTCACTCCATCTGTAATTGATCCTCTAAGCAAGAGGAAATGCTAGCTGACATAGCTGTTACAAACGTTTGACACATTTTACGTTTAAAATCAAGAGAACTTTGCATTTATGATGACTGCACTTAAACTAAACTTAAAGATAGAACAAAAACATAAATTTTACTTGATAATATTTTAATATTTAATTCGTATTTATTTCTGAAAGTACTGCTTCCACTAGACATGAGATTTTCATTAATCAAATTTCGTTGAATATCATTATTTATGGTGTACTAGGAACACTGCTTGGAAAGAAACTGTAACAGAAATATATTACTAAAAGTTGATTATTTCATAACGTTAATTAAAATTTCCAGATCCAATCTACCATGTTCCACAAATGAGTGATATATTAGTCTTAGTTACCATTTTTTAAGAACAATTTTCTTAAAGATCAACAAATAGGGATCAATTTGCAGTCATTTTTTAGTAACAAAAATGTGATCCATGCCGGACTGACCCCGAATATATATTATATGAAAATCATTTAAGAATCATAATAAATGTATATTTTTTCCTGGAGATTATACAAGCAAATTTACACCTCACTCAGGTGGAGCGGTCAATATTTATCTCAAGTTGACACCAAATATTTATCTAAAGTTAACAATTGCCATTTTAATACTGAAAAAGTAGTACACAACATTACCCATGCACTTTCGGACACGCAAAATCATGACATCATATTTCTTTATAAATTTCATGGATAGTGATGACTTACCTTCATGCTGCTGTATCCATTCCCCTTTATCCAGAGAGAGTTTGCAACAGTGTTTATGCACATCAATTCCTTCCGTGCTTTTCTTCTCATTTATATCAACCGGCTGACCAAGGAGGCGCTTTATCAAGGTAGTTTTTCCAACCCCAAATTGCCCTACCACCATCACCCTTATATTATAAACCTTCTCCATTCCAGCATGCAGAGCTTTTTTGTAAAGCTGAATGGAATAACTGTCCATACTGAGAATCTCCAAAGGAAGGAGTGGGTCTGCAATTAAGATATTTTGACATTTATAAAGAAAAGGAAAAAACTAATTTCTCACAATGTGTACAAGTAGTATGAAGAGCGAATCGGACAATCTCTAATTGGGTTAGATTTCAAGCAATCAATGTTAGAGCTCTGTTTGTCAAATTAAGGCCTTCTCAAAACGAAAAAAAAAATGTCAAAAAACAGAACTAAGGCGTCCTACGTTAGAGGGCAACTCGGACAATCTCTAATTGAGTTAGATTTCAAGCAAACAATGTTAGATGTCTGTTTGTCAAATTAACGCTTTCTCAAAACCGGAAAAAAATGTCAAAACCAACCCAGGCTTGTTACAAAACTGAAACACATACATATTTGTTGTTGTGGTTTTGTTAGTTATGAATTAAATCATACGATATAAAAATAATGGTAGGAGAATCGTTAACAACCAGACTAGGTCAAGAGCAATTAGAGGCAATCAAGAGATTTATCCCTGTTAGAGATTCTGTTAGACAAAAACTTCAACAGCGACAGGAAGCTCGTCAATTTTGCAATAGGTGCTGAACAATTATTTAAGCCTGTTACTACGGCTACTCAGGTTTTATTGGGAGATATTAAAGATGAAGAATGAGGAAAAATGACTTCCCGAGCTTTAAAATATAGCAAAACGAGCCAAGCAAACAAAAGATTTTACGAGACCTTCCAGCTGATATAACCGCTGCACAACCACCGCCTGTTGACAAGGGAATACTTAAAGATATTCATACTGGATTCGCTGATGTGAAAAAAGAACTTGTGCCTAAACCCAAACCAATAAAGGAAAATATTGAACTAATAGCAAAATTTAAAAAAGGTGTTATTGAACAGCTCAGAGAAATATAAATTACCAGCTTCAACACCAGCAAGTTTGGTACAAAAAGATAAAATTCTAGAACCAAAATATGCTACCATAAACGATGATAAATTTATTAAATGGGTATATCGTGTATATTACAACAAAAAACAAGCCAGAAATGTTGATCAGAAATTCGCTAAATTTGTAAGTGAAATTGTAAGACTTGATAAGGAATATAGCTCACAACTTCAACGACAACCGCCACCGTATTCACCGCCTGAGCAACTCAAAGATAATGATACTTTAGCAAGTTTGGGATTTGGACATGTAGAAGAATCTGATGATGTGCAAGGCGCAATTGGTGAAAAATTCAAAGCTGGATTTTCTCTTTCTGAAACTCATGGTAGTGGTCTTGTTCCCTGTCCTAATAATATTCTCTCCAACATAACACGATTAGAAATTCTCATGGGGGGGGGGGGTGTAAACGAGCTGGAAATAACTCACCGCAAATAATTAGAGATGGTGCTGATATCTGCCTATGACTATTTGAAGGTGGTATCAAAGATATCAGTGTATATCCAGAATTTATCGATGAACTCTATGATTATCATAGTGAATGATTGTCCATGACGCCCGATTAGATAAATAATAAGTGATCAATCACTACAACTACAACAAACCAACCATGACCTATGTAGTAAATTCATGATTGCCCCATTATAAGATGTATTATGGAGATGGTCTCAGCGATGTTGTTCAAGGGATATTTGCAAGGATGGCTCCAAAAGTAGCACCAATCATAAATACAATTATCCATAAAAGCTTTTGATTTTGTTCATGATACGATTAGCGCTGTTGGTGATGTTGCCAGTAAAGAATTTTCTGCACGCAAGGAAAAAATAATCAGGCTGATTCGACAATGAAAAAAACCACCACCGGGAAAACTACAATCTACAGAGATTATGCCTTCAAGTGTGTTAGTAAAAAAATAAACAAAGCGGTTGAACAAAAAATAGCAGAGCGAATAAATAGAGGATTTGATGCTCAGGGAAATATCACTGCAAAAATGATAGCAGGTAGTGGTTTGAAATCGCGATTTAGAGCGTGAAATACATAATAAAATGTTCAAACCTTCAACCGACCCATCAACGGATATGGATGCCAGAGTGCTAAAAATGATTCTTTAAATAATTATCAGTTTTATCCGCATAACGCAAAACAACCACACGAACGAATCGAGAATCGAACTTCAGGTTCATGATATGAGTAAATATGGGTTAGCGAGATATTCAGATGATTATACAAGATCAGCTGGACCATCTATGATGTTCGCTAAGGATGTTACTGATCACGCTGATCATAATAAATATATTAAATTATGGACACCAGTAGCTACTGCATCTGATCCACAACCAGTTGACGTTGAACATGAAGCTAGACCAGCTGCCCCTTTGAAGTTATAAAAAATGATAATCCTAATTACAACACCTTAGGGTTTGCAACATGTATATCAATGTTGCGGGGAGCGCGTATATTATTTTCATGAGCGATTCCACTGCATCATATATTTGGATTTTGTAGAAATGTTAAGTTATCTTTGGAGCTAAACACAGTTGTCCTTGTGCAAAAAGGTGATGATAATGATGCAATCTGGTGAGATGCTGCTGTTCCTGCTGGTAAAGTAAATATAACAAAACTTACATTATGGATGCCAACAACTCCATCAATCGTCACAAATAAAAAATTACTATCATTTATGAGTGTAGGTGGTAAATCATTGTTATCACGGCTAACAGCATCAACAGCTAGTCTGCAGGGGAATTTCTGCACCTCTACACACATTTATTGCATTCCAAGATGTTGCGAGATTAAATTCTCAAACGTGCAGTCATATATTTGATCAATTGGGCGTCAACCAAATCTCTTTAACTCTTTCACTACCACTGACGTGTATATCCGCTGCCTAAATATGCCTAGCCTCACCAGTGACTGATATATCCGCTTGTAAACAGAGCACTATTACTCCCAGTGACGGATATATCCGCTTGCCTTATATGCTTCCTATACCGTAGTGACGGATAGATCCGCTCTGTATGTCATTGTTACAACCGGTCGTATTGGTCAATATATGGAAATAAAAGTCTATTCAACCAATCAAATTAGAGTTAACAAATGATTGTTCTTACTAAATCCGGTTCCTTTTTTCAAATTTGTACCGCGTGTTTCTTAATACATGCATTTGTAGTTGACAGTGGAAACCATGGCGTTCACTTACGAAAGCGATTCAGATTCCGACTTTTCCGGTTTTTTCTGAGGATGATATTGACCACCATGAATTAAGAAGTATTGGAAATGATATTAATATATCTTCTTTATCAAGTCTGTCAGAAATTGAGACAGAAACTGATGATGAAGACGACGAAGTGTGGACAAGAGAACCACATGCGCCGAAAGTAACGGAGTTTACAGAAAGCGTCGGCTCAGTTTTCGTTTTGGATGAGGGGAAAAAGAAATAGATTTTTTCTTTAAATAGATATCACGAGGAATTACTTAAGAAATAGTAGAACATAGTGACTAGGTAACAGTGTTAGTAATTAAATGTATATATTTGATAAATAACTTAGTATAAAAGACTCCCAGATAAATTTTAGTGTTTACAAGCAGTTTTGTGTTATATATATTCCTGGATAAATTTTAGTGTTTTCAAACAGTGTTTTGTGTTATATTCCTGGATAAATGTTAGTGTTTACAAGCAGTGTTTTGTGTTATATTCCTAGATAAATGTTAGTGTTTTCAAGCAGTGTTTTGTGTAATATTCCTGGATAAATGTTAGTGTATAAAAACAGTGTTTTGTGTTATATTCCTGGATAAATGTTAGTATTTTCAAGCAGTGTTTTGTGTTAATTTTAGTGTTTACAAGCAGTGTTTTGTGTTATATTCCTGGATTTCAGCAGGATAAAATAATCAAACAGATGTAAGGTAGTTATAGCTTTTATATATATGCATGATTTTAGCCTATAATCAGTTTATTAGAGAGAAAATAACTAACACAATCCAACCATACATCAGCTAAAAAGTTATCATTTGGCTCTGGTAGTCTGTCACAGAATTAGGCGAAAATTGAATTGTTTTTTTTTTTTGCAAACGAAACTCACCATTTTCTTGATTTCGTCGTACACGCATTACCTGGGGTGATTAAGTGGTTTTTTCCAAGGTAAGTGGCGTGTAGTGATTTGCATGTGCCAGTTTGTTATTTACATGAAATCCGAAATACTCGTTTCACGTGGTGCACGGCAAGCTCGATGTGATTTATGTTCACCTACAGAGAGTATATAAGGCGAGATATTTCTCATAATAATTACGGGAACCAAAATATCTAATCGAAGGATAGATAAGCTCGTCTTGCAATCTCCAGCCAAAGGGGTGAGTGTTAAATTTACATTTTCGTTTTATTGTGAATTTTATTCAGATTATCATTTCGTATAATGATGCTTTTATTGCAATTAAACGTGGAATATTTGGAATTACTAGTCACTTTTAGACTTTAAATGCAATATCGTAATCTACGGCTTAGATTATTTTTGAGACAACTATTATTAGTCTGGTTTTGTTTATTGTAGCTGTTACCGTGGTTCTGATACCGTAGCTGCTAACGTAGGTGTTACCGTGTTTCTGATACTGTAGCTGACAATCGCTGTTACCATAGATCTGATAATCGCTGATACCGTAGATGTCAATGTTTCTGATACCGTAGATCTGATACCGTAGATCTGATACCGTAGATGTCAATGTTTCTGATACCGTAGCTGCTAACGTAGTTGATACCATTTTCCGATACCGTAGCTGTTAACACATCTGATACCATCTTTTGATAAACGTCTTTGATATCGTCTGATTTGTTGTGGGACATCTATTATTTGTTCCGGAACATCTCTGTATAAATATCTGAATGTGATTGAGCCGTTAATTTGTGCAAACGGAATTGAAGTATCTGTCTGTGTGTCGAACTGTCTGTTCGTCAACATCTGTGTAACGTGTAAATATCCGGAAAGCTAGAAGTCCGAGTGTCGGAGCTGTCTGAGTTGTAAAACATCCGGGTCGACATCTAGGGTAGTGAGGAACCGTTGGTTCTGGTAGATGTTGTATGTTGTCTGAACGTATAACTGTGGTGGATCCGTGAAGGGAAACGTCCGATAATAGTATTGGTCAACCCTAGGTTTTCGGGGAAACTGGGAGACGATTCAACTGTTGCTGAATCGTGCGGTTATACGGGGTCGAGACACATGTGTATTGAAATTGTAATACAATTTAATACATTGTTGTATTTGCATGCTTATGTCAGATCACAATAATATTTCAAGTGATCGCATAGATATCAATAAAAGCTAGCAACTTGATTGAATACAAGTATATGGTCGTGCTAGTTATCGCAATCCATCGTGCGATAGTATAGTTTGTCGTTTGTGTTCATTTTTCGTAATTTATACTTGCATTAATTTAACTTTCGTAAAGGATCCTTGGATCTGTGTATAGTCCAAGAGATCCCTTTACATCTGAGATTCCTTTTGTATTAATATTTAATTTGTTCATGTATTGTGAATGGTTGTGAGTGTGATTGGGGGTTGAGTGCATGAATTATTGTGTTGTTACATCTGTATCTTTTTCATTTATAATTTATTACATAAATTTATATTTTCTTTCACAAATTGTGTTTGTATTGTTCATTTAATCCACCCTCCTCTCGGTAACAATTCTGTTACAATGGTGTCAGAAGTGGGATCGCTGGATTAAGTGAACTGTCAATCATTTTTGTGAAGTATAAACGTGTTTAAAGTATTGGTTTGGTTACCTTCATCAGGAAGATAAGGTCAGCCTGTGGTATATATATATTTACATTTTTATATTACAATTGTCATTATCATGTCATCCCTTAAGGACTTGGTTGCCATAGGCAGAGAATTTGGTTATGAAGGCGAAAGCTTAAGGAAATTTATTCAGGAAGAACAAGCCCGGGAAAGGGAAGAAAGGGCAAGGTCAAGGGAATTAGAAAGGGAATCCGAAGATAGGAAATGGGCCATTGAGAAGGAAAAGATAGAATTAGAGAAGCAGGCCCAAAGGGAAAAGATAGAATTTGAGAAGGAAAAGATAGAATTAGAGAAGCAGGCCGAAAGGGAAAAGATAGAATTAGAGAAGCAGGCCGAAAAGGACAGGATAGGGTGGGAAATGGAAGCGGAGCAAAGGCGAGTAGAGTTAGATAAACTAGCGAAAGTAGAAATGTTAGGGTTAGAAGAATCAGCAAAGCAACGGGATCATGAGCGTAAGGTAGAATTAGCGACATCTGGAAGAGAACACGATTCTGCCTTTAGCAAATTAAGGGGCCCCAAATTACCTCCCTTTGACGATGAAAAAGATAACATGGATAGTTATCTTCATCGCTTTGAGCGGTATGCCGAAAACCAGAAGTGGAGTCAAAATGACTGGGCATTGCATCTGAGTGCTCTATTAAAGGGTAAAGCACTGGATGTATACTCGCGACTTCCTAGGGACGATGTGTTTAAGTACGACGTCCTAAAGGAAGCACTTCTCAAAAGGTACGAGCTCACTGAACAGGGTTTCCGTAAAAAGTTCAGGTATAGCAAGCCCGATAAGGGAGAAACCTTTGGTCAGTTCACCGTCAGAATTGCGAACTATTTTGAGCGGTGGATTGAATGCGGCAAAGCGGTGAAAACGTTTGAAGGGTTGACTGATTTCTTGCTCAGAGATCAATTATTTAATACAGTTGGGCGAGAATTAGATCAATTTCTGAAGGAGAAAGTCTTCACGAACGTAAAAGATATGGCTAAGCAAGCCGATTTATTTGCCGAAGCTCATGGAGGAACCCAGAACGTGGTTTTGAAAGATTTTAAGTCTGGAAACCAGTCTGTAAGACCTATGCCTAGGGAGCCTGTAAAATCAGCTGAGGTAAAAAGGTCAGTTAGGAATCCAGTTTTTCAGCGTGTGCAATGTTTCTTGTGTAATGCATGGGGCCATGTTCAAAAAGACTGTCCTAAAAGAAAGGCACTTATACATAAGGTAGCAGTGGCTATACAAAGTAAAGGTATATCTGATAACATCGTACAGGTAGAACCTTGTATTCATTCGCTTGGCACGTGTTTATTTCCTGAAGCGCGTGTACCAACCGCGAGAGGGTTTGTCAACGGTCGAGAAGTCGTGGTATTGCGTGACACTGGTTGTACGGGCGTAGTGATCAAACGTAGTCTCGTGCAGGATAACCAAATGCTCGGGTGGGAATCCCCATGTATGTTACTTGATCAGACGATGGGTCGCATTCCCGTAGCAAGGATCACAGTAAAAACACCTTTCTTAACGGGAACTGTTGATGCCCTTTGTATGGACAATCCTATTTACGATCTGACGATCGGTAATGTTGAAGGTTCCCGTCTTCCAACCATGGCCGATTTTAAAATACCTTTGGCCCAGGCAGTCGAAACGCGAGCGCAAACACGGCGAGAGAAAACCGCGTTTCGTAAATTAATAGTCCCTGAATCGATCTCAGGAATTTCCCGCGATGATTTTAAACAAGAACAAGAACGTGATGAATCCATCAGAACAATTCTTGAGAAAATCACGTCCGGCGCGATTAAATACTGCAAGCGTGGGGGTAGCTCGAGATTCGTACGCAAGAACGGATTAATTCATAGGGAGTTTAGCGCTCGGGAGGGTAAGAAGTATTGGCAAGTGGTCGTACCCCAGAGATATAGATCTCAAGTACTTAGGGTGGCGCACGAGTCAAGCATGGCAGGACACCTAGGTAAGGCTAAGACCACTAGCAGGGTAGTCGCTGAATTCTACTGGCCCGGTGTTAATGGCGATGTCACACGGTTCTGTAGGTCGTGCGACGTATGTCAGAAAACCGTCTGTAAGGGAAGGGTCACAAGGGTGCCCTTAGGACAAATGCCATTAATAGATACTCCATTTAAAAGAGTGGCAGTAGATATTGTAGGACCAATACACCCAGTTACCGAAAGAAAGAATCGGTATATTCTTACTCTGGTTGACTACGCAACCAGATACCCCGAAGCCGTAGCGTTACCAACTATTGAAACGGAAAGGGTAGCTGAAGCATTAGTTGATATCTTCAGTAGGGTAGGGGTGCCAGAAGAAATCCTCACTGATTGTGGTGCCCAATTCACCTCTGACCTCATGGGTGAAATAAGTAGGCTGTTATCCATCAAACAGCTTAACACTACCCCATACCATCCGATGTGCAATGGACTGGTAGAGAAGTTTAATGGTACCCTGAAAAGCATGCTACGAAAGATGTGCGCGGAACGTCCACAAGACTGGGACCGTTATTTAAACGCTGTTCTGTTCGCGTACCGTGAAGTACCGCAGGAAAGTTTAGGGTTCTCACCCTTTGAACTGTTGTATGGTAGAACAGTTCGAGGCCCGATGCGGATACTACGCGAACTATGGACTGGTGATGTCGCGAACGAGGAAATAAAAACGACTTACCAGTACGTTTTAGATCTAAGAAACAAACTTGAGAGTACATGCCAGATGGCACGTGACCAATTGATTAAATCGGGGCGCAGATATGCCAAGTATTACAACCGCAGAGCGCGTAATAGGAAATTTCTTGTGGGAGATCAGGTTCTATTGCTTCTTCCAACGAGTTCGAATAAGTTATTAGTCCAGTGGAAAGGTCCATATGAAGTTAAAGAAGTAAAAGGTGACATGGACTATAAAATTGACATGGACGGTAATGTAAAGACATTCCATGCAAACATGCTCAAATTGTATATCAAGAGACAGAGCGACAATGTCAATAAGGGGAGTTGAAAATATAGGCGCAGACTACTTGAGTAGGGCATGATGGGAAATTTGTATGAATTTGCCCAGTAATAAAATCCAGTTTGTAGTATAACCAGTGTAAATGTTGTAAGATATCATCAGTAGTTAGTTTTCTTCTATTCTGTGTTAGTTTTAAAAATGTATACATTTTTATTCTTAGGGGGGAGGTATTGTCACAGAATTAGGCGAAAATTGAATTGTTTTTTTTTTTGCAAACGAAACTCACCATTTTCTTGATTTCGTCGTACACGCATTACCTGGGGTGATTAAGTGGTTTTTTCCAAGGTAAGTGGCGTGTAGTGATTTGCATGTGCCAGTTTGTTATTTACATGAAATCCGAAATACTCGTTTCACGTGGTGCACGGCAAGCTCGATGTGATTTATGTTCACCTACAGAGAGTATATAAGGCGAGATATTTCTCATAATAATTACGGGAACCAAAATATCTAATCGAAGGATAGATAAGCTCGTCTTGCAATCTCCAGCCAAAGGGGTGAGTGTTAAATTTACATTTTCGTTTTATTGTGAATTTTATTCAGATTATCATTTCGTATAATGATGCTTTTATTGCAATTAAACGTGGAATATTTGGAATTACTAGTCACTTTTAGACTTTAAATGCAATATCGTAATCTACGGCTTAGATTATTTTTGAGACAACTATTATTAGTCTGGTTTTGTTTATTGTAGCTGTTACCGTGGTTCTGATACCGTAGCTGCTAACGTAGGTGTTACCGTGTTTCTGATACTGTAGCTGACAATCGCTGTTACCATAGATCTGATAATCGCTGATACCGTAGATGTCAATGTTTCTGATACCGTAGATCTGATACCGTAGATGTCAATGTTTCTGATACCGTAGCTGCTAACGTAGTTGATACCATTTTCCGATACCGTAGCTGTTAACACATCTGATACCATCTTTTGATAAACGTCTTTGATATCGTCTGATTTGTTGTGGGACATCTATTATTTGTTCCGGAACATCTCTGTATAAATATCTGAATGTGATTGAGCCGTTAATTTGTGCAAACGGAATTGAAGTATCTGTCTGTGTGTCGAACTGTCTGTTCGTCAACATCTGTGTAACGTGTAAATATCCGGAAAGCTAGAAGTCCGAGTGTCGGAGCTGTCTGAGTTGTAAAACATCCGGGTCGACATCTAGGGTAGTGAGGAACCGTTGGTTCTGGTAGATGTTGTATGTTGTCTGAACGTATAACTGTGGTGGATCCGTGAAGGGAAACGTCCGATAATAGTATTGGTCAACCCTAGGTTTTCGGGGAAACTGGGAGACGATTCAACTGTTGCTGAATCGTGCGGTTATACGGGGTCGAGACACATGTGTATTGAAATTGTAATACAATTTAATACATTGTTGTATTTGCATGCTTATGTCAGATCACAATAATATTTCAAGTGATCGCATAGATATCAATAAAAGCTAGCAACTTGATTGAATACAAGTATATGGTCGTGCTAGTTATCGCAATCCATCGTGCGATAGTATAGTTTGTCGTTTGTGTTCATTTTTCGTAATTTATACTTGCATTAATTTAACTTTCGTAAAGGATCCTTGGATCTGTGTATAGTCCAAGAGATCCCTTTACATCTGAGATTCCTTTTGTATTAATATTTAATTTGTTCATGTATTGTGAATGGTTGTGAGTGTGATTGGGGGTTGAGTGCATGAATTATTGTGTTGTTACATCTGTATCTTTTTCATTTATAATTTATTACATAAATTTATATTTTCTTTCACAAATTGTGTTTGTATTGTTCATTTAATCCACCCTCCTCTCGGTAACAATTCTGTTACATAGTCAGCCCACAAATCAGCTGCAGTAGTGACCCCAGCAGCTAGGCATAGCAGTGAGCCACTAAAGTAGCATTTGTAGTTAAAGAGTTAAGAATAAACGGTCAACAAGAACCATCTGTGAATTATTTACTTAATTACGACCTAAATCAAATAGCGCATCGTTTGCTGACATTTATGCCATGTGATCAGAATGTAGATACCGGTCTGCAAATATCACAATTAGATTTTAGAACCCTATATCAGATTTATTACTTTTCACTGGAACATCTCGACTTAACTAGACAATCCATCGGTGACGTATACTTAGATGCTTGTGTAACCACTCCTCCTGCTGGTGGTGGTGATTACAGAGCAATTGCTGCCATTCTCAGTGACAAATCAATGCGACTCGAAAGTATTGGTGGACGAATGAGTATAGTTGATGTGCCAATAGAAAACATGTAGACACGTAGACAATTAGATCAATCTCGTATTAAATAAAATGACATATAGCCACATTAGTGTTACTGACTCCTGGTCATATTAAAAAGTTGCAATCGGATTCAGCTAATAAATTTGGAACTACAATATCACTCGTCAGATTCAATGATGCTAGTAAGGATTCAAAAGGTGTTCAGGTTACTCTCTCTGCAGGCACAATCAAAGATATGATAAAATCAGGTGGTATATTTCCACTTCTCGCTGCATTACCAGTGCTAATTGCCGCCGCCACTGCTGGTGTGAAAGCACCCACTTTCGGAGCTGTTGGTATCACTGCTGGGATGGCACTAAAGAAAGTGACTGGGCACAGATACAAAAAAAAAAAAGAGACGATCAATAAAAGGAAAGGGTCTAAGACTACCAGGAACTCAATATTCATGGTACAGGGGAAACGGCCTGAGACTACCAGGTACAGTTTACTAGCACCATTGTCAAATTTTGATTTACTCGATGCTGCTAAAAAATACGCGAAGAAACTTTTGAGGTGTTTTTATGCAAGATCAATTACCACAACAAGCAAACAGCACTGAAACCATTATCATTAATCTCGATAACAGCACCGGACCTGGAACTCACTGGGTTGCATACGCGATTGACCTATGTGTGAGTGTTTATTTCGATTTATATGGGTTAGCGCCACCTAAAGAATTTATGCATTATATACATCATTTAAAAATTCCAATCTGGTACTCCACACTACCAACACAAAAAATGACCGACCCACCAATATGCGGCCTAGAAGTAATAAATGTACTTAGCGCTATATCATCATCGACTAAACCACCCCATAAAACCGTACATAAATACACTAGTAATCGCTTTTTAGAGAGATCTTACAATGTAATGCTTGATATTTACGGGAGACCTCTCTCAAGCCTCAAAAAACCAACAGGGAAAATATCTGCAACAAGAGATGTACAAAAACTAATCGAAGATGAAATATCCGAGTTATTAAACCTTGCAAGTGTGGATCCAAACGAAATAGTCCTATTTCAAGACAAATTGGGAAAATTGAAAACGAGTAATGTTTTTCTGAATGATATTCTAACTAAAATTAATGGAGTAACCGAAAATTCCCTAGTGGTGTTTGATTCCGCCGATAAGATTAAACCAGGAGTTCTTTTTCCAACTGTGATAGATAGTATCAACAACCGAATAAAAAAATCTGGTGACACAATGACAGGAGTTCTAGACATGAACACAAATAAAATAACCGCACTTGGTAATCCAACATGGGACACTGATGCTGTGACAAAAAAATACGTAGATGTGTTAGACAATAAACTAACAATGATATATGGTGAGCATCAAACCACAGATGGTGAACTAACAACGCTGCAACACGAATATAAAACCACAGATGATAAACTAACAATGCTGCAACAAGAATATAAAACATCAGATGATAAAATAACGCTGCGAGCTGAGTATTATGTTCATGTTGGCGCGTTTGCAAAGGTCCATAGGAATTTTAGAAAATCTGATGAAACCATGGATAATTTCTTTGGTACTCAGATGACTGTCCCAATGAAACTCTGACATTAAAACAAATATCAATACAATTAAACACAGGATAATATTGTTAGTGAATTTCCTGCTATCACGACCAGGCTTGATAAAATCAAGAGAACACAAAACAAATTATCAATACAGTATACTCGATACATCATGGATCTTTCACCTGGACACCTCAAAATAACTCCATTGGAGTGTCTGCAGATGTTAAGGGTTATCTATAGATTTCTATATCTGATTTCGCCGTTATAGTTTAATACATCTACCAGTGTGAATATTGCAAGAGCAATAATACTTAAGTAAATGAAATGAAATAATGAAAATGAATGTCCAACAATATCGTTATGATCAAGTTTGTGAGTTTCAAACTTTATTAACGAATATACAATGAAGATAAAAACAATACCGCTGGTGAATTACCAGTGTTGACATTGTGTATTCTGTTTCAAGTGTAATTGCTGATATCAGCGATAACAGCAATGGCACCTGTAGTTGTCACAATTTGTGTGTCATCGGCGACAACAAATACAGGGATTCTTAGCATCATCACAAAGAAAATATCCACATGCAGCTAAAATAAACTACATAAGTATATAATTAAGTTACATATTGCATCTACCACGTATTCCCAATTGTTGTCGCTGATATCATCTAGTCTCAATGACAACAATATCAGATAACGAATTCGTTGTTAAGATGAACATCACAACACAGCAACATCAAAATTAGAAGAAAAAAACCCACCATAATAATGACATCAATGACATCATCGACAACGGAATTACTTCAGCACATAGCCATGAACAAAAACCCGCAAAAAGACAACCATGACCTCAATAACCTCAACCAACCCTGAATTCAGTGTGAAGTTTCCCAGTGCGTTACCGGCAAAATTATGAGCATACTACAGTTGGCCGAAAATTAGATCAAAATCATTCGGTAGTCAGCAACCGAACAATTCCTTGCAGTCTGTGAGTAAAATTAAAGAAGATGAAACTCCAGATTGGAATATTGTTTCGTAACCATCTGGGAATTACCAAATCGAGCAAATCATGAACGAATTCCAGCATAGAATAAAATCCATTACAGGACAAGAATAAAAAATCTCTATAATGGTTCATGAACAAATATCAGCCGCGATCGAGATAAACTCACCCGGCTATGTCGTAGATATCTACCAGAGTTCTATAAGAACTGTGCTAAGATGGCCTGAAATCCAACCTCAGACACCTTCACAAATACCTGTACCAACAAAGTCTGATTATACTACAGATGTGAAAAAATTTATAACACAACCAGAGTACAGAAAAACACTTTCCAGTGATTATTTCCATCTGATTCGTTAAGATTTCTTTATAAACTATTTGAATATAACCAAACTACACAATTACTCCTGAACTCCCATGCACATTTGATAAATTAAGGAATTTATTTGCGAGTATCACAGCGTTATTCTGGTGACCTAAAACAACAGATCATTGAAACAATTCAGCATATAAATCAGATCATAGATGATATTAAGCATATTAATCGAGAAATTCTTAACATTGTAATCGATGGAGAATATTATAAATTCAAAAAACAAGAGAACTATCATATTATACATTTCTCAATTTCATAATAACTGAACAACAATTACAGACATTTGTAACACCTGAACATGCAACCAAACAACTAAAGACAAAACTCAAAGCGATCTTATCAATGAAAACTTTCCTCTTATACTCTCTGCACTGAGAAAAATTGCTCTGCGGGTAGATATCCTCAAACATAATAATTACCCAGATGGTGGTGGGTGGCATATTCTTCCTGGTAATGTTAATATATCCTCGGTGATTGCAGCAAATTTAGTATGTGATGCTTTTGATGGAAGTTACCAAATAAATCTTGAAAGATCAAATCATGCCCAGCGAGGATACATTTTATATTCGTTTGCCCCACTGGTTCCACCCGGATTTTTAATAATACAGGAAATAGTCAACTCTGTGTATATGCAATGTCATAATGATTCATTAACGAGAATTAATTTTAACCTCAATGACCAATCCAATAATTTATTGGATTTACGAGATTTTACAAATTAGTCTGTATGTGAAATCATAAGACTTCATCTTATGATTTCCATCATAAGACTTCCCATCTTAAGATTTCGTGTAAATCAAGTACCAAGTTACAAAATCGGATGATTTTTCATTTTTTTCTGACATATCCTATTGAGTAAACCGTTCATCGACGCTATAATCTGTGATTGAATATGAAATTATTACTAGTAAATACCATATCTGTCAGAGCTGATAACACATATGTACGGTTTACTATCAAATTCTTTTGAGGGGTAAAAAAAAAACACTGACAGGGTTTTGTTTTCAATACCTAAAAAAAATTTTCACTTCCTGATCGCGTACTTTTAAATGGCACCAGTAGAAGTACTAGTTGATATATTAAACTATAGTAGTAGATCAGACATAGAAAGGTAAACATTATTTTTCGTTCTGAATAAGCTCTTTTAACTGTCAAACTATGGAATTAATGATTTTTTTTTAAGTTCATATTGTTGTGATAAATCCCTCCTTATTTTCTCTACTGTGGTAAACACAGGTACAAATTTATCAATTTCGCTGTTAACAGCCAATGATGTGTTAATGGCCTGTCGTAGTTCCTTGATAAAAGAATATTGTGACGGTAGCATGTATCGATTTCCACGGGCTATGTCTTCTAAATATTGAAAGTCAGAAAGGATTTTATCATAATCTAATTTATCTGATAATTGTATTCCTTGATTTTTCAAATCCGTAATAGCAGAAATTATATCAATGATATTTTCATAATTCATTATATATAATATATTATCTTTAATATATAAATATATCCCAAAATATGGAGGTCAAATTTTCACCGTTCAGGATGGTACATCCAAAGGATTATATGGGACAGTACATACAAAGGATTATATGGGAAAATACAACATATATGGGGGCCCTTCTCTACATTCAACTGAAAACCAATCTCACTGGTAGTGTTGGTGCTACCATGCACAACAGCCACGCAGCAAGAATAATGCATCTTGACCATCAAAAGTATTTTTTCAGAGTGAAATTCATTATACTATCAGAAACAGGTACAGTGGGACCCCGCTATAACCCGGTAGTTGGGAGCCATAGAATCCGACCGGGCTATGAGCCGAACCGTGTTATAAGCAACCATGTACAATACCAACACATTTTTGGATTTAATTGGGGGGGGGGGGTTTACATAAAGACGGGTGCGAAAATGCATGGCACAATTACCATTTTTGATCAATATATATTAAATGAGAAAACCATTTGCTGTGGTAACAGAAATTGCAGATATAATATATTACTTTATTCAGAAAACCATGCATTGGTACATACACGTGTCTAATTTATATATATACATGTATAATCTATTGCATGAAAAGAATATCAACATCGTGTACTCACCAGCGAATCTTGTAACATACATTGAATCCATAATACAAATATTTCCATCGAAAATATCCACACACGGATGTAGAATATTCAATAATTTTGTCACAGATCATTATGTGACTAATACAATGAGAGAAAGTAACAAAAATTACGTAACGGGTGTATGTAATGAATGATGAAAAAGTACATGTATGTACGACGATTAATAAACGGTGTCTGCATACATTTTACACCACTACATTTCTCATCTGTTAGTAGTTATTATTTTTTAAACAAACTCTGTGATTTTTAGCTGCTTTCTGCTAATATCACGTTTGCTCTTGACAAAGTCAAGAATAGTTCTCAGTTGCAGAATTCGAAGATGCGGAAATTATTAAAAATATTAAGTCTCAAAACACTAGTGGTGATGCTGACGATGGTGATACTTCTGACGACAGTAAACAGTAAAAGCATTACGTTTGCGTTTCCCATTTTCCATTCTAAATGTATACAAATTAACACTTTTAATCCTATTGGTTTGAAAATCTACAGCAAGAATAATAGTCATTAAACAATGGGAGTATATTTGTAGTAAATTTACGACATTATTTACTGGCCAACATATTGCATAAAACAACACCGCCAAGCCTTACGCACATGCTGGCGGCTTTGTTTCTTTGATGCTGTATAAATCGTTGCCCTATGATTTGAACAAGTATAGCTCGGTAGTTCACTTTGATGATAAACAATGTACTTAAATTAATTGATTTATACATTCTGGTGAGAATCTTTTATCAACCGCCACATTGGCTGCTGCTTAGTTGTGTATGAAATTAAGAGAACATATATCGGAGATTATTTGAACAACGACTGTATTCGGAATGCATTCAAGACAAACACAAAGTAGAAACGATGGCTTCATTACTCAGGAATCAGTAATTATAATATTGACACTTATGAGCTGTAATTTTTCAACAATAAACAAAGATCAAAGTTCTCAGTAGGCCCAGCAATTGGTTCGTATTTCCGACGTTTATTTTGGCACAAAACTAGAAGAAATTTGATAATACATTTTCTACACGTTCTTTTTCGCACTGTTTAGACGAATATGAGAATGATAATTAAACTCTTGACGTATTTATTTTTTTTCATACTTAAATTTTTTTTTTTTTTTTTTTTTTTTGGGTCTTTGAGAAAAATACCTGTAATAAATTACCCGAAATTTCGGGAGCCATGCCACGACCGGGTTATATCCGAATTCGGGTTATAGCGGGGCGGGTTATAGCGGGGTCCCACTGTAGTTGGATTTTTCGTGATAAAATAGACCCCATCTTGAAAAATAAAACATTTGTCACCGCGAGTCAGGATTCCAAACCAGGTATATCGATTGCAATTGACAAACCGTATCACGAGAGGGCTTATCCTGAGACCGCGGTTGTTTATGGGATTTATCAGATAAATGAAAAATCAAGTGTTGAGAAATTGAAACCTATGAAACAGTCACCATTGACAGGGTCAAGAATAAATTGTGTGGCAAAACGAGTAATAGAGTATTTTACAAATGCATTGCATGGAAACGGATCGACAGATCTAAGACGTAACAAAATAAACGAATGGGCGCTAACAGTCAAGGATACTGGGGCCACAGTTCAAAATGTGGCTGCGTTAGAAAAGATATTAGGATTCCCAATAACAGTATCAACTATAACAGGAGAAGTATTATATGAATAAAAATATAAATCCACGGGACCTAAACAATATTTCCAAAGTCATGACGTTGCACAAAAACTTATGGGTGTCATTAAAAGTCTTCAATCTATGTGTACTGAGGAGGCTCTTGCCAAAGATGGATACGATGGGGTATACAAATGGAAGACTGGCGTGTGGTACTTTTAGAACGACAGACTCAAGTCAGAAGGAAGACTTTTTTGCACGAGTCGTTCGATGGGTGGGTCTTCTGATTTACGATAAGCGTAGACTAGAATGTCTATACTCTAAGACTGGATTTGGTTTGGTTTATTGCCTGATGACACATTATCATAAGTAGTTTATTTACTGCCATGGCAATTAGAGTACGGTGCCTTGCCAAAGGAAACACCATGGTAACTGACACGAACAGTTCCAATGGTAAAGTTCAAATCCACACCTTTTCAGTCTGGAGTCTGGCACACTAACCAACGAGCCAACGCAGCTCCATCCAGACTGGAAGTAATCCAAAGGTTGATTCTACCATTCGAGTCAATAAATAACTGATTGCAGCTCAATAACGTAGTTGCTCTAGTGGGAGGACAGAACTCATGCGGCAGAATTACGAAAACTTCTCCAGTTGAAGCCTCTGTCTTTACTAATCAAGTCAGTTCTGATAATGGTGAGGGGGCAAGCAAGTTTTATCAGATCTGGATAATGGCATTGAAGACACTATGTATGCACTAAATTTGAAATAGTTAGTAAAGAATGGCACCCTAAACTCAAAGAACATCTCTAGTTAGATATGGTGTCTTCCAAGCAGCTGCTATGTACATCATGCCATAAAGTCATGATTTATTCTTGTATGATGTTTGACAGTAAGTGGGAATTGGTATGACAGAAATCTGTTCTTCATAAAGTCCTGATTTATTCTTGTATGTTAATCTATCTTGGACACATTCCATGTATGGTGCCTTTGTCCCTAATATCAGACATTGTTACACCTAGGTTGATTGATCTGGGACACATTTTATGTATGGTACCTTTGTCCCTTATATCAGACATTGTTGCACCTTGGCTGATCTATCTGGGACACATTTCATGTATGGTAATATTGCTTTCAGTTTCATTGTGGGTAAATTATGCTGGATTGGTTTTCCATCCATCAGAATCAGAGTTGATACTATGCAACACGATAGCTTGCTGATAGCATGTAGCATAATCGATGATGTCACAATATACCGATTCCCGTTGAGAGATTTATCAGTCTATTGTGACACACTGGAACGGTTCATTGATGAGCAGTGTGGTTTCCATAGGACTGTGCAATTCTCTGGCACTTGTCATATAACAGACAGACCATTCCTATGTGTTCACTTTTTTCTGCAGTTATACATTTTCTTATTTCGCTTTTAAAAGAAAGAGATACTTCTGTATATTTTACTGCAACCCTTTTTGATAGACTAAAATTCTGTATTAGTCCGTCATTCATTCATATCACCTTGTTCTTGATATTAGCATATATTGAGTTTCATATAATGTCTCCTTATTCATAATTGCATTATTATTGTACCTTTCTTATATTCTATGGGCATTTTAAATACATCATACAAATCTTAGAGTGAAGCTTCCTTCAAAGACCAAACCTCTAAGCCATTTACCTGCTATCTCGTCTTTTAGGATTGAAGAGGAAGAACAAATAATGTCCTGGATTTCTGGCTATTAATCAACTACCTTCAGTATCTGTGCTGGGATGATGGTGTCAGCTTGGAAGACACCACATCTAACAAGGGATCGTTCTTCTTTGAGTTTAGTTTGCCATTCTTTACCAACTACCTCAAATTTAGTGCATACATAGTGACTTCATTGCTATTATCCATATATGATAAAACTTGCTCGTCTCCTCACCATTATCATAAATGAATTGATTAGTAAACACAGGCTTCAACTGGAGAAGTTTTCTTCCTTCTGCCACATTTGTTCTGTCGTACCTCTAGAACAATTGCATGTTATCAAGCTGGCAATCAGTTATTTATTGACTCGAATGGTAGAATCAACTTTCAGATTACTTCCAGTCTGGATGGAGCTGCATTGGCTCATTGGTTAGTGTGCCAGACTGAAAAGGTGTGGATTTGAATTTTATCATTGGAACTGCTCGTGTCAGTTACCTAGGTGTTTCCTTTGGCAAAGCGCATAACTATTATTGCCATGGCAATATTGAACATACTTATGATAATGTGACATCAAGCATTACACTAAACCAAATACAGTCATACAGAGTACTGACATTCTGGTCTACACCTTTCGTCAACAGGAAGACCCACCCATCGAACAACTCTTGCAAAAAAGTCTTCCTTTTAACTTCAGTCTGTGGTTCTTAAAGTACAACTTGCCAGTTTTCCATTTGTATACACCATCGTATCCATCTTTTGCAAAAGTATCCTCAGCACACAGATTCAATACTCTTGACTGGGCGGAACACAGCATATCGTCTCCCATCCAGAATCCCACAGGATATGCATGAAAGTCTCCTTCCATAATCACCTTAGTCTTAAATAGAGCTGCCCAACATAATCTGGCCAGTGCCATAACAGCATCTATGAATTTATAACTGATCGAATGAGATACATTGCTTGCATCTAGTACCTTTCTTAATACCAGCACAAGGCCACCCTTCAATCGCAACCATCTAATTTCATCGTCATTGGTCAGGTTGACTACGATCTATAAACAATCCACCAAGGTAACGAATGTGTCTCCCACACAGTCTCAACTACAGTGGAGCAATATTGAAGGCTATCAAGAGAAAGATTACAATGACACATCTAGGACATAAACCACTGTTAACTCATTCGGCCCTGATAACGCGCTTGCGCTTAATCCAGTTTCTGCATTCAATGGCCGATACCATCATTTCGTGAATTTTCTCGACTGCATTCAATGGCCGGTCCCACTGAGCCACGGTCCGAATGTGTGGTCGAGAGAAAGTCTCTGATTGGTTACAAATGGGGCTTTTCCAAGAATTAGACCCACTTGTAAACAATCAGAAATGAATATACTTTCGTTTGGGCAAACTTGAAATGTTCGGATACCAAGGACTACTACTTGAGAGCAGTTTCAATACACGTGTTCTATTCTTGAAAAATCGTAAAATGATGACAGAAACAAGAATGATTTTTTATGGCGGTGAGGGCGAAAATGAGTTGTTTCTCAGGTTTGATCTCGAAAATATTGAGTAAGTATAGGAAAGATAAGTTTGACAGTTGGATAATTTGAGATTTTGAATGGGACATTGAAGATTCTTGAGATTGAATCATCAGAATAAGAGGATGCCGATAGCGAAAATGAAAGTTTCTGCCGATCTTGCAGATTGGAGTGATTGTCTGATTTTAGTGGACCAAATCCTGGACCTACAACAAACATTGACAAAACTGACAAGGAAAAAAAAGAGAAATCTATCTTGTTTTCACTTATTATTATTTCCGGAGAAACTGTACACAGACATCGTAAATGAAACCAATCCATATGCCTAAAAATGCATATTGTATTATTGGTATCACTGAACAAAACGTCTTATCCAACCGGCAAAATGTGTTTATTGAACAAAGATCTATCTGAACCAATAACTGGATGTGAACATTGCCAAGTAATGTATGTACAAATTGTTTCAAACCATATCACATATTAAATTTTCGTGGTTTATTTTAATGGAATTAAGTGCTGATGATGTGATATTCCTAACAATGTTGCACATTATTTTGTAAAAAGTGTATAAATAAATTGTGAAAGACTTGGACATTCAAATAGAAAGAAAAATACATCACTGTTCATTTGGATTAATTGGTGAAAATTTCATGGATTAATATTGGACAAAAGAAGAGAAATTAAAGTAAGTGTGAAGACATATGCATGATTTTTACAAAATTTTCCAAACAGGTAAAACACTCTGGGGCACAAGCAGCTAGACACAGCTTTGTGAGGCTAGGGCACAGTAGAACTGTTAAAAGTTTGTTGGGGCTGAATGAGTTAAAGCAATAATCCACGATGTCATGCAGGCAACGAGTCCAAAACAGTGGAAACGTATCTGAGCCATCCTTAGTAACCAATAGTGTCAAACAGGGTTGTGTTCTCACACCGTCACTGTTCAGTCTATTGTTTTCTGCCATGCTGACATTTGCTTTCAGTGACAGAGAGCTTGATTTATCAGACTGATTAAGTTTATTGTGACACACTGTAATGGTTCATTGATGAGCGGGTTTTGTTTTCAGAGGACTCTGCAATCCTCTGGCACTTGTCATGTAACAGACAAACCATTTCCATGTGTTCACTGTTTACTGCAGTTATACATTTTCTTGTCTCGCTTTTAAAAGAAATAGATACTTCTGTATTATTTATTGTAGACAACCCTTTGTTCCGTATTAGTTTAGTCATTCATTCATATTATCACGTTGATATTAGCAGATATTAAGTTTCATGTTTCCTTACTCATAACTGCATTATTAGAGTACCTTTATATCTTATGTGGGCATTGTAAACATGGCGTATGAATCAAAGAGTGAAGCTTCCTACAAACACCTAACATCTCAGCCATTTACCTGCTATACCTGCTTCTATCAGTGAAGAGAAGGAACAAATATCCTGGATGTCTGGCTATTAATACCTTCAGTATCTGAACTGGTAAGAACAGATTTCTGTCATACCAATTCCCCCTTACTGTCAAACATCATACAAGAATAAACCAGCTGAACTTAATGAAGAACAGAGTTCTGTTATACCAATTCCCCTTTACTGTCAAACATCATACAAGAATAAACCAGATGAACTTAATGAAGAATATATTTGTCATACCAATTCCCCCTTACTGTCCAACAGAAAACATACTTACAGACATCACTATCTCCAGATTGTTTCTGAAATTATAACCAATCACATTTTGACTAACAGAATGTGGTATATATTCGACTTTTGTTGTATTATGTACAAATGGTTACAGGTTCTTGTATGCATTGGACAGCTGTTGTATTATATATAAAATGTATGTAATACAGGAACATAATCTTTATATTATTTTTTCTACAGAGTAATGTTTATTTCTCAGCAGTAAGACATAAAATTAAAATTTGAATAAACATATATCATTATTTTCTACTACATCATCATTGTGGCAAAATACAAATTTAAAAAATTGCATTTTTTCTGATATTTAACACTGTTCTGATTAGTTCCACCCATTCAGTGCCAGAGACTTGGGTGATATGTAAAATGTAAATCTAAGTGACATAAAATAACATGGTGCTGATTTTTTAGCCATCAGAGAGCATAATACTGTGAATTTTTAATTCTTAAATTCAGTCTCCTATAAAACTTCATATACACCTTAATTTTGTAGCACTCACCTGATCTTCGAACCAGAAATGCAAAACTTTGCATGACTCAATTATGTGGTCATCAAACACACAGCGTACTTCTGCTTTTTCTTTGAGTCTGGATACAGGAATCAGACTGTTGCATTCAGGACATTGTATAAAGTACTCAAACTTCAGACCCTGGCCTAGGTATCCAATAATCTTGAGGAGGTTTCTGGTTATGAAGTTTCTCACTTCAATGCACAGCTTTGAAGATGGAGTCTTGTCCTCGATTCCCGTTCTTGTGACTCTCAGAAAGATAACATGGTTTCTAAAAAAAAGAGTCAGTTTGTGCTGTTCGTCCAGCTGAAAAACACAGCAGCCACAAAAGATCAGATTCTCTTTTCTATGATCTGTCATCTTTTTGGCAACTGGCCAGTAAGCAATACAGGCAGCAACAAGTCTGTGAAATATTGCACTGGGTAGAAATTTACCTGTGAAGACATAGCACAGTACTGGTGAACTCTCGATCTGACTATTCGGTTCTGGGCTGATGATCACCTTTGGCGTTGGCTGCCGAATCATGCATGGAACAAGGAAGTAACGCTCCTCCTATTAAATGAATGGATTCATTTTTAGTGGGAATACAATGCAGAGATTACATTTTTTGGTCTAAAATAATATACAGAACACCAGTGTGAGAAAAAAATACTTTAACAATTTACAGATATTATCAATAATAATTTAGTTCATTTTCTTTAAAAATGTGTAATCAAAACAATAATGCAAGTGCCAAAGCTTGTTTAAGATAACTACCACCAACATCTCAAAAAGGTATCCACTGATCAAACAAACTTGCCTTGCATGGTGGATTAAACCATTACACATTCTTAAATTTTTCAGAAAAAAGAAAGCAACCAAATATATAATACAATGTTTCATATGAAATAAATTTCATAATTTGATGCCATTCATAAATTTATTCAAAAGAATAAAATGATTTAATTAAGCATCATATATCATATTCGGATGCCTAGTGGTTTGAGCACCAGTCCCAGATGCACGAGGCAGCTGGTTTGAACCACGGCCAAGTCATGCCAAACACTTTTAAAAATGTAACTAACAGCTGCTTTGCAAGACTTTCAGGATTGCTACATGTCTGAGGCAAGATGCCCCAGTGTTAGGCATCATTGTAGACTGCGGCACTGTATACTACACACTATCATGCATAATTTATTAAAGTTACATTAAAAATCCAAACCACAAACATCACACACACTATCATGCATGCATTTCAACTGGTCATGAACAGCTGTAGATAGGAATTTTTTAATGATCTGTCATCAACAACACAAAGACTTGAAGACTCTCCTTTATTGATCCTGTTGTTGTGGGAAGAAGGGAAATTGGTCTACTAGGTGACGCGTTTGCAGACTTCTGCAATATGGCATTAAACAGTAGGTTTGAGGATAGTCTGTGCTCTTAGTTTGGCTGTATGGTGGTCCTTCCGGAATATGCAGGTAGAGAGCACCGAGTTGCATTCCACTGATTGCAAATTATAGCTGTATTTATGGCATTGGTCAAAGTGTGTTGAGTGGCTCTGTTCAGTATTCGGTCCATTCATGAGACTGTCTGCCATGTATTCTTGAGGTATTCACAGTGGGGGAAGATGAGCTATGTTTTGCCTGTTGGAAGATGGCTATAGAAACAAAAATCTAACATCAAAGTAAGAACTGCCCACAAACTGATGATAAAAGCCCGATCAGAATGTCTACATCTCTACCAGAACGTAGAAGAAGTTCAAGGCAGACTTTTCTTTTCTATTATAATTTCAACATATGCTGCAGCTCTGGTCCAGGTTGTTGATGGAGTGGGAGGAGGATAAAACTCCTGGGGTAGAAAATGTCATCAATGGAGGCTCCAAAGGCCGAATCTTCATGTACCATTGGATAGTGTAGAACAAATGACAGTACCAGAGAACAAGAAAAATCATGAGGTGAGGCTAGCATTCCCTATAATGCCTGAGACTTAGCTGGTGAAGAATGCCAACGTCTGTCACTAGCTAGATTAAAAACCATGACATCCAGACTGTTGCCAAGTGAAGAGTCTATTCTTGTGTCAGAGTGTAGAGAAATTGCGATGATCTCTTGAGGAGCGAGGAGCAATTTTTGACATTGTGATGAATTAGTGTCTTGAGCTTGTGGTTAGGCAAATGTAAAAAAAAATTTAAAAAAATACATACTTATCTAGAGGTTGGCGTGCATGTTTTTTTAAAAGAAATGGTAGAAACTGGTTTCAAAATGTATTTAATTTTCTGTTTTCTTCTTGTTTTTATCTCATTCAGATTTAGTTTTATTTGATCGAATGATGACAAGAATTTAGCAATCGAGTTGCTCTAACATTACCTTGACTTAATTATTGTTTGTTTATGCATTATTACTGGTAATTACATTTTTACTTTGCTTTAAAATTGTAAATACCTAACTCATTAAAATGTAATCCCAGTATAACACAACAACAATATGAAAGAAACCACATTCTACAATATTGCGTTTTACAAGCAGCAGGACTTGATTGGCAAATAAAGTATTTCCAATTTTATTTGATCTAAAGGTACCTAAATAGGCAGCCTCATGGTAACGTACATGTGTCAGCTATTTTTCCCCTCACTGTATATCCGTCCTTATTCCTTTATTGTAAACTCGTAAAGCATTTGGTATTGTTTACTTTAAAACATGTATTCTGAATTAGTTTTTGTGGACACATTTGCGCAAGGAATGTATTTTCATTCCTTTTATTTTAATGATGGTGATTAATATTGGTAGATATGGTATACAAATGACTGGTGTTCACTAGTGTAATTTTTTTTTCATGGGAGAGACGCTATAGCATATGGAGTTAGTGATAATTCTTGGGATTGAAATTAATTGCAGATTTTGTTGCTGTGAGTTTTATTTTGTTTGTTTTTTTTTTTTTTATGTACCATATTTCATGTTAATATTCATACCCTTTAATTTTTCGTACACCATCAAGTCTTAGAAATAACAATTAATTAAATCTATCATAATTTTTCGTACACAAATTTTTATTTTATTTTTCGTCTTCCTATTATGTTTCATACATAATACGATCTATGATACTGTGAAGGGAAGATTTACTTTTCAAACGGATTTAAAAAATATATACCAAAGTTCGATTTTGTTACATCAAATGACCAGGGTATTGTTTTGCAAAGTTATGAATAATGGCTTTGGGCACATTCTTAACTGAGGCACAAGTCGTCAATTCATTTTCAACTGGTTGCAATATTTTAAAAGAGTGTCACCAAACATGAATTCGGGTGGGGGTAAGTGACACACACACACACAGATATATATATATATATATATATATATATATATATATATATATATATATATATATTGCTCAATGATCTTTTACTTTGTCATTTTACCATTTTACGACTCCAGTGTCTTATTCTACGCAACAAAAAGTAGCAAATCAACAAGTTTTGCATAACTGAAAATATTTTAAATCGTAAAATGCAGGAGTGAAAGAATTGAATTAACTTACAGCATGGCGAATAAATTCCTGTTTCCTAAATGATCTTTGAAGTCCAATAATTCCAAGAACTCTGAATACGTTCTAACGAAAAACGTTTTCAAACAGATTATGTGTTAATGCTTCCAATGTATACAGATAGATCTCCAATGAATTCAAATGGTCATTGAATATATTTAGTTAATGCCGTCCGTAATACGATGAGGTATGTCATGCAAAAAAATAAATCTTTTAAAAACCCAAATTGTGAGATTAAATCCAAAAACACGCAGATGTGACCTACCATCAGTAAGTATTTAATGTGTGGCATATTTCAGCATCGTTTTCTCTATATACCGGTATTCGCTGATTTTTCGGGTCAAAAATGCGTGCAGTTCTCAAAAGACGTGTCGTTTCTCCCTGTGGATTGCATTGTTCCCACGATCACAAAGTGCCCCAGTTTCATATTCTGTTCTAAAGGTTAGACTCGAGCCTCTGACATACTTCAAAGAAACCGCCTGCTCTACTCAGAGTGAAAGTCCTTGCAATTGATTGACACATAAACAATGTCATTTTTTTTATATAACTAGCAATGCCTAAAATGGGTATTTATTTATGTTTACAGTTCAAACGTGGTCTCAAGCTATCATAATTGTGATTACTATTTCCCAAATCTTATATTCCACCTTATTTCCTCAACTCGACTATTCATACAGCACTGCTTACTAAGTAACATACGTCTTTCTAATTGGGGGGGGGGGGCTAATATGCTATGTTTTTTTCATTCCTTCTTTTAGTGTAATGAAGGTATTTACCGTAATGCTTATATATACGGTACAGGTATGTGACTCGTGTACCGGGTAAGTTTCATTTGTGGGAATGGTGATCTTATTACGCCTGTCAACAAAAAATCAACATTCAGTGGTCATATTGGGGATTTAGGAAGCATATCACTACAAAAGTCACAAGCAAAGTATTAAAGTGCGTTGAAGATTCACGCAATATAACAATTGTCATTTATAATCATGCATGTAGGTTACTGATTTTATTGTATTTTTATGTTTTTGTTTGCATCACGTTTCAAACGGGGTAAGAAAAATGCTGATACTGGTATATCACTTAGATACGCAAAACTACAAATTTATTTTCTGTCGAGTATATTTGGTACGTAAAATATAAACATACATATTTGTTTCCACAACAAACCCGACTTATGGCATCTTCGCGTAAATGTGTATCTGAGGCATCTAATAATGATAAAGAAAAGAATCCCAAAAAAAGATGTTCACCAATTACCGGTATGTGTAGAAAGCCTGTTGCTCAACCTACTAATAAAAGGGCAGCTGTTTTGTTAACTGAGAATATATTCACATTCGATTTATTGCCCTTCTTTGTCTTTTGTATCGGCGAGAAAATATAATGATTTATATATTTGTTCAGTTGTCATTACAATATATACTTCTATTCATTAACCGCTGGACATCGTCGTTAATGCGAACTACTGATTACGTCAGTCGGTGTAACAAATAAACGCGCGTATTTGAAAATGAGTTCAGAAGCCATTTGAGTTTATTTATCTACCGGTAGTAAAATAATATCTCAATTAAGGAAGACGCGAAGACCACAGACCAGTTGGCAATTAATCTTACCGGTATTGGCTCAATATAGTAATGCAGTAAAATACACACACGTACACCCAAAAGAAACTATTTAAACCCTGTTACTTTTAATAATAAATACAAAAGTCATTGACTCCGTGAGTTTGATTGATATATACCAGTACTGGTAGTTTATATCTTCAAAGATCTTGGATTGTTCTTGCTTCGGCATGTCTTCATTATTAAGTTTCTTCAAACCCTTGCCAAAGGGAGAGACTTTTATCCCACCACCACTTAAATACACTGAACCACCAAACAAAAGACAGAAAATTGGACCTGGACGGCCCAGAAAAGACAAAGGTGAAGCCCATCACCTGTCTGTTCCATCAGTTACCGAGATCACCAATGTAAAAGATGATGTTGAACTGCACACCAAATACTGATGCAGTAGAAAGTGCAATCATACCCAAAGATACTGTTGAAAATGTGCCCATTGTTGCTGAACAGTTCCCTGTAAACAAGCTAGACTTCAGCAAAGATATGAGGGATATACCGGTAAGCCAATTTCCTGGTACTGCAAAGTCGCCAGCAAGAGGAAAGTACATGAAATGGGACATTAACGATAAAATAAGAATTGTTCAGGAGGCAAAACTGTGTGGAATTAGGCCCATAGCTGCAAAGTACCACCTTACACCAAGTACTTTATAAGCTGGATGAAAATGGATTTTTCGAAAACTATTCAAAGGACAAAGAAAGGATCTATCCCAGGTGCCGGCCGACCCTTGACGTATTCACACGAGAAGGAGCAGGACATTTTATCCTGGTTACTCTGTATGCGGGACCATCACGTGCCTGTAACAACTGAGATGTTACAAAATTATGCTACTACAGTTATTCAGGAAGAAAATCCAAAGTTTCAGGGCTCAAGAGGATGGGTTGATGGATTTTTTAAGCGAAATGGGCTTGCACTGAGATGTAGAACTTCAATATCTCAAAAACTACCTCGAGACCTTGAGGAAAAATTAGACTGCTTTACCCGATATATAAGAAAGATGCGAGAGGATGAGGAATTTAATGACCATTTAATTGGAAATATGGATGAAACGCCAGTGTATTTTGACTTGGTTCCAGGGAAGGTAATCGATAGGGTAGGAACGAAAGAGGTGCGTATTAGAGGTACAGGCAGTGACAAGCGTCATATAACGTGTGTACTGACATGCCTGGCATCTGGTGACATGTTGCCACCCATGATAATCTTTCGGGGGAAAAGAAACTTAAAGAATTTTAAAATACCAAAAGGAGTTGTTGTCAAGGTACAGCAAAAAGCGTGGATGGATGAACATCTAATGTTAGATTATATTAACGAAGTTTGGAGAGTACATACGAAGCGCGTACCTTCTCTCCTAGTGTTAGATTCATTACGTGGTCATTTGACTGATGGAATTAAACAATCCATGAAGAAATCAAGGACAACAATGGCAGTAATTCCCGGTGGATGCACGAGCAAACTACAACCTCTGGACGTGAAATTAAACAAACCTTTCAAGGGCCTGCTGCGGAAGAAATAGTCAAAGTATATGAAGGACCAGACTTCCCAAAATATTGCAACTAGGGAAGCTGATGATGACTCAACCCAAAAAATTCCAGCCCCTTCAAAGCAGCAGATGATCAACTGGATTTGTGAAGCAAATGAAGAGTTAAAGACGAAAAAAGACATGATAGTCAGTAGCTTTAAAGTTACTGGACTTTCAAATGCTACAAATGGTAGAGAGGACCACTACATAAGGAATGATAATGCAACTCTGTTGGAAAGTATATCAAGTGACGAAGAATGTGAACGGTTCAAGGGTTTTGAGCTAGAAGACTTGGAAAAGTTGTGAAAATTTTTTTAAAAATGTTTCATTGCATCATGTGTTTGTATTTGTTTTGTGCATTCGACAAACATTCGATCAAAAATTATATCCATGAAAATAGCATGCTGTGTTTATAATACAAACATGTTTTTTTTTTAAATACACGTTTTGTTCTCTCTCTCTCTCTCTCTCTCTCTCATAATAACAACATATTTTTAAAACGTTGAGCAGAATGAGACCGATTTTGTAAATTAGTTTTGTACATTATTTTGTCGAGTGTCTTGATCCCTTTATTTTTCGTACATGGTCATTACTACAAAATGATAATTATTTATTTGACATATAATTTTTCGTACATTGAAAAAAATAATTATTTTTTCGTGTACGAATAATAACATGAAATACGGTAGACTGAGGTAGAATTTACGTGAATAATCTTTAAACTTAACATTCTATTTAGTGAATTAGCGAATTCTTTCAGGTAAAGTAATTATTTTGTCACAACAATAATTCACAGGAGATACAACAGAACAGAACATGTAGGACTTTTATTGTTTAGAAGAAATGAAAGTCGAAGATATGATGTAATACTCCAAAGTTCTCTACAAAAAATTGACAGATTATGAACTCTGGTTGTAGGCGTGAAACGGTCTAACAAATGTATTTTGGAGATATCATTTAAGTTACGTGCAATGGTGCCCATGATTCAACTCCATGAGATGTACATAATTCAGCGAGTAATCAAACCATATAGAGTACTAAACCTGGCCTCTTAAGTAAACACAACTAACCCGCAAATTATGAAGTCTGTATTTACCTTTAATTAATTTAGTATTGAAATCAGAAAATATGCTTATGCAAAATATTACCAAAATCATTCATAGTACTTTATAACAGTTCAACAATTGTAGGGTCACAGAAAGCTATTTTTGTTACACACCTATGTCTTAAGACAAGGAAAAATGATTTACAACCATTACAGTAGTCAACAAAAAGACCATTTACAACCATTACAGTAGTCAACAAAAAGACCATGTAAAGTTTAGACTATGGTCCGCGAATAAGCTGACCCTCTCTTTCAAGACCTTTATTTCTTCCTAAATTATTTGGCTTCTATGCAAGTATATATGGTATTTGCATCAAGTTTCATTATTCTTTGCAGCTATGTTTGAATGGTGGGTGCAAATAACAGCATGGTAATAAGCAAATACAAAATCTTGACCAAGAATGTATCACACATAATGCAAATAACATGATAGTCTCGGCCAAATGCTTCCAGAAAGTAATTTCCAAACCTTTACCATTATTATTTACATATTTTACCCAGGAGTTGTGTTGTGTAAAAATCTGCATGTTTGTCATGACTGAGTGATCGATAAATGTACACGATTCCCGTGCTTCATGAGTATTAAAATAACTTCCAACCATACTAACAAAAAGCTTCTGGCATTTCTACTCTAGTTCTCGAGACAGACAACACCTCGAGCAGTATAAGTCGTAAAGATGAAGAGCAACTGTCTTTCATGCAAGTGAACGACCAAGGATTGAATATAATTTGGAAAAAATTATACCATTAGTCTAGTACGGTATCTGTATTCTGTATTGTATTTGTCTTGTATTCTAAGTATGTGCTTTGTATAGTTTTAGGATTCTTTCGTACCATTTCATCTCACAATAAATCCCACAATCTACAAACGAGTGCTATAACTTCTTCACTAATAATCATATGACTGAAAATTTATTAAAGCTATGTTAAAAATCCAAACCACAAACATCACACACACTATCATGCATGCATTTCAACTGGTCATGAACAGCTGTAGATAGGAACTTTATTAATGATCTGCTATCATCAACACAAAGACTAGATCTAAAAAAGGATATAGTGGCGAAAATATAATACAACAGCCATGGCAATTATATTGCATTCTAACTAAATCATGCTGTACATAAACTTGCCTTGGTTTCTTTTCCTTCTTCGCTAATTATCCTTGGCTTGGCAATAATATTGAGTTGCTCCATCAGACGTAAAATGTGATCCCTGTGGTTATTGAATTCCAGGTTGTTCTCTTTACTCCAGATGACATCTAGAAAGTAACAGTTTTCATAATCAAAACAAATGAAATTTCTGTTGCTTTCATAACAGGTTTTAGTCCAATATTATAAACAATTGTTGTCTTGACCTTACAAATAAGGACTTCACTTATGGCATCTGGTAATGCATCTTTAATGCACTAAAATATAAAGGATAATCCATTAAAACCAGTGGTGAAAGACCTGCTTGATACAGACAAAAATTCATGTAAATGATAATTAATTTATCAACCTGAGTAATTCATTTCATAAGAACTAGAGTTTATCTTTAAGTCTACAAATCCCTGAAATTCTTTCTTTCAGTCTTAGTGACCTTAATATTTTGAACTTTTTACCTGAAATTTGTTTTCTTCTTTACAGAAGTGCAGGTCATTTTTTTAAAATCATTCTAAAGAAAGCAGAATTGCCATGAAATGATGGTAGTACCTCTCTAAGTTTACACCTTACCCAGCTGTGTTTGCAGTGAGAATTTATTTGCTGACTGCTATATGAAAAGTCAAATGTGTTGTGACATACACAAGGAATCAATTATTAATCTATAAATCAATTATTAATATATATTTGTAAATCAATTTAATGCTCGTGGCATGTGGAATGATAATTTATCTTCATATCAGTTCAATGAAATAATCAGTTTGACATCAGTAGTCCAAAATAAAATAAAAAAAACAAAGACAAAATGAACAAAATGGCAAAAATCATTTGCTATGTGGCAAAATATGAATGGTTCCATAGACATCACCAGAACAGTGACTTGGAGACATGGACTATAACTGAAGAAATGCACCAACATTTCCTTAAACACTGATACAGGAATCTTAAAAGCATACCATATTTGTTATTTTAAAACAAATAATTACAAACCTATCAGTTCATGGGTGAGCTTTCCTGTCTTTATGAATTCACAAAATTTGCTAGTGATGGCAGGATCTTTTCTGATAAAAATCTCGGCGGTGATGAGGGACTTTAAAGCATCAATCATCCATTGTGGTTCCAGAACAATTTTCTCCCTCAATTCTTCCACACTGAAAACAATGTAAACGGATATGTTCATCAAACACTTAATAAAAATGATTTCTCTTGTTCCATATAAGACACCAACTAGTGATATGTATTTTTATTGCAAAAGCTTTTCAAAAAATAACATGGTTGATTGTCTTCGATTAATGTTTTACATACATCAAATTTTGTAAGATGCATACAAGTTGCTTGAATCAATTGACATGCAAATACATCCAATAGTTTTCTAAATGTGCTTAATTCAGAGATGCTAAAATTTCGTTGGCATCAGCCTCAACACAGTGCTACAAATTTTCTATAAGACAATGTTACAGATGATGCAATCAAAATCGCGAGTCTCAAAATGGCAAGGCAAGTATTCCATAGAATCTATATTTTTCATATAAGAATCAAATGAATGACAGAAATAATTTATAATAAGAAATTTATGTCAGAAAATCCCTCAAAATAGAAGATGAATGGAACCAAATTCAAGTTTTTGTCTGCAAGAAGGTTTTGATTTATTGAGGGTTTTTGCAAATGTAAATATCCTTTTGTAAGAATCTATGGCAGCGGTTCTCAACCTTTCTAGTGCCGCGACCCTTTTAATGCAATTCCAAATGTTGTGGCGACCCAACCGTAAAATTATTTTCGTTCATAACTGTAAAAATGTATATTTCCGATGGTCATAAGCGACCCCTGGCAAATCGTTGTTCGACCCCTGACGGGGTCGCAACCCACAGGTTGAGAACCGCTGATCTATGGGCTATGTGAGAGAGACAGAGAGAATGTAACTAGTATTTAACATCTATATGAGTGTGCAAGGCTGTGAAAACTAAGAACGATGTTGTCTTTGTCTTTTGTGGGTCTCTTTAATTTTAGAGAATATTCATAGAGTTAAACAACGTATATGCAACAAAAAAAAGTGACTTGATATTTATTTAATCCATTCCAGTCCTACGCATTTATATCTACATCTCTTATATCGACAAGCCGCCTATGTAGACAAAAAAGCAAAGTCCCAGTCCCTTTGTCTACTATTACTATCAAATTGTCATGCTTATGGCGGCGGCAAGATAAAAGATAAACGTACACGTCGACAGAAGCCCTTGGTTTTGCTTGAACAAATCCTTAGTTTTCTAATCATTTATGTTGACAAGCTGCCAGTTCCAACCCATAATTCGTTCAACAATTAGTTGATCTTGCTGCCAGGCTTTAATGTCGCGGTCGGATAAAATAAAACAACCACCCTAGACTTTTGCTTGGGCACATAAAGCTAGCCTCTCGTCTGATAAATTCTTGCATTTTCCAAAGAATGCACAGAGGTATCGCTAGGATTTTAAAACTAGGAGTTCAACAGTATCACCAGTAAACATTGCAGTCCCCTATCAGAAGCAAATTGGGCATACCTGAAATGGCTATATTTACAGACGAGTAGAAACAGCGGTTGCCATAGAGTTTAATTTTCAAACTTGTTTACAGCACTGTCATATAGCCCTTGTTTGTCCATTAGAGTGAGAGTGAATTGTCAAGTCAAGAATAGGTCTTATTCCAAGCAATAAGTTAGGCATCATCCATAGTGTTCCATGTGAAATGTCAGTTCTAGCAACTTCTAACACTGTTGAATTTCATTACAATCTTTGTCAATTAGCCGTTTAACCCTTGTCAAAATCTGTCTAACTCTCGACATGTCTTGATTATGAGGTCACAAGCATTACTTAGCAATGAAAATAATAATGAAGGCAATTGTTGTTCATTTGATGTACTCTTCTTATACACAAGTACATTAATAGGCCATTCTACCTCTGAAATCAGTTATCAGCACATTTTCTCACCATTCTGCAGTTAGTCAAATCATTGATCTTGCCGCCTATCTTATGGGTCATGTTCTTCAGATGTACTCTTACAATAACATCTGTGGGTCTTTCAGCCACTGAATTTTCCGATTGTAAATATCAGCACAGCTAAAAGAATCAATTGCTCAACACAATTTCCCACTCAACAGGTGGTCGAAGACTAGCAAGCCCTTAAATTTGCCATTTCCATGGTGGTTTTTTTCAGGCTTGAGAAGGATCTTCCCCAAATATCGATCATGTTATTTTATATAATTTCTCTCTAAAAAGTGATTACTCGTATATTCGTGTACGGTTTTATGGGGTGGTTTTCCCGATGATGAAATAGCGTTGAGGACATTTAATACTTCTGTGCCGCATATTGGTGGGTCATTCGTTTCCTGTGTTGGTAACGTGGAATACCAGATAGGAATTTTTAAGTGGTTTATATAACGCATAAACTCTTTAGACGGAGCTAACCCATATGAATCAAAATAAACTATTGCACGAGGATCAATCGCGTATGCAACCCAGTGGGTTCCTGGTCCGGTGCTGTTATCGAGATTAATGATAACGATTTCAGTGTTGTTTGGTTGTTGTGGTAATTGATCTCTCATAAAAACACCTCTAAAATTTTTATCGCTAGCTTTTTAGCAGCATCGAGTAAATCAAAATTTGACATGGGAACTATTGGTTCTCGCGGCAATGTCTGTGACGTTGTTAGTAAACTGTTCCTAGTCTCAGGTCTTTTCCGCTGTACCATGAATACGGAGTTCCTGGTAGTCTTAGACCCTTTCCCTTTTTATTGTATCCCCGTCCCTTTTTTGGTTCATATGATTGAGCAATGCTGTGTACTGCTTTTTTACCAAGAGCTCCAGTGGCTCCCAATGCAGCAGCTCTCCCAGCTGCAATTAATGCTGTAATTGCAGCAAGTGGGAATACACCACCTGATTTAATCATGTTTTTGATCGCGGCTGCAGAGAGAGTGATCTGAACACCTTTTTTATCCTTGAAAGTATCATCGAAGTATTTTATCTGACGAGTTGTCAATGATAGTTTATTCTGACCACCAGACATCTGATTGTGCTTCAGTAATATCGTGGTTCCATATTTTTTTAGCTGATTCTGATTTCAATTTTTTAATTTGACCAGGAGTTAACATAACACTAACATGACTGTACAACATTTTGTTTAATAACAGATTGATCTAATTGTCTACAACATGTTTTTGAAAATATTACATATTTTCCATTGGTGCATCAACTACTCTCATTCGTCCACCAACACCTTTGAGTAGAGTTGATTTGTCACTGAGAATGACAGCAACTGCTCGGTAATTAGGGATAGGTGGGTCTGGAGCAACTGGAAGAGATACACGAGCTCTAAAATTTATGTCAACGACGGATTGTCTGGTTAAGTCAAGATGTTCCAACAAAAAGTAGTAGATGGGATATAGTTTTTTAAAATCCAACTGTGATATTTGCAGACCGGTATCTACATTATTATCACATCCCATAAAGGTCAACAAATGATGATACGCGCATGCTATTTGATTTTGGTCGTAATTAAGTAAAATATCCTCTGATGGTTCTTGTTGGCCGTTATCCTCAGCGAGTCTTCAGAAACACTGAGTTGATAAAGTATCATATGACTCCGTTCTTGAAGACCAACTCGTTTCTTATCCTGTAACGCAACAAATATATGACGCGGAGCTGAAACCCCATTTTGATGCCAAGTGCCATCTAAATACGCTGCTAACAGAAGAATCCTTAGTATCTGTTGTTGTTGTTAGCCATAATAGTAATGATTTTCCTCCATGATCCATAAATGATTGTAATTTTTCCTCTGCGGTGATTGATGGAATCATTACTGGCATCCACAATGAGAGTTTTGTTATACAGTAGTCCCCATCTTGAACGGCACCCCTGACCAGCGGCCACCCGCTTCTTACGACCAGAATCCCTTGGCACCAACGAGTTTGTATTCAAAAGTACAACTCAAGAGCAACCATCCCTCTTAACGCAACCAGCGGCCAGCATTTTAGTACAAAAAATGAAAAATGTCCCCCTCAATAACGGTCACTTTTGTTTCTTCAAATGTATCCAGAACCAAAAATTCAAATCTTGACGTAAGGTAAGCAATTTTTATTATCTCTATCATAGATACACGTCTCCGAGTGTCAAGTTGCAGTTAATAGTGTCGACTAAAGATTTATAGTATATCTGTCACAGAATTAGGCGAAAATTGAATTATTTTTTTTTCTTGAATTGCAAACGAAACTCACCATTTTCTCGATTTCGTCGTACACGCATTACCTGGGGTGATTAAGTGGCGTGTAGTGATTTGCATGTGCCAGTTTGTTATTTACATGAAATCCGAAATACTCGTTTCACGTGGTGCACGGCAAGCTCGATGTGATTTATGTTCACCTATAGAGAGCATATAAGGCGAGATATTTCTCATAATAATTACGGGAACCAAAATATCTAATCGAAGGATAGATAAGCTCGTCTTGCAATCTCCAGCCAAAGGGGTGAGTGTTAAATTTACATTTTCGTTTTATTGTGAATTTTATTCAGATTATCATTTCGTATAATGATGCTTTTATTGCAATTAAACGTGGAATATTTGGAATTACTAGTCACTTTTAGACTTTAAATGCAATATCGTAATCTACGACTTAGATTATTTTTGAGACAACTATTATTAGTCTGGTTTTGTTTATTGTAGCTGTTACCGTGTTACCGTGTTTCTGATACTGTAGCTGACAATCGCTGTTACCATAGATCTGATAATCGCTGATACCGTAGATGTCAATGTTTCTGATACGGTAGATCTGATACCGTAGATCTGATACCGTAGATGTCAATGTTTCTGATACCGTAGCTGCTAACGTAGTTGATACCATTTCTGATACCGTAGCTGTTAACACATCTGATACCATCTTTTGATAAACGTCTTTGATATCGTCTGATTTGTTGTGGGACATCTATTATTTGTTCCGGAACATCTCTGTATAAATATCTGAATGTGATTGTGCCGTTAATTTGTGCAAACGGAATTGAAGTATCTGTCTGTGTGTCGAACTGTCTGTTCGTCAACATCTGTGTAACGTGTAAATATCCGGAAAGCTAGAAGTCCGAGTGTCGGAGCTGTCCGAGTTGTAAAACATCCGGGTCGACATCTAGGGTAGTGAGGAACCGTTGGTTCTGGTAGATGTTGTATGTTGTCTGAACGTATAACTGTGGTGGATCCGTGAAGGGAAACGTCCGATAATAGTATTGGTCAACCCTAGGTTTTCGGGGAAACTGGGAGACGATTCAACTGTTGCTGAATCGTGCGGTTATACGGGGTCGAGACACATATGTGTATTGAAATTGTAATACAATTTAATACATTGTTGTATTTGCATGCTTATGTCAGATCACAATAATATTTCAAGTGATCGCATAGATATCAATAAAAGCTAGCAACTTGATTGAATACAAGTTTATGGTCGTGCTAGTTATCGCAATCCATCGTGCGATAGTATAGTTTGTCGTTTGTGTTCATTTTTCGTAATTTATACTTGCATTAATTTAACTTTCGTAAAGGATCCTTGGATCTGTGTATAGTCCAAGAGATCCCTTTACATCTGAGATTCCTTTTGTATTAATATTTAATTTGTTCATGTATTGTGAATGGTTGTAAGTGTAATTGTGGGTTGAGTGCATGAATTATTGTGTTGATACATCTGTATTTTTTCATTTATAATTTATTACATAAATTTATATTTTCTTTCACAAATTGTGTTTGTATTGTTCATTTGATCCACCCTCCTCTCGGTAACAATTCTGTTACAATGGTGTCAGAAGTTTTTGTGAAGTATAAACATATTCAAAGCATTGGTTTGGTTACCTTCATCAGGAAGATAAGGTCAGCCTGTGGTATATATATATTTATATTTTTTTTATATTACAATTGTCTTTGTCATGTCATCCCTTAAGGACTTGGTTGCCTTAGGCAAAGATTTCGGGTATGAAGGTGAAAGTTTGAGGAAATTTATTCAGGAAGAACAAGCCCGGGAAAGGGAAGAAAGGGTAAGAGCAAGGGAATTAGAAAGGGAAGCCGATGAAAGGAAACGGGAATTAGAAAGGGAATCCGATGATAGGAAATGGGCCTTTGAGAGGGAAAAGATAGAATTTGAGAAGGATAAGATAGAATTAGAGAAGCAGGCCCAAAGGGAAAAGATAGAATTCGAAAGGGAAAAGATAGAATTAGAGAAGCAGGCCGAAAGGGAAAAGATAGAATTAGAGAAGCAGGCCCAAAGGGAAAAGATAGAATTCGAAAGGGAAAAGATAGAATTAGAGAAGCAGGCCGAAAGGGAAAAGATAGAATTAGAGAAGCAGGCCGAAAAGGATAGGATAGGATGGGAAATGGAAGCGGAGCAAAAGCGAATAGAGTTAGATGAAAAAGCAAAGCAACGGGATCATGAGCGTAAGGTAGAATTAGCGACATCTGGAAGAGAACACGATTCTGCCTTTAGTAAATTAAGGGGCCCCAAATTACCTCCCTTTGACGATGAAAAAGATAACATGGATAGTTATCTTCATCGCTTTGAGCGGTATGCCGAAAACCAGAAGTGGAGTCAAAATGACTGGGCATTGCATCTTAGTGCTCTATTAAAGGGTAAAGCACTGGATGTATACTCTCGACTTCCTAGGGACGATGTGTTTAAGTACGACGTCCTAAAGGAAGCACTTCTCAAAAGGTACGAGCTCACTGAACGAGGATTTCGTAAAAAGTTCAGGTATAGCAAGCCCGATAAGGGAGAAACCTTTGGTCAGTTCACCGTCAGAATTGCGAACTATTTTGAGCGGTGGATTGAATGCGGCAAAGCGGTGAAAACGTTTGAAGGGTTGACTGATTTCTTGCTCAGAGATCAATTATTTAATACAGTTGGGCGAGAATTAGATCAATTTCTGAAGGAGAAAGTCTTCACGAACGTAAAAGATATGGCTAAGCAAGCCGATTTATTTGCCGAAGCTCATGGGGGAACCCAGAACGTGGTTTTGAAAGATTTTAAGTCTGGAAACCAGTCTGTAAGACCTATGCCTAGGGAGCCTGTAAAATCAGCTGAGGTAAAAAGGTCAGTTAGGAATCCAGTTTTTCAGCGTGTGCAATGTTTCTTGTGTAATGCATGGGGTCATGTTCAAAAAGACTGTCCTAAAAGAAAGGCACTTATACATAAGGTAGCAGTGGCTATACAAAGTAAAGGTATATCTGATAACATCGTACAGGTAGAACCTTGTATTCATTCGCTTGGCACGTGTTTATTTCCTGAAGCGCGTCTACCAACCGCGAGAGGGTTTGTCAACGGTCGAGAAGTCGTGGTATTGCGTGACACTGGTTGTACGGGCGTAGTGATCAAACGTAGTCTCGTGCAGGATAACCAAATGCTCGGGTGGGAATCCCCATGTATGTTACTTGATCAGACGATGGGTCGCATTCCCGTAGCAAGGATCACAGTAAAAACACCTTTCTTAACGGGAACTGTTGATGCCCTTTGTATGGACAATCCTATTTACGATCTGACGATCGGTAATGTTGAAGGTTCCCGTCTTCCAACCATGGCTGATTTTAAAATACCTTTGGCCCAGGCAGTCGAAACGCGAGCGCAAACACGGCGAGAGAAAACCGCGTTTCGTAAATTAATAGTCCCTGAATCGATCTCAGGAATTTCCCGCGATGTTTTCAAACAAGAGCAAGAACGTGATGAATCCATCAGAACAATTGTTGAGAAAATCACGTCCGGCGCGATTAAACATTGCAAGCGTGGGGGTAGCTCTAGATTCGTACGCAAGAACGGATTAATTCATAGGGAGTTTAGCGCTCGGGAGGGTAAGAAGTATTGGCAAGTGGTCGTACCCCAGAGATATAGATCTCAAGTACTTAGGGTGGCGCATGAGTCAAGCATGGCAGGACACCTAGGTAAGGCTAAGACCACTAGCAGGGTAGTCGCTGAATTCTACTGGCCCGGTGTTAATGGCGATGTCACACGGTTCTGTAGGTCGTGCGACGTATGTCAGAAAACCGTATGTAAGGGAAGGGTCACAAGGGTGCCCTTAGGACAGATGCCATTAATAGATACACCGTTTAAAAGAGTGGCAGTAGATATTGTAGGACCAATACACCCAGTTACCGAAAGAAAGAATCGGTATATTCTTACTCTGGTTGACTACGCAACCAGATACCCCGAAGCCGTAGCGTTACCAACTATTGAAACGGAAAGGGTAGCTGAAGCATTAGTTGATATCTTCAGTAGGGTAGGGGTGCCAGAGGAAATCCTCACTGATTGTGGTGCCCAATTCACCTCTGACCTCATGGGTGAAATAAGTAGGCTGTTATCCATCAAACAGCTTAACACTACCCCATACCATCCGATGTGCAATGGACTGGTAGAGAAGTTTAATGGTACCCTCAAAAGCATGCTGCGAAAGATGTGCGCGGAACGTCCGCAAGACTGGGATCGTTATTTAAACACTGTTCTGTTCGCGTACCGTGAAGTACCGCAGGAAAGTTTAGGGTTTTCACCCTTCGAACTGTTGTAGGGTAGGACAGTTCGAGGCCCGATGCGGATACTACGCGAACTATGGACTGGTGATGTCGCGAACGAGGAAATAAAAACGACTTACCAATACGTTTTAGATCTAAGAAACAAACTTGAGAGTACATGCCAGATGGCACGTGACCAATTGATTAAATCGGGGCGCAGATATGCCAAGTATTACAACCGCAGAGAGCGTAATAGGAAATTTCTTGTGGGAGATCAGGTGCTATTGCTTCTTCCAACGAGTTCGAATAAGTTATTAGTCCAGTGGAAAGGTCCATATGAAGTTAAAGAAGTAAAAGGTGACATGGACTATAAAATTGACATGGACGGTAATGTAAAGACATTCCATGCAAACATGCTCAAATTGTATATCAAGAGACAGAGCGACAATGTTGAAAAGGGGGTCTTAAATGTCGTTTGTACGGCAGTCGTAGACGATGATGAAGCTGATTCGAATATCGAGAGTGCCCTTGAATGTCCCTTAGGAGTTGCGGGGGAGGGGATAGATAAAGTCGATGTGAGTGCGGAGTTGACGAAAGACCAGCATCAACAGATTAATGCGCTCTTGGCTAAACACTCTTATGTATTCACAGATAGACCAGGTTGTACAACTTTGTTGGACCTCAAAATTAAGCTGAATACGTCTGACCCTATTCGAATCAAGGGATATCCGGTGCCATACAACGCACGTGAAGCTGTGGACGAAGAGGTGAGTAAAATGTTGGATCTGGGGGTGATTGAACCCTCCAACTCACCATATTCGTCTCCAGTAGTGTTAGTAAGGAAAAAGGACGGGACGAACCGATTCTGCATTGATTTTCGGCAGTTAAATAAAATCACTGTGTTCGATGCAGAACCAATGCCAGATATGGAGGGTCTATTTGCAAAGTTGTCGGGAAACCGATGGATTTCCAAATTGGATCTGTCCAAGGGATATTGGCAGGTTCCCATTGTCCCAGAGTCCCGAACTTTGACGGCATTTGCGACCCAGAAAGGATTGTATCAATTCAAAGTGATGCCTTTCGGGTTAGTTGGAGCCAGCGCCACCTGTTGTCGTTTGATGCGAAAGTTGCTGAAAGGTTTAACAAACGTTGATAGCTTTGTAGACGACATATTCGTGTACACGAATACTTGGAGTGAGCACGTGTCCGTACTGAGCAAGCTCTTCAATAGACTCCGCAGAGCGAACCTCACAGTGAGACCCACTAAATGCAGTATTGGTTATACAGATTTAGATTGTTTGGGTCATAGGGTCAGCGGTATGGGTCAGTTAAAACCTCATCCCAAGCAAATTGAAGCAATTAGAGACGCACCAAAGCCAACCAATAAAACGCAGGTAAGATCATTTCTAGGTCTAGTAGGTTTTTACAGAAAGTTTATACCGAACTTTGCAGCCATTGCTAGCCCGCTGTCTGATTTGACCAAGAAGGGGCAACCAAACAAAGTTGAATGGGGACCGCCACAAGATAAAGCATTTTGTACTCTGAAAGAGAAACTGGTTAGTGCACCTATATTGAAATTGCCAGATGTCAGCAAACCTTTTATTCTAAGAACAGACGCTTCTGAAACTGGGTTGGGGGCAGTTTTACTGCAAGAGCAGGATGACAGTAAGTTACCCGTAGCTTACTCTAGTAGAAAATTGCTACCCAGGGAGAAAAATTATTCCGTTATAGAAAAGGAATGTTTGGCCGTAGTATGGGGAATTGGGAAGTATCACGCATATCTATTTGGGAGAGATTTCGTTCTCGAGACTGATCACCAACCCCTACTGTATTTAAACAAGGCCAAGGTCGCTAACGCTCGGTTGATGCATTGGGCGCTAACACTACAACCATATCGTTTCCGTGTAGAAGCAATAAGGGGAGTTGAAAATATAGGCGCAGACTACTTGAGTAGGGCATGATGGGAAATTTGTATGAATTTGCCCAGTAATAAAATCCAGTTTGTAGTATAACCAGTGTAAATGTTGTAAGATATCATCAGTAGTTATTTTTCTTCTATTCTGTGTTAGTTTTAAAAATGTGTACATTTTTATTCTTAGGGGGGAGGTATTGTCACAGAATTAGGCGAAAATTGAATTGTTTTTTTTTTTCTTGAATTGCAAACGAAACTCACCATTTTCTTGATTTCGTCGTACACGCATTACCTGGGGTGATTAAGTGGCGTGTAGTGATTTGCATGTGCCAGTTTGTTATTTACATGAAATCCGAAATACTCGTTTCACGTGGTGCACGGCAAGCTCGATGTGATTTATGTTCACCTATAGAGAGTATATAAGGCGAGATATTTCTCATAATAATTACGGGAACCAAAATATCTAATCGAAGGATAGATAAGCTCGTCTTGCAATCTCCAGCCAAAGGGGTGAGTGTTAAATTTACATTTTCGTTTTATTGTGAATTTTATTCAGATTATCATTTTGTATAATGATGCTTTTATTGCAATTAAACGTGGAATATTTGGAATTACTAGTCACTTTTAGACTTTAAATGCAATATCGTAATCTACGACTTAGATTATTTTTGAGACAACTATTATTAGTCTGGTTTTGTTTATTGTAGCTGTTACCGTGTTACCGTGTTTCTGATACTGTAGCTGACAATCGCTGTTACCATAGATCTGATAATCGCTGATACCGTAGATGTCAATGTTTCTGATACGGTAGATCTGATACCATAGATCTGATACCGTAGATGTCAATGTTTCTGATACCGTAGCTGCTAACGTAGTTGATACCATTTCTGATACCGTAGCTGTTAACACATCTGATACCATCTTTTGATAAACGTCTTTGATATCGTCTGATTTGTTGTGGGACTTCTATTATTTGTTCCGGAACATCTCTGTATAAATATCTGAATGCGATTGTGCCGTTAATTTGTGCAAACGGAATTGAAGTATCTGTCTGTGTGTCGAACTGTCTGTTCGTCAACATCTGTGTAACGTGTAAATATCCGGAAAGCTAGAAGTCCGAGTGTCGGAGCTGTCTGAGTTGTAAAACATCCGGGTCGACATCTAGGGTAGTGAGGAACCGTTGGTTCTGGTAGATGTTGTATGTTGTCTGAACGTATAACTGTGGTGGATCCGTGAAGGGAAACGTCCGATAATAGTATTGGTCAACCCTAGGTTTTCGGGGAAACTGGGAGACGATTCAACTGTTGCTGAATCGTGCGGTTATACGGGGTCGAGACACATATGTGTATTGAAATTGTAATACAATTTAATACATTGTTGTATTTGCATGCTTATGTCAGATCACAATAATATTTCAAGTGATCGCATAGATATCAATAAAAGCTAGCAACTTGATTGAATACAAGTTTATGGTCGTGCTAGTTATCGCAATCCATCGTGCGATAGTATAGTTTGTCGTTTGTGTTCATTTTTCGTAATTTATACTTGCATTAATTTAACTTTCGTAAAGGATCCTTGGATCTGTGTATAGTCCAAGAGATCCCTTTACATCTGAGATTCCTTTTGTATTAATATTTAATTTGTTCATGTATTGTGAATGGTTGTAAGTGTAAATGTGGCTTGAGTGCATGAATTATTGTGTTGTTACATCTGTATTTTTTCATTTATAATTTATTACATAAATTTATATTTTCTTTCACAAATTGTGTTTGTATTGTTCATTTGATCCACCCTCCTCTCGGTAACAATTCTGTTACAATATCATTATCTGTAAAAGTCTTATGTTTACAGGAAATGGGCTCAATAATGTTATGATAGAGTTTGGGGTTTAACACCTATATGAGTTCTTCTCTTTAATGATTATAACCAGATGTAATTATTATAATCATAACAGGGTCAGCATAGGCTAAAAATAGATTTTGTACATTGGCACACACAAAGAACCTTAAAAAAAAAATACAGGGTACCAGACAAAGACCGGAAAAATTATGTGACCACACATTATGGCTTCCTTTACGAAGACTGTATTTCGTTCACTCAACACAAGTTTTGTCTGCATAATTAAATAGCATAATAACCGAATAAAATCATTACCAAACATTAAAATGTCATCACGTTAACGGATACATTATTTTAGAAGAAAGTCTGTTATTCTACTCGACAACATGGGAGGGGGTAAATGCCAAACAATTTTATGTAGAAAAAGAGTCGAAAAAACAAGTTTATGTTGAAATAATTTGAATAAACAAAGTCATAACCGATAAGGTTATTCAGCAGCAGTGGGAAAATGGAGCAAATGGAAACATAATTATGTATGTACCAAGATGTAAATGACATTTTTGAATCCATTTGTAATGTGAATGACAACAATACCCGCTCACATATCACACTTATGCCAAGAAAGAAAAAATAGTAACGTATATGAAAGCTGCAGAGTCTATAAAGAAAGACTAAGTTGAAGGTAACTGCGCTCCCCAAAGGAAGAAGCAAGACTGCTACATTTGAAGACGTGGAGGAAGCATCTCAACGGTTCAAAGAAGCATTATTGAAAAAGCTTAGTGTGGAGAACTTTGCTGCAACAAGTGGTTGGTGCAGTTGCTTTAATGTTCGTCATAACATCGGATACAAAAGTATTTGTGGAGAATACATGTACTGTTGACAGTTTTTCATTTCCCTGTGAATAGCCCCATCCCCTTGGTAGCCTCAATAAGATGGGAACAGACTGACCAAAATCGAGGCCAATTTAAGTACATGTACATGAAGCATGTAACTGACAACTTCTCAACCATGTGTTAATGCTGACATTGAATATCGTAATGTGTTCGTATCAGAATATGATCAATGCAATATTTTTATTTTGATTTTATTACACAAAGGTAACCAAAATGTAATTTGTCAATATACAAGTGTATTTCACACTGATTCTGTCTTCATGTAATCAAAATTTCCAATTTTTTTTCTCAAAGTGTAAATGCTGTTACCTGACAACGGGTCACCCTTTGCGGACGAATTTTAAATTTTATCTTTTTTCAGCCCCCCCCCCCCCTCAACACTTATCTCGACATCCGCCTAAGTCGACAATATTTCCTCGGGCCCGATGATGTCGAGATAAACGGGTAGGACTGTAGAGGCCAAAATTGACATGAATAATCTTTAAACTTAACATTCTATTTGGTGAAGAACTGAATTCTTTCTAGTAAAGTAATTATTTTGTCAGAACAATAATTCACAGTAGATAAAACAGACAGAACAATCCATGTAGGACTTGTCTTGTTTAGAAAAAATGAATGTCAAGGATATAATGTAATACTCGAAAGTTCTCTACAAAAACTGATAGAGATTATGAACTCTGGATGTAGGCGTGGTATGAACTAAAAATTCGGGAGTTTTTTTCTTCCTTTTGGCATCAAAGTTCACAGGTATAAGGTCACTTGCATGAAAGGTAACTACAACTCAGCTTTTAATTTTTTTAGTACAATTTTGATGCATTTGTTCTGAACTCCATTATTGTATTTTGGAGATATCATTTAAGCTAAGTGCCCTTAATTCAACTCCAAGAGATGTACGTAATTCAGAGCATAATCGAACCATATAGAGTACTAAACAACATGGCATCTTAAGTAAACACAACCAACCTGCAAATTATGAAGTTTGTATTTACCTTTAATTTACTATTGAAATCAGAAAATATGCTTATGCAAAATATTAACAAAATCATCCATAGTACTTTATACAGTTTAACAATTGTAGGGTCACAGAAAGCTATTTTTTTTTGACAAACCTATGTCATAGGACAAGGAAAAATGATCTTTTTGTGTCCCAAGATGTACAACCATTCAAGTAGTCTACAAAAAGACCTAAAACATGTAAAGTTTAGACTATGGCCCGTGGATAAACTGAACCTCTTTTTCAAGACCTTTATTTCTTCCTAAATTTTTTGGCATACATGCAAGTATTATGGAATTTCATCAAGTTTCATTATTCTATACAACTATGTTTGCATGCTAGGTGCAAATAACAGCATGGTAATAAGCAAATACAAAATCTTGATGAAGAATGTATCACACATAATGCAAATAACATGCAAGCTCCTTTGTCCAAATGCTTCCTAAAAGCAATTTCTAAACCATTGCCATCATTTACATATTTTACCCAGGAGTTGTGTCGTGTACCAATCTGCGTGTTTGTCATGACTGTTTTATTTTGGTTTTTATTAGGGTTTATTTTTCAGCACACGATAGGCTATACATGGCGCCCAGTATTATTGGTGGAGGAAGAATCCAGGAAAACCCCTGGAAAGAACCACTGACCCACGAGAAGCTACTGGCAAGCTTTCTCACATAACTACAGACTTCCCGAAAGCCGTCGGACATGACCAACACATTTTACCCGGACCGACAGTTTGTTAGTCGGCATCGGACCGACTGTCCGGCAGTTTTCTCTCTGCACCACTTGAGTAGTCGTTCTTGAATCTAGTTTGTTAAACAGACTTTCATTAGTTACAAGCTTTTGAGCGATCCAATCGCTACGCCTGTTATAAACAGTTATGCGGCTCACTGGTCATCATGGCATCGTTGAAATATTACGACAAAGCGAAACCAGGGAAAAAAAGAAAACTATCTTATGAAGAATTGAAAGAAAAGGAAAAAGATTATGAAAAACATAGGGTTGAAAGAACCTTTAATGATAAATGGAAAGAAAACAGAGACTGGTTAATATTTGATGAAATAAAGCAAGTTATGCAGTGTGCCATGTTTCTCAGTTTCTACGGCGAGAAATTGAGGTCTGATGAAAATTTGCGAAACACAAACGCGTTTATCGTCGGATGTACAAATTTTAGAATGTCAACATTAAATGATCATGAATTTTCCAAGTCCCAAAAAAAGCATCAGAGTTTGTTTCAGGAAAAACTAGGGTCAGAAGCCGGCAAAGCACTGAGGCAATTAAAGGCAGCTGAAAGAAGTAGATTAGTGCATTTGTTCAGAAATGCACACGCAGTAGCCAAAAATAATCGTCCACTATCAGATTATACATAGCTGTGTGAAATTGACAAAGTTAAACAATTAGACATAGGCAGTACATATATTAATGACAAAGCAGCTGCAGATTTCATACACAGTATAGCACAGACAGAGAAGCAAAAAACTGTCAATCTTATAGAGTATAATCCATTTTTTGCCTTTATGATGGACGGAAGTACAGATATCTCAGGAGATGAACAGGAGACCATATACATAAGAACTGCTATGAAAGGTGTTGTTAAAGAAAGGTTCCTGAACATCAGCACTCCAAACTCAACAAAGTCTCTGGATCTCTTTGAGAATGTCATGCAGGTCTTCAAGGAGAACAACATCAATGAAAGTAAGATTCATTATAAAAGTTTAACAAATTCTGTAAATTGGATTAAATAAGATCAGATTTTTTTTAATTCTACAAAGCAATGATTAAATTTGATAAAGTGATAATTATTAATAGATACATTAAAAAACTATTCCAAGAATAAATTAAATTCCTTTATTTGATTAAAGATAAATGTTTTTTTGTACAGATTATTATTATAAACATTTGTTTTTTGTCTTTATAGAAAAACTAATTGCTATGGGTAGTGATGGAGCCTCCAATATGACAGGAAAACAGTCAGGCTTATCAACGTTGTTGAGGGAACGAGTAAACCCAGAGCTGGTCAATGTGCACTGTCTTTGTCATCGCCTTGAACTTGCCTTCAGAGATGTTAAGAAAGTAAAACTATATGAAAAACTTATGACACTCCTTATTGGACTCTATTATTTCTACAAGAAAAGTTACAAAAACAAAAAAGGGCTAAAAATATCCATTGAAGCTATGGGAAAAGGTGTATATCCAAAAAAAGTCACTGGTACAAGATGGCTGCCTCATTTATTCAGAGCTATTTTTTGCATTCTTGAAGACCTACAGAGCACTGGAAGCTCACTTGTCAACAGCAAGCAATGGCAATGCCAAAGCCGAAGGTCTTCTGATGATCGACAAACAGTTGATTTTTGTATTGTTTCTACAAGCAAGTATCATTCTTAGCATATTAAGAGAAATCATTCAATTAAAATATGTTTTGATTCTGGACTGATAATAAAATTATCCTCTGCTTTATTGCAGTACACTGTTCCTTTATGATAATTATAGCCAAAATATTGTAAATTGTTGTAAAATTGTGACTGTTCTTTTTAGGATGCCTTGGAGCCATCAATGAGACTTTCACTGAAGTTGCAGAAACCAGAAATGACATTATCAGACAGTTTATGTTGGGTGGAGTCTACTATTGAGCTACTGTCAGATAAAAAAGAGAAGTATAACATATTTAGTGAAAGTGCTTCTGTAGAATGTGAATGTAGTGTTCTGTTTATAAACTGTCAAATATTTGATCACCTTTACACGTATAAAAATTTTAATTGCATGAATATTTTTTAGGACCTGTGAGTATGTGAATCAGCTTGTCGTTTCTGGAAAATTTGAAGGAATTGCTTTGAAAGGGGCTACTCCAGCAATGAAATATGCAGCTGAAATTTTGCAAGGTTTCTGTGATGCCATCAAGGAGAGATTCCAGACTGAAGCCAAAAATGCTGTAAATGCTACAAAAATTCTCTGTTTCGGAAGTTGGCCTCTGGTGGGAAGATCAGAATTTAAAGGTCTATTTTTGCTGCAGTTGAAAATTTCTATACAGTTGACAATGTCTTGCACAGTTTGTATAGCTGTTCAGTTTTGTTGTTACTTGCATGTGTTTGCCTTTAATGCTGCTTTATTGGTTGTCACCGTTGTGACAAAATTCAGTTTGTGTTTGCATTTTTGCTTGTTTTATTTTTGTTTCATTTTGTCACACAATTGACAGATTTATGAACATGATCATGTTATGAAGAACTGCTCTACACTATCGCAACAACATGGTTCTTTTGTCTTAACCACTTATTGAAATGGAGTGAAGGAATGTACAGGTGTAAAATGTGTGGGTTCACATATGTAAGAACTGGTTTTTTTTCTTTTAAAGATTATGGAAATGAAGATGTGAAACTGGTTTACCACCATTTCTAAAAGAGCCTGTCACAAGTGGTTCCTGGCATTTCTGCAGACAGTTTGGTAAATGAATGGAACCTTTTAAAGAAACTGGTTAAAAGGGAGAAAGTAATGCTGTTCTAAGTATAATTAAGGTTTGTAATAACAATAATTCACCCTTATCGTTTTGAATCAAGAAAGCTGAGTTAAAAGAATAAGATGGTTTTTCTCATTTATTAGTTTATCAGGCTTACATAATATTTATATCTTGAATTTTCCACTTTATCAATCGGTGTTTATTTATCTTTTAATTACTCTTTGTATTACAGTGATAAAAGATTTGTTTCAACTATTCCAGGTTTGGTGATATTACATCTCTTTCATGGAGTACTGTGTTCAGGCAAACTACAGATCTCAGCTAGATAATGCTGCTAATTGACCTGATACTGACTGTACCATCAACCAGTCTAACCTGCGAGACAGCATTTTCTCAGCTGAAGCTGTTAAAAACTTGTAGACGATCTCGTTTGGGAACTTCCCTATTGAATGACCTGATGATGGTGAAGCTTGAATCCCCAGAAATTGCTGAATTCAACCCTGAAAGTGCTATTGACATTTGGCTGGTAAGCATTATATGTTCAACTATAAATTGCAAAGTGGTAAAAGCAAATAACAGTATGTAAAAATGTGCAGAATAATTGACATTGTACAAACTGATACAGTTTTTGTTTTAAAGGACAAGAAACCATCAAAGAAACACACATGTTGAATATTTTGTAAATTTCTGTTTGAACATTTAGTTTCTGGATTTGGATTAAATTTTGTGACAGGTGCATTTAAAAAGTGCTCATGTTCCTAATTGTTCTGTAAATTTCAACAATTTCAGTCAGTCTGTGATGGAAAGAAAACTTACATACAAGAGAAAGAACAAGAAGGAAACAGTCTCAGAACCTCAAACATCACAGGAAGTTATCACACTGTCTGACACTGAACAAGTCTCTGAGGCTACTGATGATTCCATCAGGGAACCAGTTGATACACAACCATCGACATCACATGCAACAGTTGTTGTTGAAACATCAGTTCCCTCTGGGTCTGTCATGGAAGACCAAGACTTAACCCAGCCTCAAATTGCCAAAGTGGCTGAAACGGTTTCAGCTATTGATAGTGTATATATGCGATGATGATGATATTAACTTGGACATTGAGGAAGAATGTTTAGACTATCAAGATGAACTTGACAATTTTGATAAACTGATCATGTTTACAACAGACTATCAGTGAATTTGACTTAACTTTACTTGATTAACATGTGTTATTTACACCTAGAAAATAGAATAGAAAAATAGAAAACAAAACACGTTACAAAATACCTCAATTTTGTTATATTTTGTTGGTCTGACAGATTTTTTTTCGGACTGACAGATTTTCAGGTTTTGTCAGACCGAATGTCTGACACTTTTTTTTTAGCTTTTGGGAAGTCTGAACTACATTAGCCGAATCTTAGACTCGAACCCACAAAGACAGGTGAGACGACAATGATCCGTAATGGATAGCACTTTACACCGCTTGGCCACTCGGGCCCCTTTGTCATGACTGAGTAAGTGATTGATAAATGTGCATGATTCTCGTGCTTCAAGAATATTAAAATCAACTTCCCACCATACTAACAAAAAGCTTCTAGCATTTCTACTCTAGTTCTTGAGATAGACAACACCTCGAGCAGTACTAGTCGTGATGATGAAGAGCACTTGTCTTTCATGCAAGTGAACGACCAGGGATTGAATACAATTTGGAAAAATTATACCAATAGTCTAGTACGGTATCATTTGTGTTTTTCTGTGATAAAATTATAAATGCCGGTGTTGAGGGTTGTGTATTTTGCATTGTATTTGTGTCTGTTATATTCTGTATTGTATTCGTCTTGAATTATAAGTATGCACTTTGTATCGTTTTAGGATTCTTTCATACCATTTCATCTCACAATAAATCCCACAATCGACAAGCAAGTGCTGTAACTTCAACCATAAATGAGACAGAGCTCAAACTTATAACCTAATTATTTGGATTTGTAACCATAAATTTGCATGACCTGAGATCAAGATATCTCATCAGACTTGATCAAATATTCGGTTAAAACAATTTGTCTCCACAATGCCATCAGCGCCGCGTCTGTAGCGTAAAATCCTAAAGGATTTCAACCGAAACTAATTCTCTTTTTTTGTCTGCCTGAATTGTTTTCGGTTTGAAATCTTTTAAGATTTTGCTGAAATAGTTTTTGTTGAAATCTTTTACTGTCAGCAGTATGACACAAAATTTAAATTCAAATCAACATATATCATTCTTGTCTAATACATCATTATTGCGGCATAATACAAATTAAAAGATTGCATTTTTTTCTGATATTTAAAACCCTTCTGATCTTGCACCCATTCAGTGCAAGAGACATGGGTAAAATTTGGAATTCATTTATGGTATGTAAAATGTAAATCTAAGTGACATTAAATAACATGGTGCTGATTCTTTAGCATATTTGAACCGAAAATCCATGACTTTATTATATGGTCATGAAACTCACAGCATACTTCTGCTTTTTCTTTGAGTCTGGATACAGAAATCAGGCTGTTGATACTGACACCAATGTATTCAGGACATTGTATAAAGTACTCAAACTTCAGACCCTTGCCTAGGTATCCAATTATCTTTTTGAGGTTAGTGGCTATGAACTGTCTTACCTTAATGCACAGCTTTGAAAGATGGAGTCTTGTCCTTGATAGAGTTCTTGTTACTCTCAGAAAGATAACATGCTCTCTAAAATGAAGGGTCAGTTTGTGATGTTCGTCCAACTGAACAACGCAGCAGCCACAAAAGATCAGATTCTCTTCTATATGCTCTTTCTTCTTTTTGGCAACTGGCCAGTAAGCAATACAGGCAGCAACAAGTCTGAAATATTGCACTGAGTAGAAGTTATCTGTGAAGACATAGCACAGTACTGGTGAACTCTCGATCGGACAATTCGGTTTTGGGCTGATCTCCTCTGGCGTTTTCTGCTGAAGCATGCATGGCGCAAGGAAGTAACGCTCCTCCTGTTAAACAAATGTATTCATTCTTAATGGGGATACAAAGCACATTACATTTTTTAGTCTGAAATAATATACAGAACACCAGTGTGAACAAAAAATACTTGTAACAATCTACCGATACTATCGATGATAATCAAGTTCATTTTCTTTAAAAATGTGTAATCAAAAAAATAATGCAAGTGCCAAAGCATGTTTAAAATAACTACTACCAACATCTGAAAAAAGTATCAATTGATCAAACAAACTTGCATGGTGGATAAACCGTTGTTTTATAATCTATCATTTTGACAAAAACCTAGGTTTTTATTTTGTTTTAACAAAACAAGGGTTCCTTGAAATTTTATCACCGATGTGTTTTGGACGAGGAGAGCTCTATGAGACGAGCTAAAAAAAAATGACAATTTTGCTTTCAACCAAATATTTGATCAAGTCCGATACGATATCTTGATCTAGGGTCATGCAAATTTATCGTTACAATACAAACCCATGTGGGTTTGACTGAGACAAATCCATGTGGGTTTGCCTGAGCGTGACTAAAGAAATTTTAACGGTGCACCAGCACTTTTAGGCTATTTAGCACCATACAATAGGTTAGATCTTTGAAAATAAGAAAGGTTTAACATTGACCAGCGATATAAAAAACCATAATAGTTAAATATAAAATGGTAAGTTGTTGGTAACAGGAAAATATGAAACTTCCCAATCAACGAGAGATGTAAATGGTGTATGTTGATGATAAGATGTAAATAAGAGGTGGTATTTGCAGTAGATAAAAATATTCTAGGTGATGGCATACAAGTTATAGTTTAAAATAGAGATTTACTTCCTTCAGAAAATCTAAAATACAAGTGATTTGTATAGTATCAAAAAGTTCCTTCATGTCATGTACATTATATAATGCTTAACAGTGAATGGTTCATTGCAAGAAACGCACTCTGGTGTATCTTCACCTTTTAGTATGTGGGAGTAGGTAATGTATGTATGACTGATTTTGATTCTTGCAATGACAACCTCCTCCCAATGGATAATTCTGTAGGAAGGAGTCCATTCTCCCAGGGTTGGTTTGATGGCATGAAGTTTGTTATTGACTGCATCATCCCATGACGCCTGCCACTTCTGACATAGGTACTTTTTGATACAAGGTTTAAAATCAGTAAATGGTAATTTAAAATCCGATGGTTCTTGGGATAGAGCCATCTTAGCAGCCCGGTCTGCTTCTTCATTACCTCTAATACCAATATGGCTAGGTAGCCAATAGTATACAATATTATAGGAGGTACCAAGCTCAGAGTTTTTGACGAGAATATCGGCTAATAATGGATTATCCAGTTTTCTATGGTGTAGTGACTTAAGTACTGATAATGAGTCACAGGAGATAATGCTATTTAAAATGCATTTTTATTCGATAAATTTCAGAGCAAGGTCTATTGCTGATTTCCACTTAAAATATGGACGCATCGTTTGGCAAGCGCAAATTGTCCTGATTAATTTTCTTTATATTACTAAAAGATTTCTAGGATTAATTTACAAGTTTTCATGAGAAACTGCACGCTGAAGTACATGTTCCAGATTGTGATTTAAACAAACTGTTCCACGTGTCATGTTGAGCAGCAGAGAGTGTGAACAGACCACACTTTTCAGACAAAATTTTGATTGAATCTTTAAAACGAAAATAGAGCCTTCCTACGAAATCTCATATTTTAACCAAAAAAAAATTAAGTCTCCATTTAGCACACGGAGACTTTACGATTTTGCAATCAATTTTGGTCGCAACGATGTGGTCATTCATACTCTCTGCTGCTACAAGTTAACAAAAATAATAAATGATTTCAACCAAATATTTGATCGAGTCCGATACGATATCGTGCCCGAGGATCATGTAAATTTATTGTTATAAATCCGTGCGGGGTCGACTGAGTGTTACTAAAGAAATTTTTAAATTGATTGAAGTCCATATCAGAGCACCATGTCTGCCAAATATTTCGTAGCGTATGTGTATCAACGCCGTTAAACACAGCAAGAATATTACAGTTATCTCTGATCACTTTTGGAATCTGAGTGTAGCGTTGAGTGACATATATCACGTCGGTGTTTTTATGCCTGCCTCTGGAAAAGATCCTAGCTGGGTTTTTTTGATTGTCTAACATCACATCGTCGTATACGACTAAATTGTTAATGTTCCCATCAAGATCATCCACGGATGGTGCCTCGTCAATATCAGTTATAAAATCAACTACGTTCTCACCTTTAATCTCTGAAGCGTTTTCATTCAAATCTTTTAGCACTTCATAGCATCGTTGATCATCTACGCTAGGAGCAACTAAATACAACTTATCCCACTTCATCCATCTCATTATTAAATTCAGCAACAATTGTGTCTTGCCGGATCCAGATGGCCCGATTATAATTGCGCGGATAGAGTTTGGTAGCGCTGCTTAACTGGTTCTCTTGTTTTAGTCGCTGAAAAATCAATTATATCCATATCTCTATACATAAATTATGGATCTATATTGTGTGAAGTGTAAAACGTGTACTGGCACAAATGATGTGATGACGATTACAACAAGGAATAACAGATCAGCACTAACTGGTAGATGTGCAACATGTGGTACCAAAAAATTTAGATTTATTTCTATGAAATCTGGAAATGTTTTAAAAAAAACGAGGAGGTGATATCGCAGCCAAATTGGCAAAGCTCCCTGGAACCCCATGGGCAAAGTACCCCGGAGAAAAGCACCTTCCAGGATATAGCTACTGTGGCCCCGGAACACGATTAGATATCAGACTTGATGATCAAAATCTGCCCCGACCCGGCGAGTATCCGATAAACGCTCTTGATAAGGCGTGTCATGCTCATGATGTTGCATATAAAAGCAGCAATCTGCAAAACAGGCATCTCGCGGATGTGAAATTAATTCATGCGTTAAATGCTATTCCTGATAAATCTTTGAAAGAAAAATTGGCTTGGTGGTTGGTAAAATTGGCTTTGAAAGGCAAATTGATGTTAGGTGCCGGTAATTAATAACAACATGGAATCTATTTATTATTCTCCAAAAGGATACTGGCGGGGTAAAGCAGCAATCAGTAAACTCGCCAGCGCCGCAAAAGTGAAAAAGGCCACTGCGGCTAATTGGTTATCCAAACAGGCTATATGGCAAATTTATCTACCGCGCCCTAAACAAATCAATTTCTCGCATTTTGATGTTACCGGACCCAATGAAGTTCATCAAGCTGATTTTTTGTTTTTACCACATGACAACGGTTACAAATATGCGCTAACCGTAGTTGACGTTGCGAGTCGATACAAACAAGCAGAACCGTTAAAAACAAAATCATCACCTGAAGTTGCTTCTGCATTTGAAAAGATTTATCGACGAGGCCCACTACGCTGGCCAAATCTGTTACAAGTTGATCCTGGCAAGGAATTTCAAGGCGCTGTTTTATCAGCGATGAAACATCACAATGTCACCATCAGACGAGGGCATACTGCGCTACATCGCGATCAGGCAATTGTTGAACGATTTAATCAGACTCTTGCCTATCGGTTATTTGGATATCAATACGCGAAGGAGTTTATTCAGGATAAAAGATCCCGTGAATGGGTCAAGATATTACCAGCTGTGATTACCGCGCTCAATAACGAGATTACTCGAACAATTAACATGAAACCTGTCAACGCGATTAAGAAAGCGTCTATACCAAAAATGGAAATCCAAGGAATTTCACAAAAAGATTTCAAAGAACCAATTCTTGGTAGTAATGTCACTGTTAGATATTTATACGAACCAGGAGAGCTTGAGGGTGGTAAAAAAAAGAGCTACCGATCTGATTTGGAGCGTCACTACGCATAAGATATCCGGTATAACACGATCTACTGGTTGACCTCCAATCTATAAACTGGATTCAACTGCTCCTCAGCGAGGATTTACTCGACAGCAACTACAGGTAATTCCCGAGGATACTCAATTACCACCGCGTGGTCTTAAGTAGCACCCCTTCGTCTGTTGCACTCAAGACAAGTCAGCATAACGTTATCTCTGATATGACCAATGCTGCTATTCTTTCTGTCTACGGTAAATTGGAGAGGATCTTTATCCGAATACTGCCAACGCATTATACAATTGCAACTCGCGCAGTGATTATTCTGTTGTTGCTTCAGCGTAATTATTAATTCAGCATCAATGTCAAATTCTCGTTGTTTTTTTTTGTCTTGTTGTTTGTAACCGGAGAGTTTTTTATCAATAATTTTAACATCAACGATGCTAGCATCATCCATTGTAGTGTCATTATCATCCAGGACAACTCTTCGAAGTTGATTTATTCTTCGTACTCTGGATACTGCAAGATAGACTAAATTCGACCATTCGATGTGATTATCCACCATCCAAACAATTGTATCTGATATAGTCAATCCTTGTGAAGAGTGTATTGTCGCTGCGTAACCTAACGTCCATGGGGATTTATCAGCACGCAATGCATCTTCGACGACGCCGATATCAACCAGCACAATATCATTTAACACGAGAATCTGCTTTTCACTCTTCCCTGGAATATCAACTTCAATATTCTGCTTTCGTGTATCCGAAGGCCTATAACACAACGGTACTGGAAGTGTTGCAAATTTTTCTTTATGCGTTTCAAATAACTTCATCTGAAGTGTGTCTCTGACTATTTTTCTACTTGCTACTATCAAATCATTTGGTCTCTACGTTTCCCAAAAATCATTCATGGGAGTTTCTGAAATTATTTCACGCGCTATTTCACATTGGATTTTATCCGGTTGTAATCTAATTAGCGCTTTGAATTCTCGTAATTGTTCATCAAGTGATCTATAATCAGTGGTAATTTCTTCATAATAGTCTACAAAACCCTTTAGCCATTCATGTGGGGATGCACCGATAAATGGTGGTGGTTGGCCGTGATCACAGCACATGACGACTTTTGTATTTTTCAATAACAACCACTCGAGAAATGTTTGTAATACATCTAATGACACTGTGCATATTTCATCCCAAATTATGATTTCAGGAATGAACTTATCACCCATTCGATCAGGGGTCCATTCATCGCCTTTCCATTGAAAGAAACTATGATAAGTACAGGCATTTACCCCTCGTTGTTTCATCTCTCTGGCGAGTCTGTGAGTTGGTGTTAACACAATCATGGTTGACCGACGAAATAATTCAATTGCACGAGTTGTCTTTCCTGACCCACCACAACCGTTTAAATAAACTGTCTTGTATCTACATATTGGATCAGATACCGGTGGTGCATTAGAAAATTCGGATTGAATCTCATCACACTTTAAGTACTTTTCATCCATGGTAACATCTGCCGATTCACAATATTCATGTAGCGTCTCCTTTTTAAATCTCCAACATCCCCAATTTGCCTCCGGATATGTGAATTTAGCTACATCTGATTTGCATTTCTCGTGGATATACATAGAATCAGTGGCTACTCTAACTGCGGTATTAGGAAATCTATTTATCATCGAAAATAAATTGATAGAAGCATAAGCTAGCATAGAACTTCTCAAATGCGTATATTGTTTAATATATCCATCACAATAGGTAACAATTATACCTAATCGTCTTCCATCGGATAGGAAAGCGTCTTTACGATTTACAAGTTTTCCCTGTTTCGTTAAATCCGTTACAATAAAATCGTATTCAGCGATGTCTATGATCAACCGCGAAGAATATTTTGCATTGTCGTATCTTCCACCCTGGGTAAATTTACCGATTATTCTTCGTCCAAAATCTTTTGCTTGTTCTTTTTTAATTTCAAATAACTTCTTAGACCAATTAATGTTTTGTTTTTCATTGAAATCTGGAAACTGTTTTCGCTGTTCGCTAATTATACGATCTAGATCTGGTTGTGGTAGCCAAACTTCTTTCTGAGCTAGATAGCATATAATAGCTTCGGAAACAATCAACGATATTAGCATACCACAATCAATCATATATCGTATTAACACTATTGGCATCCAGGCCTTTTCAGATATATGTCTACCAAGCCAAACATAACTACACGGATGTAACCCTGTAGCGAGTTCGAATGATATCACACGAGCGAATCCGGTTAAATCAAAATCAGGTAATGGTCCATTAATTGCAACACGAGTCATTTCATGTGTGGGGTGTCCAAATCGTTTAAAATAGTTACTACATTCTACATACCCGAGGAAACTTCCAGGATAACACGCGGATATATCAATTGAAATCATACCGCCACGATGGTATTTTGTATTCCACAGTCCTCCATGACTAAATTTGACGCAACTCAATTTAACGTCCTCGAGAAAATCACTTCGTGTTGGACGCCATGAGTTTTTTTCTCTTGCGAAGTGAGCTACCACTGATGGAATAGTAAAACTATCCGTTAATAGTTTTTCATGGGAACTCTCCGGTGAAAAATCACTAGCGATTTTTCTCATTCTGTTATCTAATTCTTCAACGCGATATAATTCACCATTTGGTCTTACAAATTGATCAAATCCTATTTCGGGATCTTCATCACTTCTAAGTAACCACACTGACACAGGATCATCCTTACACAACGCATGAATAGCATCAAATAATTTCTCATTATAAAAAACATCCCCGACGAACTCCTTAGGGATATATCTCACGGTTCTATCTCGTGGAAATATTGTTACTGCAGCCGTCCACGCGTGTTTGTTATGATCAATAATTTTAATTGGAGCCCCTCGCGATTGATATTTCGGTTCGTATAATACTTCTCCGGTTATTGTCGTTACTGATATTGGGAATTTTAATGATGCTTCTAATTTAGCTATATCAGAAATCTTTGCACTGTGCTGTTTCACTGTCAGTTCCCATTCGGTTATTTTCCTACGTCGCAGATCAGTTAGTTTATTTCCTCAGGATGCATTTGTGAAGTGTTCCATTACCCGTGTTGCTACACAATTCAGTGAACTAGAATATTTCATAGGAGCTAGTTTTGCAATATCAGGTTTATCATTTAACGGATATATCCCATAAACAATTGATGTTACAGGATAAGATCTCTCGTAGTATGGTTTGTCAATTCCAGTTAGAATTCCTGGTTTGGAATCTCTACTCACAATGACAGTTTTTTTATCCTTGAGGATTGGTTCAAATTTATCCCTGATAATCCATTTGCCTTCGACTTCGATAATGAATTTTATTCTGAAAAAATACTTCTGTTGGGAATTGCTTTGCAATTTACCCTTGAATTTCCAGCCCCTTGGCGGGCCAAGGTGTGAAATTATCTCAGCTGCTCTTTCATCGTTCATAGTAGCATCGATGTTGGGTACATTGACATCTTCATGAATAATTCGAAATGTCGACCAACATTATGCTGCACCGTCTCTGTAGAATTCATTAAAACACTCCCTGATTTTACCCAGTATAGTTCTATCACCGATTAGACGTTTTGGTGTATCAGAGACTCTATCGAGATTGAATTTATTATTTTTCCAAGGCTTAATTTTCGATAATCTTTGGAACTCCTTATCAAGATTGAATTTAGTATTTTTCCAGGGCTTAATTTTCGATAATCTTTGGAATTCTTTCATGGTATAATCAATGAAATTAGTATTTTTCCAAGGCTTAATTTTCGATAATCTCTTGAACTCCTCCATGTTATAATTAAAACAAGTATTTAAATAGAAAAATATAGTATAATGAATCACTGCAAGTGGCTAATGATTGGATCAACAACCCCGTGTAACAAATCATGCAGAAGCGAATTCTGTGGGTATCATTTACAAAGCGTTCGCAACAGTTCTTTCGGTCCTCTCCCATGCCTCCAATGTGGGGTGGGCGTTAGAGGAAAATCACAATTATGTCTCAGTTGCGGCGGCAAATGATACAGGGAACTAAAACGCTATTATGACAAACGAATAAAAAATACCGTCATTGACCCTAACGATGACAAAATCATAAAAAACCCTCAAGATTATATCAAGAGGTTTATAATTAAAGCAGATATAAATTAGACAAATAGTATTATTATACAAATGAGCCAAGATTTCAGACCCCATCCAGTGCTTGTTAATTACGAAGCCTCCAGTGATGGTGTTGTCAGGCACCGCAGACTAAAAAAACCGGTTGGATTTCTGAATAATATGGGGTATTTGTTGTTTAGTGCTAGAAATAAAAAATATCTCTGTCATAGAATTATTTTTGAATGTCATAGCGGATTGATTAAAGACGGCCTTGTTATTGATCACATAAATGGCGTGAAGACTGATAATTGTCTTGTGAATCTTCAAGCCGTCTCACAAAGTCGGAATTCAAAATTAGGTGGAACTGGCAAACACGCAAAACGCCCTGGGGGGATCAAATCATTTGATTTAGAAACCAAAGAGGAGAAAATATTTCAATCAATAAATGAAGCCAGTAGATACTTTGACATTTGTGGGACTTCAATACGATTTGTTGCAGAAAATATAATTAAAACAGCTCTGTCTAAAAAAAAATGGTCATAAAATAAAATTCGTATACACCTGAAACGATTCAAGGGAGATAAATCCTTTATGGATAAATCCGCCGCAACTCACACTCTACTCACTAAGTTCCCTTGTATTATGACGTCAAAGGAATTGTGCCGTCTGCCATTACCTGTAGAGAGAGTAACCTTGACTAGTCGCGCGCACATAACTGTAATGAAGTATAACATAGTTTCGTTCGAGTTGTATTTTTATCAACTTTAACAATTTCTAAAACCTTTAATTGTCGCTTGGCTAAAACTGCAATTTAAACAGTTGTATTTATTTAGACCATCTATAATACACTTTTAGTACAGACGGTTCTTTATAATCCAGCGTATTACCTATGTTCGCTCAGCCGGAACAGTGTTTCCCATTCACTGAAGTAGGTGGGCGTGGTTAAAATTCCTCTGTATACAGCTCTTTGTGATCTAATCGATAATGTATTTTGTCTAGAGAATTAGAACAGGGAAAACACGCTGTTTTATCTAACAACTATATTATTTTGTTTAGTGTTTTATTTAAATATTTTGTCTCATTTAAATGTTGTGAAACAGTATTAATAAGTAATTCAAGGAAATAAAATAACACACCCGTGAATCAACGCTGCTGTATTAGTCACCTTATATATGTTATGATTCGTAATAAGCTTGGGGCTTTCGAAAGCCAATCGACCAATCAAAACTAACCAACGCCATTAACATGGGCGTGTGGTTGTCTTTTGTCAATCATGCAACCGGGTTAATTTAGTTTGGTTGCTTTTGATTGGTTGGATTGGCCGTAAAAAATCTGCCCCGTCATTTCATGTTTGTGTCGTCCCACATCATTACATCACAAATTCCATCATCGTTTCATTGAATATATCCATCCTTAATTAAGTTAATTAAGTAACCTCTGGGTCTCTCTGACGTCATAAGGTGCCAGCGGGATTGCCAAATGGGGTTTTCATGTATGTGCTGTCCTTAATTAAGTTAATAAAGTAACCTCTGGGTCTCTCTGACGTCATAAGGCGCCAGTGGGATTGCCAAATGGGGTTTTCATGTATGTGCTGTCCTTAATTAAGTTAATAAAGTAACCTCTGGGTCTCTCTGACGTCATAAGGCCAGCGGGATTGCCAAATGAGTGTTATTTTTTTTAATAATTAGAGGTAAAATGTATTCTATTTATATTTTTATAAAAATATGGATATCAAAGATGTAAATGCTATAATTGCTGAAATTTCAATTTTAAAGAATCGAGGGATAATATTATCTAAAGATCTCGACTGTGACAGGATTGCCTCGGAATATGAAGACATTGAGTATCAGTCTAGTAAGGGTCGTTATGTTTTACCTAAGATGTACAGACTCGTGAAAGGAATTCAAAAGTCCATCTATGCTTGTTTGTACGGTAACGATATTGATGTATTTATAACGCTATTTAGCACCGTTGAAGCAATACGTCAAAAGCTCGGCCAAGAGTATCAAAAACGAGCTGAAATTAGTTCTAAGGTTCGTGATATTAGAAAAATATTAAACGAGGAAAAACCAGTATCTTAACCACGTGAGTGTTACTATAAAAAATAGGCTTTCAGTAATTTTTCAGTAAAAAAATTATTTTTGTTTTAGCGTTTTTTGTAACACTCACATGGGATTTTCTCCTGAAAGGATACTCAGCAGTTTGCGCCTGCTCATGCAGTTATGTGTGTACTGGATGATCTGGTTGTGGTAGCAAGTAATCATCGCGACGCCTCCATTTTCACGTAGTTGTTGTTGTTGCCGCGTCGTTAACAAAAATCGTTCATCGCCGTTCTCAGATATTACAATTCTGAAACCCCCAGCGATGTTATTTCTGAAACACTCGCAGATAGCGTCGTACAGTTTAACCTTGTCCGAGATGGATACGTTAGCTTGATGGTACATTATTTAATAACTCAGCTTTTAATTGTGATAGTTTCATATTTGAAAACTCAGTTCACAAACAATATATGGTAGGTGAATCGCTTACAACTAGATTAGCCCGAGAGCGGCTAGCAGCAATTAAAAAGTTTATACCGGTTCGAGACAAACTTCGTGAGAAACTTCAACAACGACAACAAGCGCAGACTGACTTTTCTGTGTCAAGTGAACAACTGTTCGCCCCGGTAACTAAGGCGACCAAAGATGTGAAAACAGCAACTGAACGAGCAATATTTGGGGATATTCCTGAGGAAGGCAAGCGACGAGAAGTGCCTGTTCTTGGTGTGCTTGAAAAGATAGCAGCAGAGACCGAACAAACAAAAAAGTCTTTAGAAACACTTCCAGTAGATATAGTAACTACTTCACGGCAACAACAAAAAAAAGAGCGAGTACTAGAAGAACTAGGTGCTACTGCAAGAAAACCAGAAGAAGAGGAAGAAGACGTTACTATAGAAAAAATGTTGTATTCACCGCAAAGTATATTTACATACGATGCATACAACATAATTAAAAAATTTAAAGATGACAATGATTTAATTAACTTTACCATGCAGAATTTTTCACTCGATCAAAGAGAAAGAGCTGTAAACAAAGGGTATAAAGAGTATATAAAAAACGACGAGAATTGGATAAAAAAGTATACCTGGCAAACCATGATAGATTTAGAATCACAGACAGTAACCGCAATGATTTTGAGAGTTTTAAAGACAAAGTATTGAGTAGAATAGATAAAATGTATCTAGTTGTAGAGGATGAAGAGGAGTCAACTGAAGATGAATATTTAGGTAGAGGCATAGTTGAAAACACTAGCGTTACTTGTCCTGGTAACATTCTCAGTGATATATCACGGCTGGAAGTTCTCATCGGAGGGAAACGAGCCGGAAATAACTTCGTCGAGATAATTAATGAAGCAGCTGATATCTGTAGACGATTATTTGCCGGCGGTATCATGGACATTAATGTATATCGAGAACTCATTGCTGAATTAGTTGAAAATCACAAAGATGCCCATGGTTATTACAGCGATTGATCACTAATTGAAAAACTACTAGTTTTATAACAAGATGATTATACACTACAACCATGATAAACCCGTAAGTGTCTACGTGGTGAACTCACGATTGCCTGTTTATAGAGCATATTACGGAGATGGTTTCGGCAATACCATTGTGGGGTTATTTACAAGAATGGCCCCAAAAGTGGCGCCGTTAGCTAAACAATTATCAATGAAAGCCATTGATATTATTCGTGATAAGGGAACCAGGAAAATCGGAGATTTCGTTGGAAATCTTGCCGGAAAGGCATTTTCTGCCGCGAAAGATAAAATAGCATCATTGGTGCGAAAGAAACCAACGGTGCTGCCATCAACTACAGTGATGCCTGCAAAATCAGCAAAGCAATAAATAGCACAGTAGAAGAAAAACTAGCGTCGTTGGCTGCTTCGGTGACTCCGTCGTCATTGACGACTTCACCGGTACCAGATAGCGCTATCATGAACGCGATAGCAGGAAGAGGTTTGAAACGAAAACAAAAACGACGATGATTACAAAGAGTTTCACAATTGAAAGCACTAAATAATAATAACAATGTTTAAACAAACAGCTGATCCCGCGCTTGATATGGAAGCCAAAGTGGGCAAGGACGATTCCGTCCGCGATTATCAATACTATTCCTATCATGCAATACAACCCGACCTACGATCGCGAGTTGAACTTCAAGTTCAAGATACCAGTAAATACTTTTTACCGTGTGAAGCATTTATTGAAATCGAGGGAAAACTCGTAACAAATGTTGCAGCTGATACTCCATATGCAGATAACGCAAATGTCTGAGTTGGTTTTGTTAATAACGGCATAATGGCGTTATTTGACAGTGCAAAATATCTCATTGATGGAAAAGAAATTGAATCAATAGACCGTGATGTTGATGTTGCAACAATAATAATCGGACTAGCAAGATACTCCGATGATTATACAAGATCGGCTGGTCCGTCTATGATGTTTGCAAAGGATACCTCTGATAACACTGACCACCTTCAATACATTAAAGTGTTAACACCGCAAGACACTTCAGTTGATAATCAACAAGAATTAGCTAATCCAGAACGTCGAGCTAGACCAGGAGCTGCGTTTGATATTATAAAAGGCGTTAATGGTAATTTCAATCTAGGGTTTGCAACACGAGTAGCGATGTTACAAGGACAGCAGCGACAGTTTTCATGTGCGATTCCACTCCATCACATATTTGGATTCTGCAGAAATGTCAGAAAAGTCATCTATGGAGCCAAACATACAATCGCGTTAGTGCGAAAAGGCAGTGACAATGATGCAATCTGGAGTACTGGTGCCGCTGAGGGTAAAGTTGTTTTGAGTAAAATAGTATTATGGATGCCAGTAATGACCCCATCAATTACCAGAGAAGAGCGGCTGCTCTCATTTATGGAAACAGGCGGCAAATCATTGCTAAGTTGGCTAACAACAACGACTGATGTCAAACAGGATAGTGTTGCTGGTACATTTACATGGCACTTGGCATCAAAACAAGGCGTTTCAGCTCCACGTCATATATTTATAGCGCTGCAGAATCAGAATCGATTAGGCTCCCAAGAACGCAGTCATATGATATTTGATAAATTAGGAGTCAATGAGGTTTCACTGAGAATAAACGGACAACAAGAACCATCTGAGGATATACAGCTTGATTACGAAAACAACCATATAGCACGTGTGTATCATCGGATGCTGTCATTTATGGGCCGTGATCAAAATGTTGATACAAATATCGCAACTTGATTTTAAAAGCCTCTATCCGATTTATTACTTTTTGCTGGAGCATCTTGATTTAACAAGGCAATCCGTCGTTGACATACATTTTAGGGCTCGTATAGATCCTGGTGGTGTTAATTATAGAGCGGTTGCTGTCATTCTCAGCGACAAATCAATGTTGTTAGAAGGTGTTGGTGGACGAATGAGACTTATTGATGCACCAGTGGAAAATATGTAAATGAAACTTGAAGAGTTTCCAATTAGATCAATTGAAAGCATAAATGTGTTTTACAATAAAATGACATATAGTGTTGTTAGTGTCAAGCTGACTGATGGTCAAGTCAAGAAATTGCGATCAAAATCCGCTAAAGAATGTGGAACCACAATAACGTTGAAACCAGCGCAGATGTCCGGCGGTACATATAAAATATCACTGACGGATCGTCAAATAAAACATTTCAATGATGCGCTAAAGAATAAGAAAGGGGTTCAAATTGTATTTTCAAAAGCCGCAGTCGCCAGCATGATAAAATCAGGTGGTATATTTCCATTGTTAGCTGCAATACCAGCATTGATTGCAGCGGCTGCCCCAGCGGTGGCGAAGGCGGCGGCGTTGGGAGCCGTTGGGACCGCGGCAGGGATGGCGTTGAAAAAGGCAACTAGGAAAGGATATAAAAAAAAAGGGAAAGGGTTTAAGACTACCAGGAACCCCGTATTCATGGTACAGCGGGAGATCCGTTCGCGGATCAGGTCTAAGAATACCAGGAACGGTTTATTAGTTGAAAACCCAATTCTCCCTATGTCCAATTTTGATTTAATTGATGCTGCTAAAAAACTAGCGATAAAAAACTTCAGAGGGGTTTTTATGAGACATCAATTACCGAGAAAACCTAAACGCGTTGAAACCGGTATCATCAATCTTGATAACAGTAATGGATCGGGAACTCACTGGGTTGCATACGCGATCGATCCGCGTGGGATTGTCAATTTCGATTCATATGGGTTAGCTCCGCCAAGCGAGTTTATGCGGTATATAAATTCTTTGATGAAACTCAAAGAGTTTCCGATTTTTTATTCCACGCTGCCAACACAACAATTAAATGATCCACCGATATGCGGTCGTGAAGTATTAAATGTCCTCGCGGAGATTTCATCGTCACAGAAACCACCTCATCTGGTTGTAAATAAATACACGAGTGGGAAATTACAAGGTAATTTTAGAGAATCAATAAATTGAAAATACTAGAGTCTTTATAATAATGATTAATATTTGGGGACGATCTCTGTCAATGTCGAAACCCACCGCGGAAACATCTGCGGGTTCTATCAAGGATGTAAAAAAAATAATTAAAGATGAAATCGCTGAGACGTTAAATTTAACAAGTGTTGACCCGAACGAAATAGTTGTATTTCAAGATAGCCAGGGTAAATTGAAAAGCAGTAATATATCCGTGAATGACATTTTGATACGGCAGCGCAACGCTGCTGAAAACTCTATTGCGCTGTATTCCAACGATGGACAACTTAAACCAGGCAAACTTGTGTCTACGATCACCGACGCGATTGACGCCCACGACAGCATGATTGCCACCCGCGGCCGTGAGCTGGATGATCATATACGAGGTTATAACAATTTTCGCAAAAATGTCGTACATAAATTCTTTGGAACCCCGCTTGTGGTTGGCATAACTCTCGCTGAAATTAAAAACTTTCTATCTTTATTCTTTTTTAACAAGAACGCGGGAACGATGATGAATGAAGATGAAATCAAGGCAAATTATCTCGATATTTACAATGATATTTCTAAACTAATAGAAAATCTTGAAAAGGTACAAAAACCCACTAACGACGTCGTTGGTAAGTTTTTTGGAACCCCGCTTATGGCAGGCATGACTCTCGCTGAAATTAGCGAGTTTATCGGCAAGCATACTCACAATGCCTACGTCGCTAATAATTTCTTTGGTGTCCCAGCTACATCTACGATGACTCTCAAAGATATTAATATGTTTATGGTGAGACAAACAACACTTAATACCATCGTGGATAAATTTTTAGGGAGAACACGTGAATCTGAAACCACACCGACAGGTCCGACCCTCGCTGAACTTAAAAGCGCTATTGACGAACAAAAGCCCACCAGAGAAATTGTTAATAAATTCTTTGGAACCCCGCTTGTGGCAGGTATGACTCTCGTGGATATTAAAAGCGCGCTTGACAAACAAAACCCCATCAACGATGTCGTTGGTAAGTTCTTTGGACCCACATCTCTGATAAAAACGTCCCTCGCTGAAATGGTTAAAAAATTTCTTTGAGGGTTCTGAAAGTTACAATATCACGACGACATATTCTCAACTCAACGGGCATTATGGCACCCAAAAAGGTTTGGAATTTAACCTCCTTTTGTTTTCATTTTTTAAACGCCGCGATAAAACGATAATGAAAGATACCGAAATTGAAAAAAACCTATCTCGACATTTACGATGATGTTCTTAAACTAAAAGAAAAATCTGAAAAGGTAAAGATTCCGCATCCAGACATAGGCGTTAAAAATATCGTGTATACGGTCGATCATGGGGCCTTTGATTGGGTAAAAGAATCTAGTGTTAGATTGTCAATCAATCTCGGGGAGCAGATCTATGGTATCTACAGGATGCCGTTAATCTCTAACAAGCAATTTAATATCATCGTGAAAGGTAAAACCTACTTGGGTGGCACCGCGACAGTAATTATCAATGATAAAGAAGAATTTAATATTGTGGCGGTTGATAGTTCCACCGTTAGATCAAAAATACTCTGGTGCTTAGAATTTATATGTGAAGCACACTACCCCCTGATCTACTACCCGGAAGATGGTGAATAATTGAAGCGCGGGTTTAAGATAACAATGTCAATGACAGCATCATAGATGACAGCGTTATCGACGCCGTCATCGCAATATCGATTCGACACTGTGAAAGAATTTTCCGCGAACTTGAAATCACTTTCTGAGCGTTATCATGAAAAAATGAAAAAATACCGACGCAGCATAGCAATCATCGACATCACCGTGTACTCGGTGTCCGGTGTGATGGCCAGCGCCGGGGTTATTTTGTCGACGGTGACCATGATGGCTCCGATTGCAGTTCCAATTGCTATCTCCGCGGCAACAACAATTGCGGCAGTCGCCACCGCGATAACTAAAAAGTTATCATCGTGTTCTCAGAAAAAACTCGCCGATTATACAGCTCGGTACAGGGTGGTATTTGACGCGTACTCGAAATTATCCGAGTTGATCTCGCTGTCTATAGATAATTCGTTCATATCCGATGTTGAATTTTCCACGATGACCCAGTTGTATAACTCCGCGATGTTGAAATTGGAAATTGAAGACAGCGTTAACAATAATGTCACTCGAACTACTTCAACGAATCGCGGAGAATACCACTCCGATACGAACAAGCATGATATCAATAACATCAACAAACCCTGAATTTAGTGTGAACTTCCCTTCTCCGATTCCAGTGCGTGAGATCGCGCTGGCAAAATTACGAGTATATCATAGCTGGCCTAATATCAGATCTGTTGCATTTGGCGGTCAGTAACCCAATAACGCACTGGTGTTCTCGTATAAGAATAAACCCGATGGTACTCCAGCGTGGGAAACTGTTTCGTTACCAACTGGGTCGTACGAAATTGAGCAAATCGATGCTGAAATTCAGCGTAGAATAAAATCAATCACAGGAAAAGAATAAAAAATAGCTATTAAACTTCATGAACCGACGCTCTCGTCGTCAATCGAAATAAGCACAGAGGGATACATTGTAGATATCTATAACAGCTCGTTAAGAACAGTGTTAGGATGGCCTGAAAAACCACTGGAAAAATCCGCCACCGACTTAACCAAGGACATACAATCATATCATGAAATCAATCCCAGTTATCGAGATAATTTATCTGATATAAGAAAAGGAAAAATCGCCGATAGATTTATATTTACCAACAAAGACACATTGCAATGGGATTTTATCATTAAAAGAACAGCCGACTCATCTGTTACTATTTCATTTACGCTAACTGACATCCGTGGTTATTTTAATGAAATTAAACAATTATATGAAACACAACTAGAACTACGGAAAACAAAATCGCAAAAACACGTTGAAATAATAAATCAACTTATATCTGACATGGAATATATCTATGAACTAATTATTCAAACAATAATTAATGACAACAGCGACAGTAAACAACGATTCCTAACCGATTACAATATCACAGAAGACAATCTGCGTAATTTCAAGTTTCCCAAATACAACGCTGATGAACTAGCAAGAATTGTTAGAACCGATATCAAGGCGCTACAAAAACCAGATTCAACTGTCCCCCTCAGGTATAATAATGACCCAGATGGCGGTGGTAGGCATATTGCCCCGCATAATGTAAATATTTCAACGGTGATTGCGCTCAATTTAGTATGTGATGCAATTGAAGGAAGCTATCAAATTAATCTAGAGCAATCAAATCAAGCTCAGCTGGGATATATTCTTTATTCGTTTGCACCAACAGCTCCTCCAGGATTCCTAATTATTGAAAACCCAATTAATCCTGTCTACATGCGATGCCATAATAATTCGTTAACGAGAATTAATTTCCGACTCACCGACCAGTCAAATAATTTAATTGATCTACAAGATGAGGTGTTAGCGATTAGTTTGTTTGTGAGATCATAAATGATTTTCGTCCTCGGGCACGATATCGTATCGGACTCGATCAAATATTTGGTTGAAATCATTTATTATTTTTGTTAACTTGTAGCAGCAGAGAGTGTGAATGACCACATCGTTGCGACCAAAATTGATTGCAAAATTGTAAAGTCTCCGTGTGCTAAATGGAGACTTATTTTTTTTTTGGTTAAAATATGAGATTTCGTAGGAAGGCTCTATTTTCGTTTTAAAGATTCAATCAAAATTTTGTCGGAAAAGTGTGGTCTGTTCACACTCTCTGCTGCTTGTTGTCTAATTTTAGTAAAATTATCACTTTTGAACCAACAGTGCTAGAAACTTCAAAGTCTCCAAAAATCTAAGAATTGAATTATTTTTATTTTATTCCATACTATGAGGTGCATTTCATTGACAAGTTTAAAACAAAAAACAAAGTTCTTGCAAGTCAAATTTCAAAATATAACTGTGAGCATGTACATTGGTAAATAATAACAAAACATGTATCAATGTGTTGCAAATTGTATTATATTTTCAGAGATATATAGTTTTATAAACTTTAGAAAAGAAATAACATTGTTACAGCACTTTTAGTAAACATGGTGAAGGTAGTCACAATTTCTGCTGCTGCTGCTGCTGCTGTATGATGCTCAGTTTTACCACAATGTATTTAGAATTGCTGTATGATGCTCAGTTTTACCACAATGTATTTAGAATTGCTTCTCAGGAATCAGGCACTGCAGTTGAAATTTGTAAACAGGATAAAATGGGTTAAGGACATTATAAAATCCGGCGTAATATTTACACTTCTCTCTGCACTACGAGCGCTAATTGCAGCCGTGGCCCCAGCGGTGATGAAAGATGCTGCGTTTGGAGCTGTTGGTACAGCGGCTGGAATGGCACTAAAGAAGGATACAAAAAAAAAAAGGGAAAGGGTCTAAGACTACCAGGAACTCCACATTCATGGTAGAGAAGAAACGGCCTGAGGTTGGGAACAGTTTACTAAGAATATTGCCAATGTCAAATTTTGATTTACTCGATGCTGCTAAAAAACAAGCGATAAAAAACTTTAGAAGTATTTTGATGCGAGATCAATTACCAACCATACAGTGTTGAAACCGGTATCATAAATCTCAATAACAGCACTGGACCTGGAACTCATTGGGTTGCATACGCGATTGACCTCAGGGTAATTGTTAAATTCGATTCATATGGGTTAGCGCCGCCTAAAGAATTTAAGTGTTATATACATCAATTAAAATTTCCCATCTGGTACTCCACACTACCAACACAGAAAATGACTGACCCACCAATATGCGGCATTGAAGTATTAAATGTACTCTATGCATTATCATCAACAACTAAACCACCTCATAAACCGTACACGAGCATATAAGTAATTGCTTTTTAGAGAGAAATTATTTTAAAACATATTTGGGGAAGATCTCTATCAAGCCTGAAAAAAAACCACCACGTAAACATCTCCAGACGGTGATGTAAAAAAAAATAATCGAAGATGAAATATCAAACATACTTAACCTCGCAAGTGTGGACCCCAATGAAATAGTTGTATTTCAAGACCAACATGGGAGATAGAAAACGAGTAATGTTTCCCTTGATGATATTTTGGTCAAAAACCGAGACGCAGCTGAAAATACTATCGTGGTATTTTCCGATCAGGGTAAGCTCAAACCAAGTGTAATTGTTTCAACGATCACAGATAAAATATCAACACTTGATAACAATTTAGAAATATTAAAAAAATTATGTGATGAATAGAACTACCATATAATTGTATTTAATCAATTTTCTGAATTACAAAGAAATATAATTGACCAAATTGATAAACCCCCTCTTAAATTTCTTTGGAAATCCACCTGTAACTACACCATCGCTCACCGAGATAAAAACCGCCATTGATAACCTAGCTACGTTGCGAGATAAGTATGATACCCTTGGTGTCCTTGACCACTTCTTTGGCAAACCTCCAACAGTTAATATAAAACTCATTGAAGTTAAAAACACCCATCGATGAGATCAAAAGGACTCATGAGACCATCAAGGATGATTTTCCTGTGATGATAACCAGATTAGATAAAATCAAAATCATGAGAAAAATGTAAACTCTGTATATATGATTCAACACTGATGATTTGCATGGACACCACAGACTAACACATTAGATATTGTAGCTACCATCAAAGGTATTTATCTATTAACACTAGTGTCACTGACTCAATTTAATATTTCATCGTAGAGTTCAACTGGGATCAACAATATGATATCGATCATCGACAAGGGAACAATTTAACAGTTCATGATAACAGCCACTGATGTTAGACTAGCTAGAGTATCAATAACATGGCATGTGGAATTTGTATTAAATTAAACAACTTAATTGAAATTGCTATCTGTTATTGTAAATAAACAATGACAACATCGCAGCAGTATCGTTATGATCAGGTCAGAGAGTGTCAGACTAAACTCAAAACACTCACCAAAGAATACCAAATAAAAATATAAAAATATCGGCAAAGGATTGTATTGTATAATGCATTGGTGTTGGTCGGATAAAGATCTTCGCCAATTTACCGCAGACAGAAAAAATAGCAGACTTGGTCATACCAGAAATAATATGATGTAGACTTGTCTTGAGTGTAACAGATGCAGAGGTGCTAGTTAAGAGCACGCTGTGGTAATCGAGTATCCTCAGGTATCACTTGTAATTATTCTCACGTAATTCCGCTCTGAGGGGCAGTTGAATCCATCCTATAGATTGTTGGTCTACCAATGGATCCTACTTTGCTAAATATTTTATGTGCGGTTACACTCCAAATAGGATCAGTAGCTCTTTTTCTTTAACCACCTTTTAGTTTCTCAATACTCCATTTGCCATTTAACGGATAGATCCCATAAACAACCGCGGTCATGGGATAAGCTTTCTCGTAATACGTTTTGTCAATCCCAGTCAACATTCCTGGTTTTGGAATCCTGACTCACAGTGACAGTTCTCTTATCTTTCAAGATGGGTTCAAATTTGTCGCGTATAATCCAATTTCCTGTTTCTGAACGGATAATGAATTTCACTCTAAAAAATAAAAAAATACCTTTTTTTGGTCAAGATGCGAGATTATCACTGCTGCTGTTTCGTCATTCATTGTAGCATCAATGCCACCATCAATTCAAAATGTTGACTAATAGGGAGATGCTCCATCACGCTTGAATTCATTAAATGCATCATGGATTTTACCTATCATGCTTCTATCACTTATTATACCCTTTGGTACTTCTACAGAGACTCTATCGAGATTGAATTTAGCATATTTCCAGAGTTTTATTTTCGATAATCTCTCGAAATCCTCTAGATTATAATTAAAACAAATATTTAAACAAAGAAATATATATATATATATATGTATATAATGAATCATTGTAAATGGATGATGATAGCATCAGCAACTGCCTGTAACAAATCATGCAGAAATGAATTCTGCGGCTATCATTAACAAAGCGTACGACATAGAAGCTTAGGTCCTTTACCTTGCATACAATGTGGGGTGGGTGTGAGAGAAAAATCGCAGATGTGTCTGAATTGTGGTGGCAAGCGATACTGGGAGCTAAAGCGCTATTATGATAAGAAAATAAAAAACTGACCCTGATTCTGTCCCTGACAAAATAAAAAAAATCCTCAAGACTACACTGATAGATTCCCAAGTATAATTAAACCAAATAAATAATTAGACAAATACCGTATTTTGGTGTGTATAACGCGCACTTTTTTTTACCTAATTTTCTTATCTTAAGTCGGGGGTGCGCGTTGTATACAAGAACTAAAAAAAAAAGATTTTTTCCAGGTCGATCTGAAGAGGATGAAGGCACTATAGCCGGCTACATGTATCACATTCACTACTTCTGAAATAATAAATCCATTGTACATTGCATTGTAACTAAAATGTTTACCGGTACTAGCCGTATTAAAGAAATAAATAATGCTTACAAATAGTCTTGTTCTTTGATTGCTTATGTTAATAAACTGGTTTCATTTCACATCACTGTGTCGTTTTGTTCTGTGCCTCGGCCGGAAATACATGTACATAACGACTGGCAACTTGTTCAAAAGCTGTTCAAAGTGCCGCATTGGGGCGGAACAAATACCACTGTGTGGATTACCGTACTTGTTCCGTAAATGTTCAGTACCGTATTCCATAACTGTTGATCTAATCGAATTTTTCTTCATTTATTATTGGTTGAATTGAAATATAATATGCGTAGAATTCAACTAGTGTTAATGTTCTCATCAGAGCATCTGTAGTGAACATATTTTTTGCGACTACGGGTTCTTTCTTACGGGAACACTGATATGTTGTGGAAGAAAATAATCAATGTATGAAGTCGGAAAACATTTTTTTCCTCTTTGGAAAATAAGCTTGTTACTTAGTTTTATTTCTCATCTTAAATCATAGTATTTGAGATATATTTGCGATTATACAGTGATCAATGGCTTCAGTGCTTCATTGACTCGGTGTGGTCTTTTCACGGTAATCGGCGCCAGGTAAGTTTTGATGCGCTCAACATAGTTACAATCCTTTGTCTCGGTGAGCAGTATTTAATTGATTCAGGACATACAGCGACTTTTCGAAAGTGAAGACGACGAAGAGGAATTTGAGGGATTTGATGCAATAGATTGCGTCAACTAGACGAACCTTTAAAGGGCCAACAATAAAATCGGAAAGATACAATATCAATATTGCCACTTTTTCATTCACTATCTAAAATGACCAACTGTTGTTGCACTATGAAAACGGAGCGAAATACCGGTAGTCACAATTTTAAAATGCATTATATCACATGCGCGTTATATGGCAGAACTACGTTTTTCCCACTTATTTTTGGTCGAAAATCGGGGTGCGCGTTATACATCGGTGCGCGTTATACACACCAAAATACGGTAGTATATTGTATATAAATGAGCCAAGAATTTCAACTACATCATGTGATCATCGATTATGAAGCATCTCGTGATGGTGTAGTCAGACACCGCAGGCTGAAGAAACCATTAGGGGCGGACAATGGCAATGTGTATCTCAAATTTACTGTTGGAGGAAAAAAATCAATTTAATCACAAATTTGTGTATGAGTGTTTCTTTGGGGTGATCAAAGACGGGTTTGTAATTGCTCATATTGATTTCAATCAGAGGAACAATTATTTAGCTAATCTTCAAGCTATCACTCAGAGTGAGAATTCCAAACGCGGATTACCGATAACTTGAAAATACCCGAAAATTGCAAAATGTATCAAGTCTCTTAATGCAGAAAATAACGAAGCAAAAATATTTCAATCAATGACTGAAGCCAGCAATTATTTTGATATTTGTGTGCCTTCGGTTCGATGCGTTGCAGAACAAATACAACATTTTGTGTTTTCAAAGCGTTTTTAAAAAAGAATAATTCACATACATTTAAATTTTATTTGTAAGTGTTATAACATCAAGATGAATAATTCGTGTAGGCTTGTGTGTACAGTTTCTGAACAGAGATAACTCTTTTGTTGTTGTTACGGATCTCAATGGGAATAATCGAGTATTGTCTTTCTGATCTATTCTGTGAGAACACGAATCAAATAAAGAGGTGTTTACAACAATAGTATTCTTTTTTTGATATTTTGTTCAGGTATTTGGACTTGTTTGGATGTTGTCAATAATCACAATCAAGTACACGAAAGAGTAAAAATCACACATCACATTATTGATTTCCGTGTATTAGTTAGCTTATATACAATGCTGCATATTATATTATTGGGGCTTTAAGCCATTCAAATCACCCTATGTCACACCCTATGTCACACACCGTCACATGGTGCGAATGTATTTTTTCATTCAACCCAGGGTGATTCTGTTGGGGGTAGGGTGGTTTCACAGTTGAATGTAGATCTAGCCACTTGTGTGTTGTATTGTACTGTCCTTTGTATATAACGTTTCATTATCAAACCACGCCTTATTGGAATTCGCTAAACTGTTGTTGTGACAGGTTAGGTAATCTGCTAGGCTGTCGTCATTCATTGGAATTCGCTAAACTGTTGTTGTGACAGGTTAGATATTCTGATATATCATCATGCATGTGCCTTACACACCTTCTTTAATACAGAGGTTAAAGGTTGTATTGTTCCTAATTAAGTATATGTGCCTTACATATCTTGTCTAATACAGAGGTTAAAGGCTTTTATATCAATCATTAAGAAATTATTTTGTATTTGATATTAGATATATAAATAATCATATAATGAATTTCGAAAATATGAATGACATAAATGAGATTTCAAATTTGAAAAATACAATTGTCGGATAAATTAGATTGTAATCAGATTCTCTGATTTTTAAGATCTTGATGATAGCGCTCAGAATAATAAATATGTCTTACCAAGGTAGTATTCACTAATCAAAAGAATCTTGCATGCAGTAAATGACTCATTTGCATATTGTAGCGATACGAACAAATTCATTCCGCTTTTTACAGCCGTCAAAAAAGTCAGAGCTGAACTCGGCCAACAATACCAGGTCAGACGCACAAGAAACTTAAGAATTAAAACGATTAAAGATATCATCAAGCAGAATAATACTCTGAATGATCATTACTTTCCTCTAACGACTGTCCCAACATCGTAGTGAACACAATCCTAACACTAATCAGTTTTGTACTACTACGCTGTTTTGCAGGTATGTGGATTACACATCAGCAATGTTCTTGTGACAATTTGTATGGGTTGAAATTCTATAGCTCTCCATTGATAAAAATCCCGAGACAAAGTCTCCAAGGACAGGTATGATCAATTACTATTTTTTTGTCACGGAGACCCTGTCACCGGTGAACAAGGAAATAATGTGAAAACACTATCGTGAAATTTAAGAGAGCATAGAAGATTTTCCGCTTACATTTTAGATCATATACTATATATTTATAATGGTTGGTGAGGCTTTAACAACTAGATTAGCTCGCGAGCGATTAGTACCTAATAAAGAGATTTATTCCTGTAAGAGATTCTGTTAGACAGAAATTACAAACGAGACAGGAATTTCATACCGAATTTACAACGGGCACTGAACAATTATTTAAACCAGTAACCACTGCTACTGAGAGAGATGTTACTGATACTGAGATAGGTGGTACTGCTACTGTACCAGTACTTGACAAAATAGCAAAGGAAACTGAACAAACATCAAAACTTTTACAAAACCCTCAAACCGGTCCGAAGTGATACAGACAATACATCATACACTATATATCTTGATGCAGTGGGTGAAGTGTGCGATCAACATGAAGAACTAAAACAAAAACAACAACCTCAAAGATTGCAAAGAAAAAAACAGTCTTCAAAGAAAATATCTTTCTTACCTCAAGCGACAATCACCACCTGAGAAACTCAAAGATGATGATGATGATGCGCTTTTGAGATTATTGGGGACTGATCAAGAAGAACATAAATGGGAAAATCAGGAAGATGAAGGTGCAATTGGTTATAGTAGTGGGGAGTGGAGCTTCGGGCAGTAGTCTTGTTCATTGTCCAAATAATATTCTCAGAGACATATCACGATTAGAAATTCTCGTAGGAGGGAAACGAGCTGGAAATAGCTCAACGAAAATAATTAATGAGGCAGCTGATATCTGCAGACGACTATTTGAGGGCGGTATCATGGATATTGGTGTATACCGAGAGTTTATTGATGAGCTATCCGAAAATTCAGGGGATTTTTAGCATTACCACAGTGATTAATTTGATGACTTTGTCGAAAAAATCCAAAGGTGGGAATTCCTGCGATTAGATAAATAGCATTTAAATAAGATGGTCATACACCAGTGATTAATCTACCCCTGCGTCCCGCGTCTAGCATGCACAAAACATGGCTGGGACTCATTAGTTGTTCAAATGTGCATTCCTTTGGACGCAAGACATTTTAAAGGACCAACATCGTCCTTACTGTGACTTTTGTTTAAGAAGACTTTTTTTTCACAAGGCAAATATTATCTCTGCACCGGTCATGTGGTACTCACTTCTTAACAGTATACTATTATGGGATGTCATCAGTTCCCCTCGTGTTTCCGGTTAAAATGTCGCCAAAGAAGATGATGAAAATTGACCCTAAGCAAAAGACATTGGATATTTTGTTTAATGATTCAAATTCCACTGATCAGCAGCATTTGGTTTCGTCATCTGATGTTCAGGATGCAAACGTGTGCTCAGCCTCCAACGTAATACAAAAATTTCAAAAAAAATTTCAACAGTTTCAGCCGAAGTGGTTAAAAACGGCTTATAGACAATTCGGCCCAATTTGGACCGAAAATAAGACAATTCAGCCCAACCAAAGACAATTCGGCCCAATTTTAAAATACAACTGACAAGTATTTATTTGTAACATATATTTTGACAATTCTTATATAATATATTTTAAAATAAAATTTGGAACATTTTGTGAACAAGATAAATGTTTTCCGCAGTTATAATGGTTAGGAAAAACCGGAGAAAGAAAGGTGTATAGCAGAGCTGTGCGCTTGGTCTCAAAAACTTAATTCTCAACCAAAACAAGAGATATTCTCGTATTAAATGTATTTGTTACAAAAATATTTATACAGATAAAATGGTAGAAAATTGCATAATTAGTTATTTTGCGATAATTTGACTTAAATTTAATTCAGAACACGATTCTGTTGTGCTGTTATATGTTACGAAAAATGTGCACAATGAAAGATGCATCTTTACCAAAATTTCTTGTATTTTAAATTTCATTTAATTTGATAATGAATATTCAAAACACCACAAACATTTTAAGTTGTCAAATTAATACCATTCTAATCATAACAGTTTCCGATTCAAAATATTAGCGCGAAAGTTTACAATGTGTATGCCTTTTTAGTCAATCCAAACATATAACGTATGTATCATAGACATACGACAAGAGACTGTTCATTAAATATGTAATCGTTTTCACTCAGTTTTCTCTTTTGATATGTATATTAATGTATCTCAATGTGTTTGCAGAATCATTGTACTCATTACATTTAAGCGGGAATCATTATTTGAATATATGCGAGTCCTGTGACTCATTCGGATGAAATTGTAGATTAATCACTGATACACTACAACCACAATAAACCAACCATGACCTACGTAGTAAACTCACGATTGCTTCTTTATAAGATGTACTATGGAGATGGTCTCGACAATGTCGTTGAAGGGTTATTTACAAGGATGGCTACAAAAATAGCACCAATCGCAAAACAGTTATCGATGAAAGCTATTGATGTTATTCGTGATAAGGGTATTAGCGCTGTTGGTGATGTTGACGTGAAAGCATATTCCGATGCTAAAGAAAAACTACTAGCATTAGGCGACGAAAGAAACAGGCGATAAAATCAATGGAACCACTACCATCTACGGAGGTATGCCTGCGAGTATTAGCAAAATAATAAACAACGCAGTGGATCAAAAAATAGCATCACTGAACAATGGAGGATATGACACTCAGGGAAATATTACTGCAAATATGATAGCGGGAAGTGGTTTGAAATCGCGATTTAGATCAAGAAATATATAATAAAATGTTCAGATCATCCCCTGACACAGCGTTTGATTTAGATGCCCCACTGTGTAAAACCGAGTGTTCTCATTTCACTGATCACTGATAGAATTAACAATTCAGAACCATTAAAAAAACTACTCTATGAATATGATGAACATATAATTGTATTTAATCAATTTGCTGAATTACAAAGAAATATAGTTGACAAGATTGATGTACCGATATTAAATTTCTTTGGAAATCCACCGGTGACCTTACCAAGCTCACGGATATAAAAACTGCCATTATAGAATTAGCAGCACTCCAATCCAAATATGAAGATCATGTCGAGAAATTTTCAACTTTTCGTAAAAATCTGATTGAGAAATTCTTTGGAACCTCATTAGATAAAGTAGACATAAAACTCCTGGATGTAAAAAAATCCATCGATGAGATCAAGAGAACTGGTATAATACTATCTTCAGTTGCCCTGAGAGCTGCTCCAATTTGTATATCTGCGGTGACAACAATCGCAGGAGTAATAACAATAATAACAAAAAAATATCATGTAGCCAGCGTAAACTACAAGACTACGTAGTTAAATTTCATAAGGTATCAAACGCGTTCTCGCAATTATCCTCGATGACACATTAATATCCGATAGTGAGTTTTCCGCGATGGTCCGCATTTATGATTCCGTTATGTCAAAATTAGAAAAACAACACGAATATAATGGCAACATCACAAGAACTACTTCAACAAATAGTGGAAAATACCACCCCGGTGAAAACCACCATGATCTCATTAACCTCACCCACCCCTGAATTCAGTGTAAATTTCCCCACTGCGATTCCCGTTAAAACGATAGCGCTAGCAAAATTACGAGTATACCACAGTTGGCCTAATATTAGATCAAAACCATTCGGTGGTCAACAACCAAATAATTCCCTACTAATTGCGAGTAAAAATAAACAAGACTGTATTCCAGACTGAAACATTGTTTCCTTACCATACTGAACAGAATTGAATAATGAGTTACAGTACAGAATAAAGTCCATTATGGGAAAAGAATCAAAAATCGCTATAACGGTTCATGAACCAACACTATCATCCGCAATGGAGTTAAATTCATCAGGGTATGCCATAGACGTCTATCAGAGTTCGATAAGAACTATACTGGGATCGTCTGAAATCCCACCTCAGACATCTTATCAAATACCAGAACCAAAAAAATCTGATTATGTCAGAGATGTACAATCATACCACGAAATTGCTCCATCATATCGAGATGATTTGTATAATATAAAAATGCAAATTAACCGATAGATTTACATTTCTCGATAGGAATAACATGCAATGGGATTTTGTTTTTGAGAAAAAAAATTAATAATTTATTACCATTGCATTTATGTTAAATAATATAATTGATTATTTTAAAGAGATTAATCAATTACATAAAACACAACAAGAGAGACTACGACAGTTTCCAAGAACATCTTTTTGATGTAGCTTGTTCACGCAGCGAGATCATAAAGCATAATAGGGTATTAAATCAGCTTGTATCAGACATGGAATATACCAACAAACGAATAGTTCAAGTAATAATTAATAACAAGAATGGATATAAACAAAAAACTGCATACAATAACACAGAAGCCGATTTATCCAATTTCAAGTTTCCTGGGTATAACGCAAATGAACTAAAAAATCTGTTAACTCTTTCAGCCCTAAGAAACTTGTCAGTAACACTGTTACTGTGCCCCAGCCACACTAAGCTGTGACTACCTGCTTGTGCCCCAGTGTGTTTTACCTGTTTGGAAAAATTTGTAGAAATCATGCACATGCCTTCACACTTAGTTTAATTTCTCTTCTTGTATCCAATATGAATCCATGAACATTTCACCAATTAATCCAAATTAATTTGTCTACACAGTGATGCATTTATCTTTCTATTTGAATGTCAAAGTCTTTCACAATTTATTTATACACTTTTTACAAAATTATCAGCACTTAATTCCATTAAAATAAACCAGGAAAATTTAATATGTGATATGGTTTGAAACAATTTGTACATACATTACTTGGCAATGTTTTTGGTTAAGATAGAACTTTGTTCAATAAACACTATAGAACTTTGTTCAATAAACACATTTTGCAGGTTGGATACTATGTTTTGTTTGGTGATACCAATATGCATTATTAGGCACATGGATTGGTTTCGTTTGCGATGTCCGTGTACAGTTTCTCCGGAAATAATTATAAGTGAAAAAAGATAGATTTCTCTTTTTTCCTTATCAATTTGTCATTGTATGTTGTAGTTCCAGGATTCATTCCACTAAAATCATTGATTTGGACAGACAGAAGATGAGCACTCCAATCTGCTAGATCGGCAGAAACTCTTTCATTTTCGCTATCAGCATCCGCTTTTTCTGACTATTCAATCTCAAAAAATCTTCAATGTCCCATTCGAAATCTCGCAAATTATCCAACTGTCAAACACATCTTTCCTCTAATTACTCCATATTTTCGAGATCAAACCCCGAGAAACTCCTCATACTTGCCCTCAGCACCATCAAAAACCACTCGTTCTTCCGCCATCATTTTACAAATTTTTAAGAGAAAAAACATGTCTACTGAAATGGATCTCAGTAGTAATCCTTGGTTTCCGAACATTTAAAGTTTGCCCAAACGAACGTAAATTCATTTCTGATTGGTTACATGTGGGTCTGATGCTAGGAAAAGACACATCTGTAACCAATCAGAGACTTTCTCTTGACCATACATTCGGACCGCAGAAAAGCGGTACCGGCCACTGAATGCAGTCGAAAAACTTCACGAAAATACGGCATCGGCCATTGAATGCAGAAACTGGATTACGCGTAAACACGGCATCAAGGCGTGTTAATGATCTCGGAAAACGTTTCTCTGATACTCACAGCATGAAAACAAATAACACAACCACAAACAACTATCCTCAAACATAATGACCCAGAAGGGGGTGATAGGCATATTGCTCCTCAAAATGTCAATGATTGCAGTAAATCTAGTATGTGATGCTACTGATGGAAGTTACCAAATAAATCTTGAAAAATAAAACCAAGCCCAGCAGGAATATATTTTATACTCATTTGCACCAATGGCTCCACCCGGATTTTTTTAATAATTGAAGATCCAACTAATCCCATCTATATGCAATGTCATAATAATTCATTAACGAGAATTTTAAACTCACCAACCAGTCCAATAATTTGATTGATTTACGAGATTTTACAAATTAGTCTATATGCGAAATCATAAATTGCTAGCAATTTCAGGGATTTTCATCATAAACGATTTTCACCTAAAAACGTTTACCAAAATTGCCATTTTTTAAACTTGTCTCGATAGAGCTCTCCTCGCCCGAACACATCGGTGATAAAATCACAAGGAGCCGTAGTTCTGCTAACACAAGATAAAAACCTAGGTTTTTGTCAAAATGATAGATTATAAAATAACGGTTATTTTGTAAAATGGGGACCATGTTGATAATAAAAATAACCATTATTTTAGTAAATAGAGAGCTCTATAAAAATGGTCTGTTCACTCCCTCTGCTGCTCCTGTACATTCATATTCTTTGATGGTTATAGTAAAAAGCCTTTGTGCAAGTCGTACTTTCATAATTCTATCCATGTATAATGTATTCTTCATTGATGCATCATAGAAAAAAGCTTGTTTCCAAGTCCAATGTTCATATTTTGGTTCATGTTGTATTTTTCAATTATGCATTATAATAAAAAGCATGGATGCAAGTCCTAAGTTCATTATTCTATCTATGTATACTGTATTCTTCATTGATGAATTAAAATGAAGTATTAAAATGAAGTTTGAACTTTGTTTAAAAGTCCTACTTTCACAAGGCTGTCTATGTGTATTGTATTCCTAATTGATGCATTGTACTACATATCCCACTTGCAGGTCCTTCTATCATAACTCTACCCATGTATCTTGCATTGATGGTTATAGTAAAAGTCCTACTTTCATAATTATGTCCATGTAAAATGTATACTTCATTTATATATTCTTGTAAAAGTCTTTTTTTTGTAGGTCCTTCTTTTATAATTCTATCCATGTACATGTATATATTGTATTCTTCATTGATGCATTTTAGTAAAATTCCTGCTGGTAGGTCCTTTTGTCATAATTGTGATGTTGTATATTATGTGCATTATAGTATAGAACCTGCTTGCATGTCTTACTTTCTTACTTCTGTCAATGCATATTGAATTTTCATTGAAGCATTATAGGAAAAAAGCCCGCAAGTGCTACCTATATATTTCTAACCATGTATACTCTGTTTGATGCATTATAGTACATAACCAGCTTGGAAGTCCTACTTTCAAAATTCTATTAGTGTATATATTTGTATATTGTATTTTGCAACGATGCATTATAGTAAAAGTCTTTACTGTTCCTACTCTCATAGTTCTGTCCATCATAATGTATACTTCAATCACTGCCATCTCACCTGTCTGTGTGGGTAAGAGTTTCAGAATCAGCCAATGTGGGTATGTGAGAAAGCTTGCCAGTAGCTTCTCAAGGGTCGGTCGTTCTTTCTGGGTTCTTCCTCCACCACTAATACTGGCCACTATGAATAGCTTATCTTGTTCTGAAAATTGGACCCCTCATCCAAGCATTTGTGAAGGATGAGGGGCATTATTGGAAAAAAGCCGGAGGCCAAGCATGTATACACAGCATGTTACTCTGTCACTGATGGAAACAGGTACTCTTCAAAGAAAATTTTTGTCAGATATTTGATGTCACCAGAGGTAGCCTACATAAACGAGCCACCCGCATGAGATATAGTTTAAAGAGAAGCATGTTGTTGTCTTAAGACAGGGAGGAAAAAACCTCATTGTGATGAAATCTCAACTTACTGTATACATGCTCAGCCCCCCACCCACCCCGCTTTACTCCAATAATGCCCCTCATCCTTCACAAATGGATTTTAGAGTTTGTGCTCCTGGAGCTGTAGATAATGCAAAAAGAGTAACCAGCTTCATTGTTATTAACTTTAAAGATACAGTTTCCAAAGGAAAAAAAAAAGAGTACACAGGTATTTTAACTACATCCCAAGTGTCAATATATCTTGGTTTTGGCGGACGTTTGTTAAACAGTCCCTTCAAGTATCTATTATCAACAAAACACCATGCATTATCAACATTCTCAAAGTAACAACTAACATTGCCTTGTGAATATTGACAACACTACATGATATACCTTCGGTAAGTAAGAATAACTGTTACCTCAGACACAAATGGGATTAATTTTCCTGATTTTAAACCAAAAATTTTTTTTCCATGCCAAGTTATATTGCTTAGTTGTCACAGATTTCCATGACTTAATAATGATGTTGACAGCGGTTCTTGGAAGTCCTTGGATTTGGAGCAATCTCCTGATACAGTCGCCATGGTTAAAGATAGGGTCTAGAGGACGAGTTTGACCAATGTGTGGAAGAGTCTCTATATTTTTGTGTCTTGGAAGTCTAATTGGAAGAGAAATTAAACATGACAAGAGCAAAAGAAACCAGGACTAATGTCCTATGTGGAACAATTAAATGCTTTACTAACCTTATCGGCAATAATTTTATTCAATTTTTTCCCAACAAGATTAAAAGGGGGAAAAATTTAAGGGGTTAAATCATGCCAGGAGAATGAAAAAGCATCAATTTTAAATGCACCTGGTTCTGGGAACCACAAAGGGAACTTCTTCAACTGACAGTTTAATCTAGATGCACAAAAAGATATATGTCTGGAACAAAGGTCTGTGCACACACTCTTTGAAAGATTTCTTTCTTTAGCATCCATTCAATGAAGTCAGAAAAGTTCCTTGACATAATCTGCCTGTACATTATCTTTGCCCACAGTATGGACTGCAGATATGAAAATTTCCCTTTCCAAGCACCATTCCTAAATCTGTTTAGCTAGCTGATCCATTCGAATTGATGCCATTCCATCCATCTTATTAATGAGACCTCACATATGTTGTCATACAATCTCAATATGGACATTTTTGTGATCTGAACGAAAAGCTTGTAAGGCATAAGAAATTGCTAATAACTCGTAATTTATTAACAAAATAGTCTCTCTCTTGTCCCATCTACCAAAGACTGATCTGTTTGAATCCAGCGTACAAGCTCCCCATCCTCAGAGTGATGCACCAGTTTGAATAATAAAAGCAATGTTGTCTTGTCTGATAAATTTCCCATTCCTATCAACAACATTTAGGTACCACCATTCAAGTTCATGTATACTTTGTGAGATAACTGAACTGTACTATCATAGGTTGTGTTTTATCTCGGGCCTTTTATTTTTATTATGTTCCAAATACCTGCAGTACATTGGGGCTTCCAGGGCTTCTAACATACTTTTTATCAAAGTTTCTTGGCAAAAACCTAAATTTTTTCCACTTTTAGCTTAGAAAGAAAAACCTTAAACTCAACAGAATCTAACACAAAACCAACAAAGAGAATTCGTTGAGATGGAATAAGCATAGATTTTTCTAGATTGATTGTGAAACAAAGAGATTTCAATGTCTCAATCATAGTTTAAGTATTCTGCAAGCAAATATGACTCACCATCCAAATTCAACAAGTCATTAATATAATATGAACACCTAATATTCTGCTGCCTAAACCACGCACAAATGGGTTTTATGATCTTAGTGAAGACTCTTGGAGCAGATGAAAGCCCAAAAGGTAAACATACAAACTGAAAAAGCTGACCACTACAAATAAACTTTAGAAACTTGGAATCCTAAAATAAGCATCAATGGAAGTAAATTCCATAGATGAATGGAAGTAAAGAAATCATTTTTCTGGATGAGATCTAAAAGAATCTGAAATGTTTCTTGCTTAAAATGTTCATAAGGAACACATTTATTCAACTGTTTCAGGTAAATAACTGGCCGAAAGTTTCCATTTGGTTTCGAAAGAAATAGATGTTTCTCATAAGGCGATGGAACTATAGCTTCTTCTTTGTGTATAAGTGTAGTGACTTTATTGGATGTAATTGTTTTCTGCTCATTCAAAACTAAAATTTGCTTTGAGTGGTCTACCTGCATCACTCTCTGTTGTGGTAACATCAAGATTGCTATACATGATTTTCCGTTGAGCAGAATTTACCATTATTCCAGGCGACAGTCGCCATATTGTAGGACGGAAACCCTGCAGGTAACAGTAATAGTCATTGTCTGCTCATTGCTGTTAGTGTTGCTATCAATATGGATACGGAAAAAGAACATACAACTCAGGTTGAGAAAAAATGTATCGAGATTCATTGGATAAAGTTTCTAAGGCCAGATATATGGAGAAAATTAAAAACTGGACGACAAGGACCCATACGAGATGGCATAATAAAGCATGGTGTAAAGATTTAACATCATGGCCGGAGGTCACATATCCTGACATTGTGAACTATTTAGTATATATGCAGAGTGCCTACACTTTACAAGAACTTAAAAATCTTTGGGAGCATATAATTATTCTGTTTGTGGCTGGGTTGTGGATATTGGACAAAGTCACTATCTTGTGTGTTGTGTGGCAGGAAAAGTAAAACACTCAGATGATAAATGACATTGTTTAAAACCGTGCATAATTTGCAAAAAGAATGGAACAATTATTTCTGGCCATTGTACATGTATGGCAGGTGTATGAGAAGTCTGCTCTCATATTGGGGCACTTTTGTTTACAGTGGAGGCTGCTGTAAAACTACAAAATTCTACGACAGTAACAAAAGAAAAATCTTTACTGGTTGCCCTCTCCTGTCCAAAAGGTCAGTACATGTTCAAGCTTTCTAAAATCACATTTATATTCATAACATTTTTGTTCCTAACAATAGTAATTAAAAATAAAGTATCATGAAATACTTATATCGAGAAAGTAAACAATCTGTTAGCAACATTTCTACACAGATTTGGAAAACAACATTCAGTATGCAAACTTAACAATGACTACATATAATACAATCCATTTGAAACTACAATTGTTTAATTTTCATCTTTCAATTTAAATGTGGCTTAAATTTACATCCAGATGTTTTGTCTATAGGTACAATTCAAGACCATCCAGGAGATTGACTTGACTTTACTTCAGCGCGGACAAAGAAAAAGCTTCTAGACAAAGCAGTCTCCAGGATTCAAATGCTTTTGATTAAAAAGAAAAAGCTATCCATTGTAAAAGAACCAGCCAGTGAAGAACTGTTTGAATTATTTGCATCACTTGATTTGACAGGTAAAAGAAACCTGTATTATTATCTCTTGTTCCAGAGAATGCAAACAGGTATAGACCAAAAGCCTTGGATAAAAAATATCCCAGTCCTAACTGAACTGTATAAGGAAGAAATTCTTGATGCGAAAAAGAAAGATACAGTGATGCGAAGAAGCACTTCAGAGTTTATGTGTAACACTAGAATTGCGAGAAGAGCACCAGAGGTCAAAGTAGTAAAAAAAAAAAAACAGTGGTTTAACTTCAAGGCTGGTAGGGTGACAGCTTCAATAATCAAATCTGTATACCATACATCAAGCAACAATCCATCACAAAGTCTGATTAAGCTTATTTGTTACCCCTCTGCAAAAGGATTCACTTCAAAACAGACAGAATGGGCATGAAACCATGAAAAGACAGCAAAAAGCGGGTACACTGAAACCATGAGTATTTTATTTTGCACGCGAGTGGACTCGTCATTAATCCCTCATCCATTTATGGGAGCCACACCGGATGGTGTAGCATCATGTGATTGCTGCTGTGAAATGTTAGTAGAGATTAAGTGTCCATTTTGTGCAAAAGATTCTCCCGTTTCAGATTCTGTTAGTTGTTTAGAGACTGTAGACGGACAACTTAAACTTGTAGAGACTGTAGACGGACAACTTAAACTTAAAACAATGCATGCATACTATTACCAGATTCAGTGTCAATTGCTTCTTTGTGAATAGGAATATTGTGATTTTATGGTATGGGCAAATGTTGACACTTTTCTACAAAGAATTTCATTTGATGCTGATTTCTGTCAGATCAAGGTGGAAAAATCTAAGGCTTTTTTTTAAAACAGTAATTTTACCAGAGTTGGTCAATGCAGGGACATCAAATATAGTAGCGGGCAACAATCAAGCAACAAAAGGGAATGCCACTGACGCACAGAACTTGATATGTGTATGACAAAAGGTTTATGTTGAAGATGAAGATGCAATTGGCTCTGATAACAGTAACTGCCCATATGTTTGGCTACACTTTAAATGTGTCAAGCTGAAGCGAGTTCAAAATGGAGATTGGTATTGCCCAGCTTGCTGAAAACTGCCACAATTTAAGAGAAAATAAATTGTCATAATATGTTGCAGATAGATAATTTTTCTCAGAATTGTATAAACAAGGACTGAATGCTACCTGAAACTGTCTGAGCTGCTGCAGGGCAATATAATGATCAACTGTTGTATTAAAGGTGTTACAGTAGTCAAATCATACTTTTTGTTGTTGACACTTCTGAACCCCATCCCAGCATTTATAGCTGGTTACACAGAGGTGACACGGTCACATCCGGTTTATATCTAAATGTGTATGGTGAGGGTGTTCCTTGTCCACCCAATAAGATCTGTAGGTGTTTGTAAAACAATGATGCATACCGTATATACTCGCTTATAAGTCGACTCGACTATAAGTCGACCCCCCCCCCTTGTCATGGCTTCAAAACGCCAATTCAGCTATGACCCTCCTATAAGTCGAGGTGTTTTTTGCAAATTAAATCCGTCTGCAAGGGGTGACATGTCATCACTGAGTCAGAGCTGCACTTAGGAAAAATAAATGAGACAAACTAGATAGATAGATAGACATATAGATAAATAGGACAAATAAAAACAAAAACCAATGTAGAATAAATATAATTGTATTATTGAGTTGAATATGTACAAATAAATTTACAACTTACATTTTGTCCATCTTTGTGTAATGAAATCCATATAGCTTAACATTTTTAATCCATTTATATGATAAATCCATGAATTGGATTATAGGTCACATACAGGTATAAAATTGGTATCCTATTAATGTCACTGTCTAATGTCCTCTGGTTCAAAGCCCAAGAATTCATCCTCATCATCAGAGTAACCAAACAAAGTTCTAAATTCCTCCAATGTCGTCCCGTCATCGTAAACATCGTCCGACTCTGATTCCTCTTCCGACTCCGATTCTTTGTCTTTACTGTCATCTGCGGGTACTTTGGTGTTAGTCTTGTCACAAATTAAATCACTGAAGAGTTCGTCGTCCTCCGTCCCATCCATTGCATTTGAAATACCACATTTCTTAAATGATTTCACAACCATCTCATTTGGAATTTCCTCCCATGCATTACACACCCACTGAGTTACTAACTCAATCCCTGGAGGCTTCAGATTTCCTGTTTTTGTCTTTTCTTTGGGCCCATCTACAATCCACTTGTGCCACTGTTTACGCATATTTGCCTTAAATGGCTTGTTTAGACAAACATCCAATGGTTGCAGTACAGACGTGGTGCCACCAGGGATCACAGCTTGGTATGTTCTATGTCGCCGCAACTTCTGTTTCACAGACTGCATCAAATGCGCCCGAAACATGTCCCACACAAGCAATGCCTTATATTTCAACAAAGCGCCTGGTCTAGCATTCCATACTTTTTCGATCCACACCAAACAAATTGCCTCGTCTACCCACCCTTTAGGGTTAACAGTTACAACCACTCCACTTAGCATTTTTTATTTTGGCATCGTCTTACGTTTAAACACAAGTAGAGGCTTCAGTTTTGTACCATTTGCTAAACAACTTAATACTACTGTGAAATGTTGTTTCTCATTTCCCGAAGTCCTTATAGTCACTGTTTTGTCTCCAACTGGATGTACAGTTGAATTTCCAGGCATATCAAAAAACATAGGAGTTTCGTCCATATTTCCTATGTGCGCCAGATCAAAATCATTCTGTTTCCTCTCGTTGATAACAAATTTTAAAAAACTCGCCACTTTCTCCTCAACATCAACAGGCAATTTCTGGGCTATGTGAGTACGTTGTCGAATTGAAAGTCCATGCCGTCGCATAAATCTCATACACCATCCGGCTGAAGCCTTAAAATATTCATGGCCGTTATCCTTGGCAGTAGAAGGGCCTTCAGTCTAGTCGCGTTTTTAGTGACTGCATGCCCATTTTGACGCTGCTCTAGAACCCACTCGTTTAAACTAAACTCCCAGTTTGCATAAGGGCTTCCCATTACTTGAATTTTCTTCAGATGCCTGGCACTATCACCTATAACTAACTTTTTCTTGCGCCAGTCACGCACCTGTTTCTCCGACACACCAAATTCACGTTCTGCGGCGCTATCGTTATTTTTCTCTGCAAAGTCTATAACTTTTAGCTTAAATGCTCCATCGTACGCATTACGTTGTCTTTTCCCCATATTGGTGAAATTACCTAAGTTTAGCTATTCACGCTGTATGATATCTAAGTGACAAAGTACACAGTAACTGACAGAACACTAACAATTCATAAACTTGGACCATTATTTATGTAGAGACTCTGTGAGAGCATTTGACTATACGGTCTTTGATATCTCATTAAAGGGTCGCCGCAACTGAGCAGGTGCGGTATGATCAAAGGGACTCAACATGACATTGAACAAGTATCAAATGCGCGGCAAGATCAAATGATTGTCCACTGGGGAAAACAAAGCAGTGCTACTTTTAGAATTTAAGGGATTAAGGTCATAATTGTCAAATTAGTATCTCGATCAAAAGATTTTGAACTTGGAGAAAACAAAGCATGTTTGCCTTTATAAGCTGAGGGATTAGGATCTGATTAAAAAAATATTTGTATGTTGCGCTTATAAGACAGTCATGAAACGGATAAACACAGTGCATACCATATATGCATTACTGCATAGGAATAGTGGCTTTAAAACGTAAAAATATATGAATTGACAGTATTTTTATGTACTGCAAACACCTAGAGTTTCCAACATTACCCCAAGATTTTTTTATTTTTTTAATGTCTCGCTTTTAAGACGACACCTACACTGTATGAGTCAAATTCGAAGTAAAATACCTCGACTTAATAAGCGAGTATATACGGTATATATATATATATATATATATATATATATATATATAGTTCTGTATACCCTCTTCCCTTTGTCCCTGCTGACAGTGGGCCTGATTTCAATTAGAGTAGCCTTGATAGGGTTGTACTTTGTCCCATTGGTAAAGTTTTACCAAAGTAAAGTTTCTTTCCATTCCCTTATTTTATTTTGACTTGCCAAAGTCTATATTTCTCACTCACTTTCTAGTCTTTTTGTTGTCGTTGTTGCAAGGATCGGTCAAATGTAAAAGTTTTTCCTAATTTCCCATAAAATAAATGTATTTTTGTGTTTGCATGTGTGAGATGTCTGTATATAACGTATTTGCCTTAGCATATATTTAGCATAGCTTATAGTCGGGTAAGGTACCTTCTGACAATCTATGATATTAAGTTGTAAAGTTAAGTTTGATAAATACCTTAGTATGTAGTTTATGTAACGTTTCCTCTCCTTGTATTGATAAGGTTGTGGGTATTTTAAGTTTTACTTGCTAGTGCCTTGGCACATATTCGTGTTTGTATCTTGTCAAGGATTTGAAATTTTGTTATTATTAGGTTTGAGATTTGTGTCTCAAATTTGTGAAATTTTGTATTGTGTTTTGACCAAATATTTGTTTGAAATGTTTGTTTATACATTCATCGCCAAATATTCCTGGTTGGGAATGATGGTTTCCGCAGATTATATATGGCCAATGATGGTGTGCATCTGAATACAAGAGTTAACCGAACCATTGGTTTTACAACAAACTGGTATCTTTCATTTTTAGACTATTTACAGAGATGGACTTAAATTGTTTAGCAGCTGGGGTAGGGACTCCTGAACGGCACAATTTGTCACAGTGCTTGAGCCCCTATCATAACTATTGCTTATAATTAGTCACTTTGTCAAGGTACAGTGCAACCCCACTATAACGCGATGATCGGGGTCCATAAAATCGGATCGCGTTAAAAGCGGGGTCGCGTTAATGCAGGGTTTTACAATATTTAACTTTTTTTCCGAGAACATATACGTGTATACATGTACAATGATCAAAAGTCGGCTTATCATCAGATGAATATGAACTGGAATGCAATAATTAAGATTTATTCAAAATAATCGATGGCTAATATATTTATAGGTTATTACTGTGCATTAAAAACATTTACTAATTTTTATTTGTTTGAACGATAATACAGATTGACCGATAATACCAGACTATCGCTATATCATGAAAAGTGTATCAACATCGTATGCTATCATGCCGTCGTGGCATGCAGTTCATCCATAATGGATGTAATTTCAATGAAAATTGTACAGATTTAAAATATCCAATAATTTTGTAATAGTCTGAATTCGTAGTGTAAAATATAGGATGAACAAAATATTGAAACCATTTACTTGCCGTCTGATATCGTACTGTCATTGCATGCAGCTATTCCCGGGTCTACATACGGTGTCTGTACAAATTTCATACAGCTAAAATTTTATCATATGCGACAACTGCAAGAATAATTAACAATCAACGCATGATTTCAGCGTGCAAATAACTTTTATTTCAGATTTTGTGAACATCAAAAGAAACATGTGAAAACTGCTAAATTAATCGTTGCGCAAAGTCAGTGTGGTTCCAAATTTAAATTTCATCATTTCTTGAAAAATATATCCAATGACGTTTGCTTCTTTGCTCTAGGGCATACAGTTTCTCTTTAGCAGAAAACAACTTGCGTTTTTGAACTTGCTTTTCCATAATAGTAAAATATTTTTTATATAAGCAAACAACGTACACAGATAAAGCTCGATAACTAAGTAATGAAGGCCTGCAATGGTTACGAATCACTTTTTATATAAAACAAAATTAAGCTGAACGGATGTACAATTTCATACCCTTTTAATTTACAGATAATAAAGTGGATATTATTTACTTTCAACTGTTTGTTGTTTGATCACACCGCCAAGCACAGCATACATGTTGGCGGCTTTCATCCTTTGATGTTTATTAAATTGTGCGACTCTTGTATCAACCACAGCTTTGTCTGCTGCTTGGCTGTGATTGCAGTTAAATAAGAAGCCCATGTCGGCTATTGTTTGAGCAACGACTGTATACAGAATTCATGGAAGACAATCACAAAGACGATTTACTGGCTTTACTCATGGGTCCGTAATAAGTAACACTTCCGATAATGTTTACTTCGGCTTAACAATTCAAAAACCTAATGAAACCAGTTTCCTCTTCTAGAGTAGAATACGGAGCTTCACCACAACCTGTTCAAATTGATAAATTTCAGAAGCCAAGCGTTGTACACACTATTTCTCGTACGTTATATATATCGTATTATTTTAGAATTCATACACGATCACTTCTCCAAAATCACTTAAAGAACCTGAATAAATTGTTAAGTTCCGATCATTTATTATTAAAAGTCATACGCGAATTCTTCAACCAAATTATAATAAACGTTTTACACACTATTTCTCGTACGTTAAACAAATATTTTCACGGTCCGATAAAAATACACGTAAATGAATTTCAAATTTCAGGAACCATGCCACGATCATATTATTTTAAAAGTCACAACTAATCTCATGCCCAAAATGAAGTTAATTTCTTGTTTTGTTTTTTTTTTACTTTTCTCCAATTTTTTTTTCTCCATGTGTGAATGAATATACGAATTTTCGGGAGCCATGCTACGACCGCGTTATATCCAAATTAGCGTTATGGCGGGGCGCGTTATAGCGGGGTTCCACTGTATTGAAATTTTGTTCAGATATTCATCAGGAAAATTGCATTTATTCAACAGTGCTGGAGCCCCTGTCATAACTATTGCAGACCTGCCAACAGGAGATTCACCATTAAAAATCAGGAGGCAGGGTAAAAAATCTGGATGTACAAGAATAACTTGTATATATCATGACAAAGACGTCTATGTTAATTATTTGAGTCCATTGTATGTCGCAGATTTGCATTTCTGCACAAGTTCATCATTTATTTGCCCTTGTGTGCCAAATTTGCCAACAAGAATAGCTTCCAGGGTTGATGCTGACAGGCTGGCTCTTCAACTATTTGTTTTTTCTGATCATTGAGAAAGCTCTCTCAGCATTGCTGTTGCAGTATTGAAAGTACTGACAGCATTACTCTCCCAAGGGTTGGAAACAACAGTTGGTCAGATCTATCCTTTTTTTTCATGAGAGTCTGCTCTTTCCATATTCAATTCTGCGTCTAAATTGTAGCTTTGGTACAGCTGAAACTCTATGCAGATCACAAGTGTCGATTCCTACCATTTGACAGGAGAAAAAGGCCAGATCCTTAATTGAGGCTACAGATAGTTTAGCCACATCTGCAATGCTTGCATGAATGAGCAAGTCATCCTTTAATGTTAATTTTTCCTTCATGTATGACAGTGACTTGATCACAAATGTCTTACAGTGCATTCTTGTCTGTAACTGTGCTTCAGAATTCATATTTATAAGTTTGTTGGTTGCCTCACCCAAATAAAAGTCAACAAAAATGTACTTCGGTTTAATAACTGAAAGGAATTCTCTGTACATGGATAGTAAAAACCTCTCTGGTCTTGTGAATTAGGGACTTGTCATGCTGTAGAGTTTTGTTTGGTCTGTTTTTAAAAACTGGCAATAAGCAAGGGTACGTCTTGATTTTAGGTTATCTCTTAGTCTTTTCAACCTGGAATTGCTAAGGCCCAAAGCAGGTGACAACATTGTTTCCTTTTGCCTAAACCAGCTCTCAACAATCACAGAATCAGCATGGAAAATTGCAGTGACCTCGTGTTAATATCTATATTTTTGATTCCATTTCTTTACTTTAACATCCCATGTTATACCCCGCCGCTATTTCTGTATTATGCTTTTATTATTTTGTATTAACTAATGGAAAATGTATTCATATTGAAATGTAAATAAAAATATTGTCATTATATAAACTTGCTTGTTTTATTGAAAAAGGTTCCATACATCACTCCCTCCCCACATACCCTGGTATTATATATAATAAGAACAAATACCCTTGTAGTATATATAAAAAGAACACATACCCTTGTAGTATATATAAAAAGAACACATACCCTTGCATTATATATAAAAAGAACACATACCCTTGTATTATATATAAAATTAACACATACCCTTGTCTTATATATAAAAAGAACACATACCCTTGTATTATATATAAAAAGAACACATACCCTTGTATTATAAAGAACAATGGTTCGTTCCATATAAAGCATGTAAAAGGCTACATTAAAGCCCCAATGCTAGGAATTGTTATTAACTCGCTGAGCAGACATTGTAATAAAATTACTGAATTTTTTTAAAGTGCTATGTTAACAATCCAAACCTCTCATATGCACTAAAGCATTGAGTGTTATGTACAGAAAAAGTCTATAATAGCTTCAATTTTAACTCTGAGGGACCAAGACTAAAATTTCCATTTAGCTCTATGCCAGTCAAGATGTATTCTTGAGCATTGTTGATAATTAAAATTATGGCCAATGAAGGGTGACAAAGATGGAAACCTGTAAACAATATACAACCTTGAATGACTTGGAGGAAGGAAATTGTGTGATATACGAAATAAATGCTATATATTTTTAATTTTTTAATAAATTAGTCAAAAGGCACAACTAAATCACATAAATTGGTCATGCACAACATACTGTCACAATTTTATCAATTGTTGGAGTTGTGTCACTTCTGCAGGAGATATTCAACTGGTATTGTACTTTGTAAAATGGTGTACTTGTTTGTGGTCGACAACTGTTGTTTTTGGTCCCTGATTATAAGTGTCTTTCAGTATGTCGAAGAAGTGCTGTTGCATGCCTTTTTTATCAGAACGATTTGTGCAACCCCAAATAACAAGTTAACGCGATGTCGTCTTTTCACTATATAGGTATAACGGTACCAAATTGCGCAAGTCCAGGTGGGTGGAGCTTAAGGTGTAGGGAACATTGCTTTCAGAAATAAACAACATTAGCTATGATTGGTGGATTATGTAAGAGTTGTGCTTTCTGTTAGGCTTAAAAAGTTTAGCCTCTTGGCAACATGTGAATTTATGCTTATTCCTATATAGATCATATTTTGCATTTTTTATGATTTTTTTTTGAAAATGTGATACATGTTGTGACTAGATAACTCGTACCCGTCTAGTTCCAGCAGAGTTATCTCGTTTAAATGCAATGGAGTACCTGGTTCAGTCATTGTCAAACTGACAATCTAACATTGTTATCTATGACAGTGTGTGACATGCATGCTGAAATAGGATGGAAAGTATATTTATTTCACAAAAAATTAGCATTTAAGTTTATGGAAAAACAATTGGTACCGTGATACCACGAAAGCTCGCCATACATCATGGCTGACTGCGGAATTCTGGGTAATGGTGTGACGTCATCGGAAAAATCATCTATACGCCATTTATTTCAACTTCTCCATGCAACTCCAGTAACCGTTCGCCAAAAAGAACATCAATTTAACTGACATCTGTCATAACAAGCTGCACATCATTTAGACCGAATTACGTCTTCAACAGCTCGATATCGGTTTCCGACAGGTTATTTATATCTACGAGACTTGACGTCTTCAAATGTCCGACATTTTTTTTACTTGTTTTGTCGTCATAACAGGCTTGCGTTTTGCCACTTTCTGAAATCTAGTCACAACAGATTTATTTTTTTTTTGTCTCTATTCTTCTGTTTCTGTGGTTTCATAATTTCTTTCCCTCTTGAGGAAGTTGCCTCAGCTTCATAAAAGGTTGCAAAATCCTCAGGCCCAAAACCGGAAAATTCCGAGTCGGCTTCAAGGTCAGTAATTGAGAGGACTGCGTCTTCTTCAGTAGATATTACAACTGAATAAAAATAAACTATAACAGAGAGAGCACGTAATACTATGTCATAAGCTGGCTATAACAAACGTACACACACACGCCTATTACTTACCTCTCCACTAAAGCGACATATAGGCTACTTCGAGTGACATCACATGTCTGACAAAAAGGTGTTCTTTTCTTTGAAGAGCGCCTGTTTCCGCCAATGATAGCATCCAGGAAACGGCGATCACCCTTGGTTACCAACCTTGCCTAATTTAACGCATACAATCCATTGAATACGTAAACTTGTGTGCAAGAATTTATGAAAATAATTCAGATAAAAGGAATAATAATTAAAATGTTTTAATGTAAAAATTATTTAATCAAATTTATTGTGATCAGTTTCTCCAGTTAGGGGACAGCCATTGGGTATCACGGTACCAATTGTTTTTCCATAGACCTCAATGCTAATATTTGGAGAGATAAATATATTTTCTATCCTAATTTAACGTGCATCTCACACACTGTTATAGAGAACAATGTTAGATTGTCAATTTGATGATGACAAAACCAGGTACTCCATTGCATTTAAGAGAGATAACTCTGCTGGAACTAGACAGGGGTATGAGTTATCTAGTCACAACATACCTATTTTCAGTCATGTCTATGAGATTTTCAAAAAATCATAAAAAATACAAAATATGATCTGTATAGGAATTGACATAAATTCACATGTTGCCAAGAGGCTAAACTATTTTTTAAGCCTAACAGAAAGTACAACTCTTACATAATCCACCAATCATAGCTTGTCTTGTTATTTAATTCTGATTGGTATGGACCCTACACCTTAAGCACCGCCCACCTGGACTTGCGCAATTGGTACCGTTATACCTATAGCAAACCTTGATTTTTCCAATAATCTGTGAAATAGCTCAGGACTATATAACTAACAAATGTACTTAGTCTCGCTTGTCAAAAACAATTTTATGAAGTACTAAGCTATGTTTTATATCATTGTGTATAGAAATGTTATGGAGTTGTTTGAACTCTTTGTTTTCATACTTTTGCTTCACTATCAAACTCATCTTTTGAAATAAAATGAATTCTTTTAACTATGAGTTGTGTTTTATTCATATTAGCACTTATCGAACTTCACTTTGGTGATAGGGGATAAATCACATTATGTCATATTGTTTAATAGTAAGGTCAAAGGTCAATGCACTAGTTAGCATGTACCAGTTCTACTCTTAAAGAGACCTTTTGATCTAAAATAAAGGACTTATATTTGTTTCATGAACACAGAAAGTAACAACAGGGACAGGTGGACATGGCCCAATCTAATTATAAAGTCTTAGCTTTGAACACTTTACAGTGTCAGCATATGAATGAGGTCAGTAACCCCCAGTCCTCACACAAAGGTCAAGCTACCCAGCCTCTTTGTCATACAAATTGAAAGCTTCCCTCCTTTGTGTAGTGAATACAGTTGATGTAATAAGCCAATCTGACACCAAATAAATTAGATAAAAGCTTTCTTAGTGGTTATGTTGGATTTGGGGGTCAAAATGGGGATTTAAATACAGAAAAAGGCTCCAGTTTAACAATGAGTATAGTGAGTTCAATGGATTAAAAAACAGGAGGAAAGTGTGTATCTATATGAGAGATGTAGCTAATGATAATGTAATTAAAGGAGACAAAAGCAGCAATGAGAAAAATGAGAAGTGAGAGCTTGATAATATTATCTTAGAAAATATAGGGCGGCAGTGGACCATAGGTGCAAATGCAATTCAAAGGTACCTGTGCTATTACATCCCTTACAGGCACCAAATATCAGGTGACATGGTGTTCATTCCTAGCTAATATAAAAGGGTGAATAATGTAGATAATATAGATGCGTATAAGTTATATTTCTTCTAAATAAGAAATTAACAAAAATGGGCTTCTGTTAGACAGAAAAAATACCTAAACTAAACAAAGCATGTTTGATCAGTTTTCAAACTTGTAAACTTTACTGGGAGAAATTATTTAAGTACTTTTAGTTCAATTTGCATCAAGACCAAGGGCTAATATGATAATTCACAAATCTTCTCTTGATTTTCATAAAAACTCACTTAAATTGTGGGCTTTTATCTATTGAAATGTATATCTGGTGTAAGGGAGATAACTGAATGATATACATAAGGTGTGGTCTTTTTATTTTATGCAATATATTATACATGTACTATAGATGAGTTCAAGAACACATGTATTAACTTCAATGCAATTAAATTATTCAAAAATGCATTACTGATAAAGCGAGAACCTAAAATCCAGGCTTCTATATGTAGTAGAGACCTCAAGAATGATTATCTAACTAAGGAATCGCATGTTCATTTCTCAAGGCACAAAAGTTTACAAGAAAAAAAAAAGACAATTAGAGCAGGACAATTCAAATCAAAATAAAAAGGAATACCATATCTTTAATAAATTACCTAAAATACTCATACCAGAATATTCTTTATGATACAAGTGAACTATCTACAAGAGGACCAAAAGTGTCCTCTATTCCTGGTCTATGACATGCTTTAGAAGAACAAGAGAGTTGCTTTTTATCCATGATTTTTCATCTTTTGCGCATAAAATAGTCAATATTTGGCTAAAATTAACTAAATTAACTTTACATAACTTATTTTTTTTTGCTTGTATGCTAATCTTGAAGCTGACTACACAGACACAAAGCCATCAGTCTATATATGTTATAAGTATAGTTACAAAAGCCTCATTCCAAAGCTAATGTGTCTTATTTTCTGAAGATTTTATACATTTTCTATGTAAAAGTCTGTCAATATTAGACAAAAACTTCTCAGTATCCATTGTTTAACCAAATGACACTATGACAGTATATAAATGGTGGCTATGTATACTCGGTGCTATGGATACACTGTGAAGCTGGTATTACCTTTAAGGTATCACGGTACCAATTGTTTTTCCATAGACCTCAATGCTAATATTTGGAGAGATAAATATATTTTCTATCCTAATTTAACGTGCATCTCACACACTGTTATAGAGAACAATGTTAGATTGTCAATTTGATGATGACAAAACCAGGTACTCCATTGCATTTAAGAGAGATAACTCTGCTGGAACTAGACAGGGGTATGAGTTATCTAGTCACAACATACCTATTTTCAGTCATGTCTATGACATTTTCAAAAAATCATAAAAAATACAAAATATGATCTGTATAGGAATTAACATAAATTCACATGTTGCCAAGAGGCTAAACTATTTTTTAAGCCTAACAGAAAGTACAACTCTTACATAATCCACCAATCATAGCTTGTCTTGTTATTTAATTCTGATTGGTATGGACCCTACACCTTAAGCACCGCCCACCTGGACTTGCGCAATTGGTACCGTTATACCATTGTTTTGTCACTTTTGGTAAGCGTCTATCGACCCTGATCAACCGTAGAATTTGAAATTTGAACACAACAAGAGGCTTAGTAACTTACCAGAGATATTGATAAATAAATCTAGAGGATATCCAGGAGCATTATGTAAGAACGTATTTTATTTAGAAGCAATAATTGATAGGCTGAGTTTAAATACTAGCTTTGACTTTGACTTAAAACTTTCACTGCTTCTGATAGATATAGGACATGAAGATTGAAATACCAGTTTTTGCAAGTAAATCAAGCTATTTTTTTAATTAAGATGCATCCAAGAATGATAAAAATTAAGACTAAACTGACTCTGTGATCTAGATTGGCGTGATTTCAGGACATGGAAAGAGTGGTGGGTAGGCAATTCTCAAAATGCATTTTTTAAATTTTCAGAAAAACATGGTCCCAGTTAATTTCATGAAAATTAACAAAATCTACAACTCTTCATAGTCCCTGAAACTTTGTATTTGTAACTTTAGTTTTCATTAGGACAAACAATGAAAGTTATACCAAGTCATATGTATTGTCAGTCTGCTGAGGAATATGGGTAACCTTTTCCCGACCCATATTTATTTCATGAAATTTAACACAACTGTTGAACCTTCATTAAAACTGTTTCATGTTTGTATAAATTATTTCAACAGAATATAGCCATGCTTTAAAAATACTAAACTTCAGAAATGACAAATATCAGTAAATAGGCCATAATAAAGGGGAGATAACTCAGTGTGCCTTTTCCTATGACCAACATTTGGACTCAAACACAATTAGTATTTCCAGTTCAGTGCCCATTTTAGAACATTTTTCCTCTCATTTTGGTGGTGATAGAAGAGTTTTATTTATGCAATTTTGGTAGGGATTTAAAGGTAATTGTTTATTCTCGAGAATATGAGCTCAGAGAGTGGTTGTCTGAAGGTATTTCAGCAACAGTGCACATTGAGTAATAAGGCCTTGGTGATGATCTGGAAGTGAAATCTGTGTTCTGTTTACATGCCTCTCAAAACAAAGTGCTGGTGAACCTTTCACAAGAACTTCACAGTGACTTCATCTTTGGAGATATTTTAGATTAAAAAAACTTAGCGACCTCATCATGTTTTGTATCTTATATGTTTTCATCATGTTTTTATGTTTTCCAATTTCATTGTTTTTGTCATGTGTTGTTCTGTAGTGTAGTCATATCATTATTGATGGTGTAAAGCACTTAGAGCATCGTAAGATTAGGTGCTATACAAAGTCCTCATTATTATTATTATTATTATTATTATTAACATGATTTCTATTGATTGTCACTCAGTGGAAAATTCAGTACAGAGAAATATATGTAGATTTGTTTGTTTGTTTGATTAGGATTTTTAACATAGCTTTAACAATTTTTCAGTGATATCGCTACGATGTCTGCAGTGAGTCAGTTTATAGTGATGTCTTGCACCGGGGCATCATGCCGCAGACATATCCTAACACCAAGCCGACCAGTCTTAAAACTTACCTCTTAATGCTGAGCGTCAAGTACCATTTTTGTAAGTCTTTGGCATGACTTGGCCAGGGATTGACCTCCCGCTTCCGAAGCGGATGCTCTAACCGCTAGGCCACCGGAGCGGTGAAATATATGTAGAGAACATATAGTAAAAATTAATTGTGATGTATTTCTATTTTGAAAAGAGCTTTCTAGGACTAAATTCATAAAGGTATAATCTTGCCATGACACCGATCATTTGAATACGTACATTTCAAGAGGAGAAACAAACACACTATTTTGCTTATGTAAATAAATCAAAATATAAAAATATGAAATGACCTCTAAAAATTAAATCAAGTTTTGCATACTACCGACTGACAAAGGGGTTAACCCGCTAAATATTTGAGGGAAAACTTTGCCTACGCACCGGTCATTGCAGATATGGCTGAAACAACCCGATAGGACTTCTGAATGAAGGTTACTCAGAAATATGAAATATACATGGATATATTCAAAATTGTTGGCAGCTTAAGACCTATTGTGTTTATGATTATTACCTCATCGTATTGTATGAAAATACAATTTTTTAAAATTTTCAACGCTGCGCAAAATTTTTAACTATTACTTCAACAAGCCGCTTAGTACTATAAACATGTATCCGGATATTTTTTCTGTTGGGTTCCAATCTTTTTACATTATAAAATTCCAAATTTATCTCAAAATATGCCGTAAAAGCAGACCTCTGTTCTGGAACCAAAGCGGCCGCAGAAAACAGGAAGCTAGAAATGGTTATGACCCCTGACAGTCCTATATGGTATCACGGTACCAATTGTTTTTCCATAGACCTCAATGCTAATATTTGGAGAGATAAATATATTTTCTATCCTAATTTAGCGTGCATCTCACACACTGTTATAGAGAACAATGTTAGATTGTCAATTTGATGATGACAAATCCAGGTACTCCATTGCATTTAAGAGAGATAACTCTGCTGGAACTAGACAGGGGTATGAGTTATCTAGTCACAACATACATATTTTCAGTCATGTATTACATTTTCAAAAAAATCATAAAAAATACAAAATTTGATCTATTTAGGAATTAGCATAAATTCACATGTTGCCAAGAGGCTAAACTTTTTTTAAGCCTAACAGAAAGTACAACTCTTACATAATCCACCAATCATAGCTAGTGTTGTTTTTTTTTCTTCTGATTGCAATGTTCCCTACACCTTAACCCTTAAAGTGCGTATCGTGACTCCAGTTGCGCTGTTTGTATGTGGTCCCGTAGTGCGTGTCGCGACTCGAGTCAATTTCGAGGTGAGCAACATTGATCGCATTCTATAATTTCATCTTGCCATAAATGCCTGTAAAACTATATTTGATTGGTTTAAAAAGGCCCGGAATTAGCATACTGCAGTACTTTACAATATTATTAACGATGTAATTTTACAAATGCTCGCTCCTAAACACATGGTACTAGTGCAAAACTAAAATGGCCGACGCTGAATACGAAGGTGATTTCTTGCAACAAATATTCGCTTCTGATAGTGATGCTAATAGTGATTTTGAATAAATTGAGAAAAATGACATTATTGAAGCAAGCGAGGTATTGATGGAAATACACATGAATGATTTTGAGCCAGTAATTTTCGTGGAACTGGAGTCGGATGTACATGCTCACTTGCCGTGAAAAGATGGCGCGCCTGTCAACCCCCATTCACTGGTAATTCAAAATTAAATGTCGAGATGGTGAATAATGAACCATCGGACTATTAAAGACTTTTTCTTAGATGACGAGTTATTGCATCTGATAGTAGATCAAACAAATCGTAATGCAGATCAGAGAGTTCATGGGCCAGACTTGAAGGAAAAAAGTCGCATGAAGAAATGGCGGCCTGTCGCACCTGAGCATCTAAAACGTTTTTGCATCGATTAAAACAATGGGTTTGGTACATATGTCTGTTCCCGATTCCTAATGGGCTATTGATGATGCGATATCAACCGCATTCTTCAGCAAAAAAAATAAGTATGGGATATATTTCAAGCTATTCCAAGCAATTTACACCTGTCAGACAATGAGAACAATTAAGGTGACTCTTCACACAAAATCAGCCCAATGATTGAACAAAAATAAAGCCACTGCTGAGGTTTAATCACCAGATATGGACCTCGGTTTGATGATATTATAATAAATAACAGGTGATAGTTTTTCATGAACATTAATTGCTGACTGGAGGGTTTAAACTTACCTCTGACATTCATGGAGTTGATTTTTGCAAAACTGTCAAGCTTTCTTTACCTGTGATTTTCACAATTTATATATAACATTGTGACAGACATAACATGTGCATGGTTGGACTACTAAAGAATATAACATTTCTTAGATATATTTGAACTTTTCCATCAAAAACAAACAAAATTACTGATGAAATAAAATTTTGACTTGTCATTTTACCTGTATTTACACCTGTACCTGCAAATATGTTAAACCTACACATGTGTCTTGATGCTAATCTTAAAGTATAGACACGCGCCATCACTTTTCATATAGGGTTTGTCTATTAATTGTGTATATTTAATGAAATACATGTAATTTAAAGACTGGAGTTTTCTTCTTTTCTCTCCTGAAACAATTCAGCACTGAGGGACCTTTTACTGCAAAACAATTCAGCACTTTAAGGGTTAAGCTCCACCCACATGGACTTGCGCAATTGGTACCGTTATACCATATCTACCTCTGAAGTAAATTAAATATGACATTTTTATTCAACCTTGTGCAGGGTATATAAATAAATAGTTTATGATGTCTCTTTATTAGACTTATAGAACAATTCGGCCCATAGACAATTCGGCCCAACTTGGACCAAAAATAAGATTATTTGGCCCAACTTACAAGCCAATTCGGCCCAAATTGAAAGACAATTGGGCTCAACTTTGCGATAGTTGTATAAAGATATTTTTCTTTAAATAGCAAGTAAATACTCGTTCATCATTGGCGCCTTAGTTTCAGGAGACCATGTGGATAGCGCCCTTGGGGTGTCGCCTGTCTCTGGGTTGTTGGCATTGTCTGTTGTGGCTGTGGAGACCTATGCGCGAGTGGCAGTCCCTCTTGTAGTTTGTGCAGACATGCTGGGAAGCCTAAGTTGCTGTGGTTGCTGTCACGTGGCCCTTTCTGACACATTTCTCAGCCGCCAACTGGCCTCTCCTCGTATCAGTGACTGATATACCTTTACTTACTGTCAGTCTCCAGGTGCCTCGGTCCTCGGCCAGCACTTCCCAGCCATCAGGTGCGATGTCACATGCCTTCAGGTCCCTCTTGCATGCATCCTTGAAACGGAGTGAGGGGCGGCCGACTCTTCTCGTGCCAGTGGCCAGCTGTCCATATAGGATGTCCTTTGGCAGCCTCCCATCCTCCATGCGTTGGACGTGTCCCAGCCATCGATGGCGACCTTTGCTCAGCAGGGAGAACATGCTATGGATGTTTGCATGCTGCAGGATTTCTCTGTTTGGGACATGGTCTTGCCAGCTGATTTTCAAGATGCGTTTAAGGCACCGTATTTGGAAGGAGTTGAGCCGACGCTCTTGCCTGATGTAGGTACTCCAGGTCTCACTTCCATATAGAAGGGTGCTGAGAATGCAGGCTTGGTAAACATTGACTTTGGTTTGCACTGTCAGCGCTTTGTTTTCTCACACCCTCTTGGTCAGTCGAGCCATGATGGTGTTTGCCTTTCCAAGCCTTTTGTGCAGCTCCTTATCAAGCGAGAGAGTGTTGCTGATGGTTGACCCCAGGTAGGTAAAGTTGTTGACTGCTTCCAAGGTGACGTCGTTGATTTTGATTGTATGGGGCAATGGTGGTGTCTTGCACGCTGACCTTTGTCTTTTCCAGGCTGATGGTGAGTCCAAACTGCATGCAGGCATCAGCAAAACGGTCTCCCAGTTTCTGAAGGGCTTCCTAAGTGTGTGCCACAAGAGCCGCGTCATCTGCAAAAAGCATCTCCCTGATTAGCACAGCCCTCACTTTCATCTTCGAGCGCAGTCGTGCCAGGTTGAACAGCCTACCATCTGACCTGGTGTGTATATATATGCCATCAGTGGATGAGTCAAAGGCGTAGGACAGAAGCAAGGAGAAGAAGATCCCAAATAGGGTTGGTGCCAGAACGCAGCCCTGCTTCACACCACTGTTAACTGGGAAGGAGGTTGTGGAAGATCCATCATACAGGCCTGTTCCCTTCATATCTGCACGGAAAGAGATTATCATGCTGCGGAGTTTGAAGGGCAACCGATCTTACTGAGAACTTCAAAAAGGCCCTTCCTGCTGACTAAGTCAAAGACGATGGTGAGGTTGATGAAAATCATGCAGAGTAGTTGACCTTGCTCTCTGCTCTTCTCTTGGAGTTGTCATAAAGAGAAGATCATGTCTGTTGTCGACCTGCCTGCTTTGAAGCCGCACTGGGATTCTGGGTACATACGGTCTGGCAGCTTCTGCAACCTGTTTAGTATGATGCAGACATTCACTTTACCAACGATGCTCAGAAGCGAGATCCCTCTGTAAATATTGCAGTCACTGAGGTCGCCCTTGTTTTTGTAAAGGGTCACAATTGTGGCATCACACATGTCTTGAGGGACTGCTCCTTCCTCCCAGCAGAGGCAAAGTAGTTTGTGCAGTGGTTGGAGCAGTGTTGGTTTCCCACATTTGATAGCTTCAGGCGGGATGCTGTCACTACCTGGTGCTTTGTCATTTGGGAGGGAGTCAATTGCTTTGCTGAGCTCTTCTAAGGTTGGCACTTTGTCGAGCTCCTCCATGATGGGAAGATTCCTTATGCTGCTGAGGGCTGCTTCAGTGACGGACCCCTTTCACTGTAGGGCCTAGAGCCTTCTTGACGCCACTGTACATACCTTTTATGTTTCCGGTCTCGGCACTGTGCTGGATTCCTTCACACAGTTGTTGCCAGTACTTGTTCGCTCACTGTCTAGCGATGCGTTGAGTGTTGCTTCGAGTACTTTTAAGAGCAGCATGCGTCCATTCATATGTACGCTATAAAGGCTTTTCGTTTCTCCTCGATTAGTGGTTCCATCCTTGTTAGGTGTGCGTTGAACCAGTCCTGACTGGGTCGTTCCTTTTTGCAAAACATGGACATTGCTGTTTTGTAGATGGCACCCTTCATGGCGTTCCACTTGACTGTGGCATCTTGCTCTGGCATGTCCTGGAGAGCCTTGTCCAGGGCGGACACATACTCCTGTACCTTGGAGGGGTCCGACATCTGTGCGGTGTTTATGCATGGGTGTAATTTTGGTTTTGAGCTGTGTAGTGTCTTTGGCTATAGTCACACCCTGCTAAATAGCAAGTAGATACTATGTAAGATATATATATATATATATATATATATATATATATATATATATATATATATATCTGTATGTGTGTGTGTGTGTGTGAGAGAGAGAGAGAGCAAGAGAGAATAACATATGCCTGGAATTTTTACATTATCATGTGTCCATGACAAGTATTGTTTCTGTCTCACCTCATCACTAGTGCTAGTATGCAATATAGGGAGATCTAGCTGTTTCGGCATCTATCCATCTGTAAATATATCCACATACTGAGCAGCAAAGACTGCGAACAGACTAGGTTCAATCGTCATTTGCCTTAAATAGAACCTTCCTACGAAATATAAAAACATAAAACCCCCCTAATTTACCGAGTTTTTGACTTAAATTGTATGCAACCGGTTTATCCCGCTGACAACCAAACTGAAGTCATGCCCTCTCTGCTGCTACAAATTAGCCAAATATTTTATTGATACCTACACGATATCTTGTCCTGGGATCATGCAGATTTATTGTTATAAAACCATACGGTGTTGCTTGTGCACGTGAAAAGAAATTTCTGAATTTATTTATATCCATATCTCCGCTACACCAGGTCGGATGAATATTTCTTAGCGTGTGTGTATCAATTCCATTAATTACAGCTAAAATATTTCAATTATCTCTGATTACTTTCAGAATTTGTGTATACCACTGAGTTACATAAATAACATCAGTATTTTTATGTCTTCCTGGATAAAATATTCTTGCCGGATTTGATTGTTTATCAAGCATTTAGTCATCATACACCACTAAATTATTAATGAATCCATCAAGATCATCGACAGATGGTGCTTCATCAAGGTCGGTTATAAAATCAATAATATCATCACCGCTCAACAATCGTGCGTTTTCATTAAATTCCTTAAGTACTTCGTAGCATCTCTAATCATATACAGATGGTGCTACTTAGTACAATTTATTCCATTTCAACCATCTCATTATCAAATTAAGTAACAACTGTGTTTTACCGGATCCAGATGGACCTATTATTATTATTCTGATCAAATTTGGTAGTGCTGCATGATGTTTTACCTGTTCTCGTTTTAGTGTCGCTGAAAAGTCGATTACATTCATGGTATAATTATATTATGGAT